>CM077452.1:18024017-18624017 GCA_039654765.1 Mylopharyngodon piceus
AATTCCTCTGCAATGGCTCTGGCCGCCACAGATGCATACCTGGACAACCACTGTGTATTGAAACAAGTCGTCTGAAATCCCTGCCGACATGGAGCTGGCCAATCAGATGTTCACTTTCATGACGGGTCGTCGCATTGACTACGCAGGACCTACAAGGGCATCTCTTGGACATTACGTGGCCTGCTGCAGAAGAAACTCTTTTGCCTGGGAGAAATATGATGACCTGTGTGGAAGTAAACTTTTCCAATATGGGGTCCCTTGCAATTGATTTCCAGGGGCATTTTATTTATTATAATTGCAATTTTTTATGATTATCTGTGTTGTCATTTGTCAAATACTTAACTTTACACCTTAATTACTTAAGTCAATCAGAACACTATATAGACTGTTACCAATAAAATTTTAGTGCATTAACAAAAGCTTACATCTTTTCACTGCAAAGGTGGAACAGAAGCTGCACCTGAAATAGGCATAAATGTTTCTTTACACAGTCTGTTTAATGTTACTCAAATTATAAAATTAATAGGAACTCTTTACAGAGTTATTTTTGTCAATTAATGCTCTTGATATTGCAATAATGTCGATTCAATGGATACATAAAATGTTTTTGTGTTTGGGGAAACTGGAGGTCATATTCTGGCTACAAAGATAAAACAATCTTAGAACCATTTCTATGAATTATTTTAATGCTTTCTACACATTAGAAAATGAAGATTTCATTTGATCTTACCAGCATGATGAATAAATTATATTAACTGGAATAAACTTCATATAGAGAGGAGCCGAGAACGGGACCTGGAGTGTGAATAAGTTGGTTTTAGCGCGACTTTAAGTAAGCTCACAAACACTCCTGTTAAAATCACGGGAAGCTGATGACACTGCCACATGAGATGTCTTACATCCAATCTGCACTTTGTGTTGTTTATTATGGGAAAATTCGCGAGTTTCAGTCAGAATTCTTAACAAAAATGCTTTCCATGTGTTGCTTATAGCCTAATGCAAAACCTGATAGGCTACTTACCTAACAACAAATGTCTAAACCTTGACAAAAAGTCAAGTATTTTAGAATGCCTAAATAGGCTATATATAAATGTGAAATAATAAAATTAAGAAATTATGTCTGAAAAACAAACAAAACAAAACAAAAATCGAAACAACGGGAAACCAAAAGCCTCTCTCTATAGGGACTAGGGAGCAATACAGGTGGATTACACACGTTTTTATTTTTAACGCCGCCATGGCACTATTCTCACTTCAAAAAAAAAAAAAAAATCGGTGTGGTTTTCACTCTATTTTAATGTGAAATATTAAATTTATTGAATAATAATAATAAAAAATAGCTTATAAAAATTGTATAAATATTGCATAGTATCATAAAATCCCCTAAAAATTCTAAATAATAATAAAAAATATTAGTGATCAAAATATAGCGTACATTTGATTGGAACTGATGATTAGCCTATTACTGATACATACAACAAAAAAAAGTTTAATAAATAAATAAATAAATAATAATAATAATGTTTACACAGTTATTAGTGTTACACTGTATTAATGTAATAGTTCTATAATAATGTTTAATGTGAAATAAAATTCACTCAACAACATTATTTGAATCATATCAAGCGACCGGTAATGTTTGGGCATTTTTTGAACGTGCAGCAGTCAATTTTTTCCACTCCACAGTGCCGAAGCGTTCACAGAGCCGGAGAAAATGAGTTTCAATCCAGAAAAGGATTCCAAAAAAGCGACTGAAATGGTAAGTATAGGCTAGGGCCTTTTGTAGACTTTTTATAACTTATTACAGACCAAAACGTGCTTTTGTTGGAAGCATAAATGTGTCAGCGTTGAAGTGTAGATAAGCTTTGTCATTTTAAGACGTTTTCGGTTTGGTTATGGAAAAACAGCGATACAGCACTAATATGATTATTAAACTTCAAAAGGCGATTATTTAATGAAATAACACGGATGAGTGAAGGAGATGCGCCGAATGAAGATGCACATTCACTCTCTGACAGCAGATGGCGCTGATTGTCAGTTAACATGAACTAACAATGAACAGTTGTATTTTTATTAACATTAACAAATAAATTTTATAACTACTGTATCACATGTAGCTATTGCTCATTGTTAGTAAATGTTAGCTTACTTATTAACTAACGTGAACTAATAGGACCTTATTGTAAAGTGTTACCTATTGTTCTTTATAGTTCATTTGCACTTTAATCTGTTTGAGACATTTGTTTGCTATATATATATATATATTTGTTTTATTGTATATTTAAATGTTCAGAGTTCTTTTTATTATAAATTTATGTGTTATAAACAACACTTTATTCTAACCCAATTCAATACGTGGTACCATTTAAGCTATACTGTCATTAAAAATAAAATAAAAAATTGGTACAAAAGCTGTCACTGGGACGGTACCCTTTAACAACGCTGTACTATGTACCATTTAGGTGCTAAAAAAGATGCAGAAAATATCTGCATAAAGATATTGAGGTTTTTTTTTTTTTTTTATGTTTGAAGACAAAACAGATGCATTTCTTGAAATTGTACATAATCCCCCTGTTTTAATATCTAAAGTACTAAATAGTAATGATACATTTTTCTCTCTCTTTCCCCCCTATTTAATGCCATTTAAACTTAAGAACTCTGGAGAAAGAATACGTCGTCTACAGTCTTTCCGAAAGGAAATGACTGTAGAGCAAGAAGCCATGAGGAAAGAGATGGAGGAGAAGAAAAAGAAAATCATACAGCATGAAAAAGAATTAGAAACTGAAATCCAGGACTCACTAAGAAAAGCTGAAGAGCAAAAGTTAGAGCTTCGAAGGCTGTCTGATGAAATAGAAAAAGCTGTAAATACACACAAACACACAAATACATTTACATACACGTCACTGTGGCACCTCTGTCTTCTGTACAGTTCTGTCTCACAAGATTACGCACTATTCATGTGTTCTACAGAATTTAGAACTGCAAAGACGACGTGCCCGTGAAGCAGAAGAAGAGCTCCAGTTTAGTGCGCTCACTGGTACAATCAGCAAAGTCCTGGATAGGGTTGGAGGTCCTGGGAGCTCCTCCAAAATTAAGGACCCCATCAAACAGTTGGAAGTGGTGAATAATGCAAAAATACTTCTGGCATTCTTGAATGAATCTGTATTTGTTGTTGATATGATTTTTTAAATGCAAATAAGGTACAGTAAAGATCTAAAGTCGGAACACAGCAATGTGTGATGAAATGCAACACGCAGGCTGATGTTTTTTTCACAACTGCTGGTCAATAACTTTTTTTCTTGTAATTTTCCCTCCAGATTGGGAAATTTCATCAATTTATAAGTGCTGCAGACGAATCAGATGAAGACTAACAAGAAGAGCCGAGTGAAACCAGCCAGATGCCTGTAAAAAAATAACTAAATAAAAATCATCATATGACCCGCTTCTGACTGGATCGTGCAATGGGGTGGGAGGGACAGCAGAGATACTGTATGGACTGAAGGGATGGGTTCTTGAATCCACTGCCGCTTCAATGTATATTCTTTATTCTTTGAGTTGTTGTTAATCAAGTTATTAATCAATATTTATTCTTCTAATCATCAAATGATTTGAATGACTTCTTCTATGAGATGTAAACGTGCACTCTCTGTTCTTCTGACTCACAGCCCATATGTGGAAATTTTCTACGTTTATCTATGCTTTAACCAATCAGAATCATTCAACCTGACATGATGGTGTAGAGTATAACTGCTGCTGTAATGAGTGTGTAAGCAGAGCGGCCTACAAACTCCTTGCTGAGTGTCGAAGCTGACTTTTCATGCTGATGAAACTGCAAACTATTCTTCAGTCAAATTTCCTTCAGTTAATTGCATCTCTGACTCCTGCTGGTCTTCATTCCTCATATCTGGTCCTTTAGTCTCAACTGTAAATTTCCCTAGAGTTAATGGTAAATTAAAATGCACACTGAAAAAAAAAAAAAAAAATTACTATTCATTATTTTGCACGAATATTTTTCACACACATGGAAATTAAGTAAATCTACTTAACTAAGCTGAGTAAAATTAACAAAGTGAACAAGTACATATAACTTGGCCTGTTAAATTATATTGAGTAATTTTTACTTAAAAATCTGCTGATGTAATTAATATAATTAAGTAAAATCATTTGCTCTTTTAAATACATTTTACTTGTTTTATGCAGTGCTGGTAAATATTTTAAATTAAATGTTACACTGTACTGTACCCCTGTGTGGACTTAAAGGGTTAATTCACCCAAAAATGAAAATTCTGTCATTTATTACTGACCCACATGTCGTTCCACACCCGTAAGACCTTCGTTCAGAACACAAATGAAGATATTTTTGATGAAATCCGATAGCTGTCTGACTTCTCAATAGACAGCAACTTAGTAATTAATGACAGAATTTTCATTTTTGGGTGAACTAACCCTTTAAGGGCAACAATTCATTGTGTTCGGTCTCTCTCTCTTCTGTCCCTCTCGACCGGTTTACAGCAAAGAAGGCACAAAGGATTCTGAAATTAAGAAAACAGACAAAAAAAACAAACAAAAAAAACAATCAATAAACAGCAAATATTTTTAAATTAAAAGTTATTAGTATTTGCATCCACATTATTCATTTCACTCATTTTATAATGAAACAAACAAGGAATTTTGAAACACTGCTGAAACGGTGACTAACATAAAAACAACCCCCGGGAGCATCCGAGTTTTACAGTTTTTACTGTTCAGCCTGTCGCCCAGAACGAGACCACACAAAACTTTTGTTAAATGAAGTGATTAAAAGAAACTCAACAATGAAACATCATAACTATAGGCTATAACGTACCAAATCAGATCAAACACATTAAAACATCCTGCATGACTTTACAAGTTCTGGTCTCCATTTCCTCACATTAATGCTAGCATGTGGCACACAACATGCGGATAAATATATCGTGACCACGAATGAATAATTAGTTCCCTCGATTTAGTAAATCTTGTCCACATTGTACTATTTTGTTCACTCGGTTTGATTTAAATAAGGCAACGAATTATTGTAATTTACAACGTAGTCACGATTTAGTAAAAGAAGGGAACTATTTAATAAATAGTATGCTCGATTTAGCAAATGAATGAGAGAATGAATTCTATCGTGAACGATTTAACGTTACTTAAAAAGAGGAAACGAAAACCTGCTCACGTAACGTTATTGTTAATTCGTGGCTGCAAAATAACAAATATTAAACAAAAAGATCACGATTTAGTTAACCAATTCAAGCTTTTAGCCGTATATATGTAAAACGTAAAGTTTAAAACTATATGGCTATCGTTTTACGAAGCTAACTCGTCATTAAGAACACTCTAAACTTCAAATGTACAGAATTAAGTGATGACAACAAATGAAATTACGTTTGCTGAATAAATTAAATAAAAAATTCTGTGATATAATGCAGTTTTTACTGTTGCTCCTCACCGCGCATTAGGACGATTTAGACACACGTCCTCTTCCAGGCAGATTTGTAACATCTTTAGTTGATCAGAACTTCTTAATTATTGCCCTGATAGTAGAAATGGGGATGTTCAATGCTTTAGCTATTCTCTTACAGCCACTTTCTATTTTGTGAAGCTCAACAATCTTTTGCTGCACATCAGAACTACACTGTAAAAAATCAAAAGTTTAGAAAACTTAAAAGTTTAAGGCAACAAACTTCAGCAGATTTTTCCCAACTTGTTTTTGTAGGAGATTTTTGAGTTTTCTCAACTTGTTTTTGTAGGAGATTTTTGAGTTTTCTCAACTTTTTGTTGTATAAACTGAATCCAACAAGTTGAGAGAACTCAGAAATCTGCTGAAGTTTTTTGCCTGTTTGTTGTATGAACCCTGCTCTCAGCATTCATATCTGATGCAAAGCGTATATGAGTAACATGAGGGCTTTTCAATGCATTCATTTGACTTTGTGTTGCGTTTTTCATTTTTTGAAACGTGCGTAACAATCATAGATAACACATTTTGCCCTGTTTGAACAAAAGGGGGTTATTTCTGTCCCCCTCATGTATATGCATGGGCTAAAATATAGCAATTTAATTTTTAATTAATATCGATACTGGAGTAAGAAAAATAGATTTTAATATCGTAAACAAAAAAATTGCGATAGGTGAATCAATTTTTTTTAAAACTGACAAGGTGGGATGACCACCCTGCCCAATGGCAATTCAAGACCCTGGAACACAGTTGTGAAGTTTTCTTTTTCAGATAAATTAGCCAAAAAAAAGAAAAGAAAAAAAAAAGTAAAGAGATTTAACTTGGACTGAAAAGTCAAAAATGATTAAACGCCCATGAGAAGGATGCAATACTAGAAATTGCAGCGTGAAGGCATGACCTTTGGACAGCAAATTGCTCATTGGGTCAGCAGGGTCAGAAAAACACAGGTGGAGAAGAAAAGACACATGTTAACTGCAAAAGAATGAAGAATTAAGGTGAAGAATTCAGTGTGAAACCATCAGGAACCCTTTAGTCTCCAGCGCCACTATTTTTCCAAACTGCAAACTACCTCGAGTCTCCAGAAGAGCAAGATGTCAGGATCTCAGAGACTTAGGTTAGGTAAAGAATCCTAAAAAATGACCCCACTTAATAAGAATCACAAGCTGAAGTGATGTGAAATACATGAAGACTGACATATATATATATATATACAGGTGCTGGTCACATAATTAGAATATCATCAAAAAGTTGATTTATTTCACTAATTCCATTCAAAAAGTGAAACTTGTATATTATATTCATTCATTACACACAGACTGATATATTTCAAATGTTTATTTCTTTTAATTTTGATGATTATAACTGACAACTAAGGAAAATCCCAAATTCAGTATCTCAGAAAATTAGAATATTACTTCAGACCAATACAAAGAAAGGATCTTTAGAAATCTTGGCCAACTGAAAAGTATGAACATGAAAAGTATGAGCATGTACAGCACTCAATACTTAGTTGGGGCTCCTTTTGCCTGAATTACTGCAGCAATGCGGCGTGGCATAGAGTCGATCAGTCTGTGGCACTGCTCAGGTGTTATAAGAGCCCAGGTTGCTCTGATAGTGGCCTTCAGCTCTTCTGCATTGTTGGGTCTGGCATATCGCATCTTCCTCTTCACAATACCCCATAGATTTTCTATGGGGTTAAGGTCAGGCGAGTTTGCTGGCCAATTAAGAACAGGGATACCATGGTCCTTAAACCAGGTACTGGTAGCTTTGGCACTGTGTGCAGGTGCCAAGTCCTGTTGGAAAATGAAATCTGCATCTCCATAAAATTGGTCAGCAGCAGGAAGCATGAAGTGCTCTAAAACTTCCGGATATACGGCTGCGTTGACCTTGGACCTCAGAAAACACAGTGGACCAACACCAGCAGATGACATGGCACCCCAAACCATCACTAACTGTGGAAACTTTACACTGGACCTCAAGCAACGTGGATTGTGTGCCTCTCCTCTCTTCCTCCAGACTCTGGGACCCTGATTTCCAAAGGAAATGCAAAATTTACTTTCATCAGAGAACATAACTTTGGACCACTCAGCAGCAGTCCAGTCCTTTTTGTCTTTAGCCCAGGCGAGACGCTTCTGACGCTGTCTGTTGTTCAAGAGTGGCTTGACACAAGGAATGCGACAGCTGAAACCCATGTCTTGCATACGTCTGTGCGTAGTGGTTCTTGAAGCACTGACTCCAGCTGCAGTCCACTCTTTGTGAATCTCCCCCACATTTTTGAATGGGTTTTGTTTCACAATCCTCTCCAGGGTGCGGTTATCCCTATTGCTTGTACACTTTTTTCTACCACATCTTTTCCTTCCCTTCGCCTCTCTATTAATGTGCTTGGACACAGAGCTCTGTGAACAGAGCAAGACCTTTTGTGTCTTGCCCTCCTTGTGCAATGTGTCAATGGTCGTCTTTTGGACAACTGTCAAGTCAGCAGTCTTCCCCATGATTGTGTAGCCTACAGAACTAGACTGAGAGACCATTTAAAGGCCTTTGCAGGTGTTTTGAGTTAATTAGCTGATTAGAGTGTGGCACCAGGTGTCTTCAATATTGAACCTTTTCACAATATTCTAATTTTCTGAGATACTGAATTTGGGATTTTCCTTAGTTGTCAGTTATAATCATCAAAATTAAAAGAAATAAACATTTGAATGGAATTAGTGAAATAAATCAACTTTTTGATGATATTCTAATTATATGACCAGCACCTGTATATACACCACTGTTTGAAGAATTCAGCTCCCACAACACTCTGTCCTGCTCTGCTTCATACTACAGTAACGTTAATAATCGCATCCATGAACATGATTTCTTCCCGAGTCCTATCCCAATTCTTTTCCACCGGCCGTTGAAGTGAAGACCACATGTCCCAAGATTCCGCGCTCAAACTTGGCGTCATCAAGCTACGCCTTTGTTTTGAATAGGCCTCTAGCGACCTCTAGAAGACAGAAAAAATTACATATTGCACCTTTAACTTTGCAATTTCTAGTATTGCATCCTTCTCATGGGCATTTAATAATTTTTGACTTTTCAGTCCAAGTTAAATCTCTTTTTTTTTTTTGGCTAATTTATCTGTAAAAGAAAACCTGCCTAATAATTCTGCACACCTGAATATAAGGCGTTCCTTAGCTTCCAGCCTTCATGAACAATTATATATCACTTCTAAATTATTAAATACAAAATAAATAGTAGCTGTTAAGATTAATGTGGTTTGGAATTGGTAAAATGTACTTGGAAAAAAATGATCAAAAAACCAACTTGCCTAATAATTATGCACGCACTCAGGGGCGTAAATTTCATCTGACAGTTCGGGGGGACAATAAACATAAAATTTCTCAAGAGCAATTTTTGAAGGGGACACAAATAATACAGCCAAAATTTTACTTAAGGATATATGTAACTTTACACAGAAGAAAACCTTACTACTATTATTAGTGTAGCATGGAGACTGCCATTATGCTTAATGTTTCTCTTTGGTTCGATGAAAAAACTGACTAAATTGACAAAAATATTCTTCTTCAAAACCATTTATTTTTTTTGCAATATTTTTGAAGTTGTTTACAACCAAGTCACCAAAATACGATGAATACACTGAGCAAAACCCAACACACAACAGTAAATCAGCCTTATTACAGTTCACACATATGCTTATCACAATGTTAGTTGTAGTTGGTGTGGGTGACTTAGTATTAGGGTGACCACCCGTCCCGCTTTGCGTTGTACCGCACAGCATTTTCACCCCTTGTCCCGCACGTCGCATATTGAGAAAATGTCCCGCATTTTCATCAGTCTGTTGGTTTTTAATTATCATATTAGGAAAACGTGCATGCGTTCTTTTGCCTTTTTAAAGGGTTAGTTCACCCAAAAATGAAAATTCTGTCATTAATTACTCACCCTCATGGCTTCGGAGCATTATGAATCAGCGTATCGAATCATGATTCGGATCGCTTGTGAAACCGCCAAACTGCTGAAATCACGTGACTTTGGCGCTCCGAACCGCTGATTCAAAATGCTCCAAAGCTTCCTGAAGCAGTATTTTGAAATCGGCCATCACTATATAAGTCGTTATTTTTATTTATTTATTTATTTTTGGCGCACCAAAAATATTGACGTTGCTTTATAATATTAATATTGAACCACTGTACTCACATGAACTGATTTAAATATGTTTTTAGTACATTAATGGATCTTTAGAGAGGAAATGTCATTGCTGGCTATGGAGGCCTCACTGAGCCATCGGATTTCAACAAAATATCTTAATTTGTGTTTCGACGATTAACGAAGGTCTTACGAGTGTGGAACGGCATGAGGGTGAGTAATAAATGACATTATTTTCATTTTTGGGTGAACTAACCCTTTAAGAAAGCATTTTATGCTTCGTATCTTTTTGCTGCGTAGTTTTCGCCTATATTTAACAGCGCTTCGACAGAAACACCCCGCCTTACACAAATACAACAGCCGTTTTTTAAATCCTATCCAATGGTTGAAACGAAAGGAGTAAACATGGTCACTAGCGGCCTCATTTTCGCTTTAAAAATGCTCTTCAGAAATCTACGGGTGACGTCCATATTTTTTTACAGTCTATGGCCTGAACACAAGCCATTTCAATTTTTAAATCAAAACAATTCGGCTGCACTGAAGCGCTGCTGCGTGACGCCATCGAATGCATTCTTCTGGTGACGTCACTGTACTAGAGAGTATAAAAAGCCTGTGCTCAGTTTACTGAAAGATCACTATTGACTCTGTGCCTTTGTATATGTGATTTGGTGTTGGTATGATTTTGCATCAGCCTACAGCTTTTGATCAGTGTGCAGTTTGAATCAAGTGTACGATTAACTATCAGCATCTGATTGTGAATCTGCATTTTCATTCAGTGTACGATTTTTGTTCAGTGTACATTTTTGATCTGTGTTCATTTCCAGATCTGTGTACAAGAACAGTTGCAATTGCATATAACAGCTTTCTGATCTGCGTACGGTTTCAGATCATAAAATTTTACTTCACTGTAGGATTTTGGATCAGCATACCAAATTAGATCAGAAAATGTACAGCAATAAGTTTCGCCAGCTCAGGCCCCTGGCTTGTGCCAGTCCTGCTCAGATGGCACAACCTTTGTTGCCTGAACTGCGTCCACATCTACTGCCTAAGAGAACCACTGAAGGCATTGCGACGATGTGTGCTGCAGAAACACCTAGACTGCGTCCACATCCGCCGCCTAAGAGAACCACTGAAGGCATTGCGACGATGTGTGCTGCAGAAACACCTAGACTGCGTCCACATCTACTGCCTAAGAGAACCACTGAAGGCATTGCGACGATGTGTGCTACAGAAACACCTAGACTGCGTCCACATCCACTGCCTAAGAGAACCACTGAAGGCATTGCGACGATGTGTGCTGCAGAAACACCTAGACTGCGTCCACATCTACTGCCTAAGAGAACCACTGAAGGCATTGCGACGATGTGTGCTGCAGAAACACCTAGACTGCGTCCACATCTACTGCCTATGAGAACCACTGAAGGCATTGCGACGATGTGTGCTACAGAAACACCTAGACTGCGTCCACATCCGCCGCCTAAGAGAACCACTGAAGGCATTGCGACGATGTGTGCTGCAGAAACACCTAGACTGCGTCCACATCCACTGCCTAAGAGAACCACTGAAGGCATTGCGACGATGAGGGTAAGAAGGCTATCATAGTACTGATTGTGTTTTTTTTTTTTTTTCTCAAGCCTCATCAGTCATTATTAATATTAAGCCTGCATTCATATGTTAAGCATAGTGTTAATGTGTTTTCTTATTCAAATTTATCGTCAACAGGAGCTCGCTCGCCAGCCCATTAATGTCAGAGTAAAGACCACGGTCTCCAGCGGACCGCAGTCTTTCACGCTTCCTCCTATCTTTGGCCCTTCCCAAGCCAGAGGTGAGCTAGTCGAGCAATCTGAAACCGGTTGCTACATTTGAATTCAAAACATATCACTTAAATATGGAGTAAACATAAGTTCCTTCATGAGAACCATATTAACATGAAATAAATGTGATGTTTTATGCAGGACCGTGTCCATACCCACCAGCTCAGGGGAAGAGGATAGCAGTATACGGCATCAGTACTGTGCAATTCGAGGCTGATCTTTATAGACAGCGGAGTCGCAGTAAAGTAAGTGAATTATGTATATTTTGATTGTTCCATTCCAAATGAATATGATATTTTGAAATATGAAATTTCTGCTGCTTGAAAATGGTGTGGATTAGGTGTTTCAATTGTGTGTAGCATCTGTACTCTTCTAACCTCTCTCTCTCTTTCACAGTTTATTGAACTGGATAGAAAGGAGGCCCGTTGTCCTCATGCCTAACATCTATCTCAGGAGAAAAGTGCTTCATCCAAAAGAAAGCTGAAAGCCATGAAGCAAGTAATTTTACATTGTTAAATGTTGATTTGTAAGTAATCCAGTTTCATTTTATATAGCTCTGATTGCCAGACACTGATTTTTATTTCATCATGTTTCAGGGCTCTGGATGCAAACGGAATAAAGCTAAAAAGAGAAGAGGAACCTGAAGCTCTTGAAAGGTCAGCACAAAAGTAATTAATTTTACATCATTGTTAAATGTTGATTTGTAAGTAATCCAGTTTCATTTTATATAGCTCTGATTGCCAGACACTGATTTTCATTTCATCATGTTTCAGGGCTCCGGATGTAAACAGGATACAGCTAAAAAGAGAAGAGGAACCTGAAGCTCTTGAAAGGTCAGCACAATAGTAATATTGTGCCAGTGAGCACAACTGATGTTTTTCTAATTCTGCATATCCCAACAGTGCTGCTTCTGATAACATTATTCATAGCCATCTCTGTTACTGTAATCTGTTTCAGAAAAGTCTCTGAACCTGTGGTAGAAAGGGAAGAGATGGATCTGACAGAACCTGAAGAGCCAGAGGAAGGGGACAGCAACCCTGAGGAGATGGACCGTGTGCCGATGGACCTTGGAGAAACCATAACGTGGGAATATAAGAACTCTCTTGACGAAATTCATGAGGATAACAAGGTCATCAAGTGCCATCAGGATAAATCTGAAAAGATGTAAGTTTCTTGTGCAGAACAATGAGTTTGATTTCTTCACACTTTCTGAACTGAAGACAGTAACAGCGTTTGACCCTCTTTTTGCTTTGTGTGTTTTTGTGCAGGAAAGAGAAGGCAGGCCGCATTAATGAAGTGGATGTGCGGAACAGTTCCCTCATTCAACAAAAGCAAGAGGAACTAAAACAACATCAAGTCAATCTTGGGAAGCCCGTGGTTGAGGCTATCTTTAAAAGAATGAATGTAAGTACACAACGATCTAAAGCCGGCACAGCATCACACACATCCAAATGTAATAAAACACTGTACGGCTGATCTGTCATATGTCATCTCATCATTTTGCTTTTGTCTCACCAGTTCAAACAGCTATGTGAGAAGTTCGCTGAGGTTTATGAGAAGTGCTTTGGTTCTTTCGGCTGCCCTGATTTTTTAATACCAATGATGATAGAATTTGATGAATGGAGTACTGACTTGGAGGAAAACACGCCAGCTGAGACACTCCACAAAAAACAAAAGATCTTCTGGAAAAGCCTTGATATTAAGTAAGATATAAAAATATATATCTTCATCACACAAAGTGATAAAGCTACAGTGATGATCATCAGTGGCTATAATATTTTTATGGTTTGAGTGACCTCTTAATAATCTCACTCTTGCTTTCTCTCTTTCACAGTGACAGGCTTCAGAAACAAGCAGAATTGGAAGCACTGAAAGAGGAACAGAGGCAGAGAAGACGGGAGAGAGCTCTGGAGAGAGCTCTTGCTCCTCCAGTGAAAATAGTAAGTGGCACACAGAACTGGCACTACATACCCCGTATTTTTTTTTGTCTTGCTCATCAAATACTGTAAAATAGTAAATTGTGACATTGTAAATATTGTAATATTTTAAATTGTGTGATGCTAACTTAAAAATCACGTCTCTATTGCAGAGCGGAAAAAAGCTGATGCCGCGCAGCTCGCCTCCACAGAAGGTTGCAAAGAAAAAGGAGCCAGTGGAAACCAAGAACCTAGAGTAAAGACAGACGAGGTGAGAGAAAAGGAGATGGAAAGATGAGGGGGTAAAGAGGGGAGGGAGGGTCTGGTTCCCAAAACGCACTGCCATCCAGCCCTCTTCCGCGATGCCTGGCGGTGGTGCTGGATACCCTCGGTGGACGGCTCGACACTCCTCCGCTGCCTGGTGGACGGCGACGGCCCCTCTGGCTTCGGGGAGCTGGCAGGAATCCCCCGTTCCCTGCTCCTCCCCATCATGGCGGACGACAGCAGGCTCCGGCCTCAGGCAAAAGGCGGCGGCGACTCCGCTCCCTCGCGGCAGCCGCCCCTACGCAACCCAGGCAGACGGCAGTGAGTTCGTCCGTCCCCCCGGAAAGTTACTCCAGCCCACCGCCTTGAGCGTCCATGGCGGCGGACTCTGCTCAGTTGTGCTTGCTGGCACCGCGGATTTCCCACAGCGACGAGGGCACTTTGGCAGTGCGTTCCTCCTTCCTCTCGGGTTTTGGCCCCAATGTTTAAAGTTTAGGGAAGAAGGAGGCGGGAACCGGCGAACGTTCAACGTAATACTTTAATCATAAAATCCAGGCCTGGTCCTCTCTCATAAAAGTCAAAATGAAGCAGTTAAAATGCTCTTGTAAATAATATTGATCAAGAGCATGACCTGATTGCTTTAAGCTTCTCATAAGTGGTGGGACTAGGAAACTAAACGCAACTGGTTGGAATGAGAAGGGCGTAATCATAATTGTATCTATTCATCCAATAATTTTTATTTATTTTATTATTTAATTTTTAAATAAAATTTTACATTTATTTAAATTCTCTATTAAATCATAGTAATAATGTATATATTTTTAAATTGCATTGTCATTTCTTGCAATATGTTTTTTTAAACCACACACATAATACATTCTTAAAATGTAACATGGTGTAACGCATGAATATATAACATGTTTTACTTATTTTTTTTAAATACATGAGTGTACACATTATCTAAAAACTTCAATATATTTTTCATATATTTTATTAATTTCTAAGAATCATATAGGTGTTTTATCATGCATTTGCAATTAATGGGGGCTAACTATGAAGCTATTTTCAGGGTTCCCACTCTAAGCCCAAT
Source organism: Mylopharyngodon piceus (assembly GCA_039654765.1). Taxonomy (NCBI): domain Eukaryota; kingdom Metazoa; phylum Chordata; class Actinopteri; order Cypriniformes; family Xenocyprididae; genus Mylopharyngodon; species Mylopharyngodon piceus. The sequence continues at coordinate 18,038,724 of CM077452.1, forward strand.
GTCAAATTCCCTGACTTTTCCTTGACTTTCACTGACTAAAAAGCTGAATTTCCATGACCTATAATGAACGGAAAACAGGCCGCTGTTGTGCTGAGCACTGAGCAGACAAAAATCAGCCTCAGACTGTGTTTTAAATCAATCCATTTGCAAGCTTTATTTACTTGTTCACAGACGTTTTTAGTACAAAACTAAGTTAAACGCTCATACACGCTACTTTTCTTTGCGCTTTTACCTATTAAATGCACTTTGATATTTTTCTGTACTATTTCTACAGAAATTAATTTATAGTTTTTATGCTTTCAGGGGTTAAACGCTTTAGAGGATTTTCTGTAAATGGTTATGATTATTTAAGTCTGAAATAAATAATTAATAATTATTAAATAATTAAGTCCCATAATATTTTTCCTTCAGAAGTAATGTTGGTAGTTTATCCAATGTGCATTTATTAATTTATTCATATTTATTCATTCTACCATGGTTTATAAACGAAGGTAACTTCTACGCACGACCAATTTGAAAATTCTGTGCGACTGCCACTAGGGGGCGAAATGCGACAATTGTGCAGTGAAAAGGCGGCTTACTGTGTCCTAACCAGACTTGACAAAGCTACACAGCCAGTCATAACAGCGTGTGGACGGGCTCTTTTATTAATTCAACTTCCAAACGAAGTTGAATTAATAAAATTAAACCATAAAACATTATTCACAATACATACTCAGTGACTGATACAATCTTTGTCATGAAATACACTTGTTTGAGCTTTCCTTAATATTAAATTGGTTTGAGCTTGAATATCATTTTGCATGACTTTAATAGCCACTATTAGAGCAAAGAAATAAAAGGAAACAAGAACGTTCAAACTGTAAGTAATAAATACTTTTCTTTGTGCATTTATGTCCTTGTTCCCTCTCTATGACCTGAACTTTTTGCTGCAAAATCCCAGAAATATAGAAACCATTTCAAAAATAGAATCCTTTGTCGTGTCGCAGGTGGTTAGGACAGTCTTTGAAGTGGTCAATTTGTAGCCAAAGCTCTTGAGATTTACATTTTGCTGGCATGTTTGCCTTAGTTAACAGGTACAGGTGACTGCGTTTGACTTGTTGTTTTTTAATTATAAAATTAAAATGCCGCTGAAACATAGCCTAACCATAACAATACGCAAAACACGTGAAACAGCGCAATAAAAAAAATGCGGTATAGAAAAATTACATTTTGATAAATGGAAACTAAAATTTAAAGCTACAAACAAAAATCCCTGATATTCCATGACTTGGACAAAAAATATAGAATTCCCTGACTTTAAATGTCTGGAATAGACCTTTTAAAATTCCATGAAATTCCAGAAATTCCATGACCCGTGGGAACCCTGTATTTTTTTGACAAGTTGAAGAGAAATTAAGCGATTCTATTTTCCTAATCCACTTCAGTATTTATAAAAACCATCAGTTAAAACATATCACATGGCCACCGCACTGCCAAGGCCATGTTAATTGTTTATTTTTTTAATGTTTTTTTACAATATTTTTTCAGATGATAAATAAAGTTCTTTATGCGGTAACATCTATATTAACTGGTTTCTTGCCAGTCAATGTCATTAGCTGCGTTTACATGGATGCTAATAATCTAATTGTAATCGGAGGACCTGTTGTTGTTAAATAGCTGTGTCCCAATTCAGAGGCTACATCCTTCAAAGTTCTGACTGAGCGTTGTTAAATGGGACAGTCTAGCCTACGGAGGATTGTTCTTGTCACCTAGCAAGGGTGACGGCTACCGTTGATGAGCGACAGTAACGTTTGTACTGGACTTTTTTTAAAGTTATATTCAACTGTCTGAAAACAAAACAGGATTCACAACTTGTCTAAATATGTTCACCTGTGGTTAGGGTTAGGCAGTGGTGTAGTCTAGTGTTTTGTAGCGAGTATACTGTGAATTTTCCCTCCAAGCCTCATACCCGTCCCAGAGCTACACCCCATAAGCACCACCACACTCACTAATGCACACAGTAAGCATCTACATGTAATTGACCTTAACAGCCAATGACATTTACAGCTGGGGACACTGGACTGCTTTTCTACTGTTTATCACGGTACTGTTTATCATTGTATCACAGTATTTTTTAAGATTCTGGAGTTTTCAGTGTATACCACTGTTTTCCCCACTGAACATTTACTGTCAGGATTACAGAGAATATTAAAACACTGTAAGAACAAATACAAATGAACTTTAACCCTCTGGTCCTCTTCGTTTAGGTGTCACTCTTGGCTCCTTCACGGTCAAAAATGACCGAAGCCTTGAAATGAAATTTTTGTTCTTTAGGAAAACCAATGTAATATATTTTTGTTCAATAATATTTTTTGATTATTATTTAATTTTGAGGGTATTTTATGATACTATGCAATATTTCAACAATTCTTATTAGCTATTTTTCCCTATTAAAAATAATACACTTTTTTTTTCTAATATATTTAAAAAAAAAAAAAAAAAAAAGATCAATTAAAGCAGTATTCTATGTTAAAATAGAGAAGGCATTTAAAATAATTTTTTTTTAAGGTAGATTAGTGCCATCTGGTGGGAGTAAAAAAAAGAAAAACTTATGTAATGCCATGTTGTAACCACTAGATTCCTATATAGTTCTATATAAAGTGGCCTATAAATGATCTATTGTTTTTAGAGCTAAATACTTATTTTTATTAAGTTGTGGATTTGGATTTGTACTTAACCTCTTCCTTGCTGGTCATTTTCTATATATTATATATGAGGGGGGGGATGTGTCTGTTTTGCACTCTTGACATTTTAGAGTGTCACCCCTTCATTGCTGTGCACTTTTTTTTTTCTGCACAGTGGCTGTTTTGTACCACCAAAAGATTCTCTGATTTTTCTCCCATTCATTTCCTATGTCGGTCATTTTTGACTGCAAAGGAGCCAAGTGTGACTATTTTTTTTGACCCTTTAACATGTCCGAATCATGTCTTTGATTTGTGTGTGTGTGTTCACATAGCTAATGCGACTCTGTCACTAAGTATCATCCGATTTCAATGAAGCAAAAAAATTTCAAAACGTAAAATTTTTTGGTCATTTTTGACCGAAGAGGACCAGAGGGTTACAATTTAGTAGATTAACAGTTTAGTTAATCTTAAAATGTAATCAAGTAAAAATTCTAATTGCTTTTATTTTTTGCCAAGTTTACTTTTAAATTAAAGGTATAATGCCCCTTTCACAAGATGTAGTATGTGGAGAATCTCACGCAGCCAAAATGAGGATTGTCAGTAACGGTGTTCAGCCTTACATTGTTCAAACCGGAGTCGGACACTGATGGAGAGACTCAGGAAGAAGTTACAACTTTTAGAATGAAACTGGACGTTTCTGCATGTGCCGTCATGTTGACCCTCGTTTGTGAAGCAGTCCGGCGTAAAATGACGGCATGGCAACAACCATGGGCGTAAATCGCGGGGAGGTCAGGACCCCCCTTTCATCTGAGTGCTGTCCCCCCCCTAAAAAATATAATTAAAAACCACGCTAAGTATTGTAAATAAATGATATATACGTAAAATAATTGTGTAAGTAGTTAAACAATACAAACAGGCATTTTAAGTTTAGAAACATTTTTAGTCACCCCTCCCTTGCCTCACAGTGGATTTTACCCCCCGGAATGTGATTTTTTTTTTTTTTTTTTTTTTTTTACCATGGGACCCCCCCTGAAATGCGATTGGGCTAGTTTTGAGGAGCAATTGGGCGGGTTTTATTGTGTAAACCTGGCAACCCTGGGGAGAGAAAACAGTTCTTCAGACAGTAGTTGAGGAACTCTATAGTAAGTAGGCTCTGAAGGCTATTTTATTCAAAAGCATCGGATGAAGTGATTATTTTCTCTTTAATACAGATGATGGTGAGTAATTAGTCATAAAAAAAATGATGATAACTGATGTATTTTTTTCCGTGAGTCCGCTATGTTAGCGATTATAATGTTACCTAGCTTGTTTGGTAGCTTGTTTACCATAGCTTGTTGGATACTAAGTCACCCACACCATATTTTTTTCATTGAACCAAAGAGAAACATTGAGAATAACCATAATGGCACAGTCTCCATGCTACACTAATAATAGTAGTAAGTCTTTCCTCTGTGTACATATATCCTTATAAGTAAAATTTTTAGCTGTATTATTTGTGTCCCCTTCAAAAATTGCTCTTGAGAAATTTTATATTTATTGTCCCCCCCCCCAACTGTCAGATGAAATTTACGCCCCTGGCAACAACACTCTACTACAACAATTCTTCCTCTTCTCTAAAGCAGCCCATAATGGCCTCGCACCCTTTGTTGTGTGTTCTCGGGGGTGGGGTTTATGTAAATTTTGAGGTCTGTGATGTCACTAACCCTAAAAGAAACTTGTTGTAGTCCCTACCAACCGTTTATTGTAGTCCTTAAACAGAGAATTTTTTAAAAGAAAATATCTTCCTTTGCATTGAACTTTGAGCGTCGTAACTTTGCAGGTGTTGTTTGTGCTCAAACAGCAACATTACACACTAACTAAAGTTAAAAAAGGTGAAATTATAATCAACCACCCCTTAAAACTTGTGTGATATTCTTTTTTTTTTTTTTTTTTTTGGACATGTTTATTCAGCATTAATATGGTCAATGTACAATGTGCTTTTCTGTGAAGAAAAAAAAAAAAAAAAATACAGAAAATCCTCAAAACATAGGGTAAGTGTGATATTCATTTAAAGTAATGCTTTTGTAGATGTTTTATTTTTATTATTATTAGGCTGTTTGAAGAAGTACATTTTACTGTGCAATTTCTTTCATAATTTCTTCAAGTTAGACCAAACTTTTATACGGAAATTCTTGACCTTGACCACCACGCTGCATCCAGTGTTGACAATAATATCACGGATTATAATGGGTGCTATTGTCTTTTGACGCGTCGCGTCGCGCCGCTCGCGTCCGGTGTAGACACGGTGGCTGCATCTGAAAACCTAGGCAGCTAACTTGTTGGCTTGTTGCCTCGGTGCCCTATCAGTCAGTGACTTGTAAGGCAGCATTTGTACATGAAGGCACCTCACAAAACTGATTCCAGACAGACTTCTGAGGCAGCATAACAGTTTAATGATCTACCGCAAAATAGCGCAAGCTTTGGTGAGAACTAAACAAATATTAAATTACTACAGTAGTAATTTCTCGCTAGAAATGACATCAAAAGTGGAAAATGTTGGTCAAAAACGTACATTTACACACAAACTGCTTTATCGATACTACCACTCACAGCCAAATCAAACCGTTTTTAGAAGTTATTAAATTCATTGGCTTTATCAAATTCATTTAAGACCTGCATTTCTTTCTTAATTGGATTCAAATGAATCATTCCTCTAACAACATCCCACAACTTTTTAGAATTCTGACTTCTCTAACACACAAGTTATGTTGCTCTCTCGCTTCCCTCAATTTTCTCCATAGTTCTTTTTGAATTTCTCTGAATTCCATTGTATTCTTAATTCTCCTCCTAATACAATGCTTAATCTCAGGGGTAATATATACTATCAATATTATCATCTTGATAAAAAACTTCCCAATTTGTAGCCAGAAAACAACCACTCAACTCGTCCTTTATAGTATCACACCACACATTGACTGTTCCTTAAACTGGTTTACTCTTCCTAAAGGCGGACCTGTAAATAAGAATTAACTGGATGGTATTATGGTCCGAATTTGAAAGAGAAGGTATAGCATAAAGCACCATAGCATTTGTCTAATGTTTTGTTTTTCCGTGTACCATTACAAACATACTGCTGAAACCCTGAGAGAGCATAGTCCATTAAAATCACCTAATACATAAATGGCAGACAAACAGCAACGGTCTTTTACAGTTCATCCTGAACCAAATCAACGAGCTAACAAAACCGCTTTGAGTTCTAACAATAATCGTAAATAAGTTGTTTTACATACGTTATTGTTGTAATGTTATGTGCTTTGTATGATAATGTTGTCTCTCCACCAATGCCATCTTTTGTGACGCTTTGCAAACTTTGCTCTGCGCGTTCTTGTGTTTTGGAGGAGGCGTGGCTTTGGAGACGCTCTGAAGGAGGGTGGGATCTTTTCCCCTTTTATGCTTTCAAAGCTAGCTTTCTATTGCCAGCAGTTAGGGTAACACATTAGTTCAAGTAACTAGTAAAGTAACGCATTACTTTTTCAAATAATAATGCAAGTTACTTTTTCACATTTATTGACCGACAGCTGTCCTGTCCCCAAAGTACAGAGGTGTTGTGTGCGCTGTGTGAACATGATGCTTATTATACATTATACATAATGTATTTAATCTCACTTTATTAACCAATGTCTTTACTGCTGACCTTCAATGATCTAATTCAAACATACTAATGAGCAAAAATTACTTTAGATTAGATTTAGAAATAAGAGTGTTGAACTTCCTCCTCCTGTATCCTATTCTTCTATAATCCAGAATGGCAGCACAGCTGAAAGGTTTGTTTGAGCTGCGCCCTCTACTGTACAGGCATAAATATGCACTTCCTTCAGCCTGAGGCTTATTCATTTCACTGTTGGTGTGAAAGGGCCTAAACATTTGCCAAAAATAGAACTATAGAAGCAAGCCCAGCTCAGGTGAGAAAAAAAGTAACCCAAAAGTAATATAACACATTACTTTAAATAAAAAGTAAAAAAAAAAACTAACAAAATGTAGTTACTTTTTTAGGAAGAAACACAATATTGTAATTAGGTGTCGACCGATTATCAGTGCCGATATTAAGCATTTTTATGGTTATTGGTATTGGTCATTTTCAAAACCGATTTGCCGATAAAATCATTTAATTTTGAAATGCGCTATTTGGCTCTGATGCAGCCACCTCTGTCTGAATGCACCACTCTGTGGCCTAGAGCAAGCTCCGCCCACCGCCCATCTGATTTCTTAGGAGTCGCGAGTCCTGGCCAATCAGCGCGGAAGGCTGACGGCACGGAAAGTTTTGCACTCACATTGAGCACTGGAGCTGCTTCAGTGATCACGCATCAGTTGTCTCTCAAATGTAAGGCGGCGGCAGTCGTTGCTGAAGTTGCAATAAATCACAATCCACTACACTGAATTTGCAAAACACCTCAATATAATTAGGGCCTGAATTCTGGCGCGGGATCGCGGGTATTGCACATAATTCTACACATTCCTGCAGGTTTCGCGATTATTAAGAGGGAAAGTCCCGCAAACATTTATGCGCTATAGCATGTAGATTGAATCCAAACAGATTATCAGAGCAGCTCAGTTATTTTAAAACTTTGTGAGACGTAGTTTCACAAGCAGTTTGAGTGATTCAGCAGTACCGAGTCTCCCTCTCTCTCAAAATGCGCAAATGGCTTCACATCCATAGTATCCACATTGAGTTTGCTCTGCAAGCGAGCTGTACGGTGCAATATTAGCACACATTTTGTACAGTTGACGGAATTGGCACTTGCACGTAATTTTAAGTCATGCCAATTCAAAAATACAAGCCATTTTAAAGCATAAAGCTTTAAAGGAAGCACGCTGGAGACAGGCAAGTAGTCGACTGGAGTCCTTAAGGTAAGCATTCAGGTAAGATCTAGATGCTAACGAGACCGGACAATGAGTGTGTGTGTGTGTGTGAGAGTCCTTTATACTGCCGCTGATGAAGGTGATGATGAGGTGCAGGTGTGCGTGATCAGTATTCGGGTGAGGGAGTGCGCTGTGATTGGGTGATGGTGGAGCCTGGCGTGTCTGTGACAGCGCCATGGCAGATTGCTATTTACACGGTGGAATACAGACACCCTCAACCTGATGAGTCAGTTTAAATACGTGTGTATTGCCACAGTTGGTCAAATAATTAGCTTATTTCTTTCATCATTACTGCACATAGGTAATTCTGATACATGCAGTGACTATCCATTATGACACGTAGGCATTTTTATCTTTATGTACACAATAATAATTTTTAGGGCCAGAGCACCAATGGTGTGAGGACCCTATTGTAATTGCTGGGTCAATTCTTCTTCTCTGAAATGAATCGCATTTTTGAGGGCCTAAACATGCTCGAAAACTCATGAAACTTTGCACACGCATCAGAAGAGGTAAAAAAAAAAAATGTACGTCTGATAGGGGTTTCAGAATTAGGTGTGGCAAAATGGCTCGATAGCACCACCTAAAAAAAAAAAAATTCAATTAAGACTAAGTTTGATGTTTCGCCATGAAAGAGGAAGTTGTTATAACTCGGGCATACAATGTCTGATCTGCCCCAAACTTCAAATGTTTTATTACAGTCCTGGCCTGAAGACATCTACATGACAATATTCAGTTACAGTCATAGCGCCACCTGCGGGCAACAGGAAATTACATGTTTTACACTGTGATTAACTCCTCATAGAGATTTAACCAGAACCACATCATATTTGGTCAGTATAATCTTAAGGCCTTAGTGATGTTAAATTGCAAAGATCATGTCCGATCAATGTCCGATCTGCCCCAAACTTCACGTGTGTGAGGTGCTCTTGAGCAAGGCACCTAACCCCCTATCACTCCCGGGCAAAAATGGCTGCCCACTGCTCTGCGTGTGTGTGTGTGTGTGTGTGTGTGTGTGCACTAACTTGGATGGGTTAAATGCAGAGGACAAATTCAGAGTACTGTGTACCATATTGTTATAGAAATAAAACCGGTTGTTCTTGCTCTTGTTGTTGCACAATTCATGCTGAATATAGTTACACTTTAATAAGCCATTAATATGGTACAATTCTTACATTTACGTCTCGCAATTCTGACTTTTTTCTCAGAAAGATAATAATTTTGATATAAACTCCCAGCTGTGATTTATAAAGGCAGAATTGCGGAATATAAACTCACAATTGCAAGAAAATATCAGAATTTTGAGCAGACTTTTTCCTCAGAATTGGACTTTATAACTCGCAATTGCGAGTTTATATCACAATCCTGAGAAAAGAAGTCAGAATTGCGAGATGTAAGCTTGCATTTGTGAGGAAAAAAGTCGCAATTATCTTTAAAAAAAAAAATTATTATTCTGTGTTGTGTTATATTATTCCATACCCAACCCTGTTCTAGGATCCAAAAAAGTAAATAAATAAAAATGAACACCTCAATGATGGTCAATGATGCTGCCTTCATGTGTTATCAGAAATGTCCTACTTCCCGCTTCTAAAGTCCTGATTACAGCAAATACATTTATAAAGCACATTTAAACACAATCCGGGCTGATCCAAAGTGCTGTGCAGTATGCAAAAACAAAAGCTAAGAAATAAAAGTATGATTTATAAATGTCCAATAAAGCAGCAGTTCCCACTTCTGAAGTCGCAAGCTTGTGGTGTTCAAGTGTTTTATTGTCGGAAAGAACCGGAATCAAGGAGGACACCAGGTTTATTCTTGCCTATTTATTGGGAAAATCTTATTAAATGGTTAGTTCACCCATAAAATGAAATTTCTGTCATTAATTACTCACCCTCAAGTCGTTCCAAACCTGTAAGACCTTCATTCATCTTCAGAACACAGTTTTTTTTTTTATCCCCTATAGAAAGCAACATAATTACCACATTCAAGTTCCAGAAAAGTAGTAAAGACATTGTTTAATCTGTGAAGAAAGTAAGATGATTGCGGTACATCATGGTGACAGAGACAATCTACATTTCCTTCCAGAGCTTGTCCCAAATATCATGAGAATGGCATGCTACCTACCTCTTTGGACAGCTGTGATGGTTCCACACTTCAAAAGTGTACACAACACAGCAAGCTCTGCAAATGTGGAGGCTGAATTTAAAAACATAAAAAACATGGTCTCTTTAAACATGAAAGCCTCCCCATCCGAATTGACTGTCCTCTGCACCAGTGAAGACAACAGAGCACATTGAGAGAAAGAATCAGAAGACAAAAACTGCCCATAGTGAGCAGGACACAGAGGTTAAGCAACAATCAGTGGAGGAAGACCCTGTTGAAACCTGGAAAGGCCTCGGTGGTCCTCCTGTCCTACCTGAACCCTTGCTCTGAGTGGTTGCATGCAGACATAAACCTGAAAAGAAAAAAGACAAAAATTAATATCTAGAAAAATGGCAACTACCAGGCTAACAAGCCCATTGCAGTTGACAAAATGCTTGTAAGTGTAAATAATACCTGTCCCTTTGACTCCTTTTGCCAGTGCCTTTGCTCTGCATTCTGTGACAGTGGATCATTCTGCCATTATCTCGACAAAGAGCACACAAAAACTGAAATATTTGATTTGGTGAAGACCATTTAGTCACAAAAGGAGTTGGAAAAGATGCTAACGCAAAGAGGGCAGAAATGCTGTTGGATACATTTTAGTGTGTTCACCTAAAATCAGGTGTGAGGCAGGTCAGTGCGGATTGCAATGTTGCTAACATTATCGCATCAACAATGAAACAAGTGCCAAGTGCAACACTTACAGCTGAGTGATCTTCTCCATACTGCAGCTGACATACAAAATCTTCAAGGACCATCTCCCTCTTACCAGTCGACGTAGATATTCTACAAACTGGTGGACTGAAAAGCCTCCAAGCAGCACTTTAAGATGGGCTACACCTCAACAGGTCCAAGTGTCTGAAGTCACTGAAATCACCCCAAGAGTGTCCAGATAGCTGGAAAATAAAGAATGACTCATCAGTGAAATTCCTCTGCAATGGCTCTGTCACACACAGATGCATACCTGGACAACTACCGTGTATTGAAACAAATGTCTGAAATCCCTGCCGACATGGAGCTGGCCAATCAGATGTTCACTTTGTGAGGGGTCGTCGCATTCATTACAGGACCTACAAGGGCATCTCTTGGACATTACGTGGCCTGCTGCAGAAGAAACTCTTTTGCCTGGGAGAAATATGATGATCTGTGTGAAGTAAACTTTTCCAATATTGGGTCCCTTGCAATTGATTTCCAGGGGCATTTTATTTATTATAATTGCAATTTTTTATGATTATCTGTGTTGTCGTTTGTCAAATACTTAACTTTAACCAATTACTTAAGTCAATGAGAACACTATATAGACTGTTGCCAATAAAATTTTAGCATTAACAAAAGCCATCTTTTCACTGCAAAGGTGGAACAGAAGCTGCACCTGAAATAGCATAAATGTTTCTTTACACAGTCTGTTTAATGTTACTCAAATTATAAAATTAATAGGATCTCTTTACAGAGTTATTTTTGTCAATTAATGCTCTTGATATTGCAATAATGATTATTAATGTCGATTAATGGATACATAAAATGTTTTTGTGTTTGGGGAAACTGGAAGTCATATTCTGGCTACAAAGATAAAACAATCTTAGAACCATTTATGAATTATTTTAATGCTTTTTACACATTAGAAAATGAAGACTTCATTTGATCTTACCAGCATGATGAATAAATTATATTAACTGGAATAAACTGTATAGAGAGGGAGCCGAGAACGGGACCGAGTGTGAATAAGTTGGTTTTAGCGCGACTTTAAGCGCTCACAAACACTCCTGTTAAAATCACGGAAGCTGATGACACTGCCACATGAATGTCTTACATCCAATCTGCACTTTGTTGTTTATTATGGGAAAATTCGCGAGTTTCAGTCAGAATTCTAACAAAAATGCTTTCCATGTGTTCGCTTATAGCCTAATGCAAAACCTGATAGGCTACTTACCTAACAAAAAATGTCTAAACCTTGACAAAAAGTCAAGTATTTTAGAATGCCTAAATAGGCTATATATATAAATGTGAAATAATAAAATTAAGAAAAAAAAAAAAAAAATCAAAACAACGGGAAACCAAAAGCCTCTCTCTATAGGGACTAGGGAGCAATACACACGTTTTTATTTTTAACGCCGCCATGGCACTATTCTCACTTCAAAAAAAAAAAAAAAATTCGGTGTGGTTTTCACTCTATTTTAATGTGAAATATTAAATTTATTTAATAATAATAATAAAAAATAGCTTATAAAAATTGTATAAATATTGCATAGTATCATAAAATCCCCTAAAAATTCTAAATAATAATAAAAAATATTAGTGATCAAAATATAGCGTACATTTGATTGGAACTGATGATTAGCCTATTACTAATACATACAACAAAAAAATAGTTTAATTAATAAATAAATGAATAATAATAATAATGTTTACACAGTTATTAGTGTTACACTGTTTTGAAGTATTAATGTAATAGTGCTATAACAATGTTTAATGTAAAATAAAATTCACTCAACAACATTATTTGAATCATATCAAGCGACCGGTAATGTTTGGGCATTTTTTGAACGTGCAGCAGTCAATTTTTTCCACTCCACAGTGCCGAAGCGTTCACAGAGCCGGAGAAAATGAGTTTCAATCCAGAAAAGGATTCCAAAAAAGCGACTGAAATGGTAAGTATAGGCTAGGGCCTTTTGTAGACTTTTTATAACTTATTACAGACCAAAACGTGCTTTTGTTGGAAGCATAAATGTGTCAGCGTTGAAGTGTAGATAAGCTTTGTCATTTTAAGACGTTTTCGGTTTGGTTATGGAAAAACAGCGATACAGCACTAATATGATTATTAAACTTCAAAAGGCGATTATTTAATGAAATAACACGGATGAGTGAAGGAGATGCGCCGAATGAAGATGCACATTCACTCTCTGACAGCAGATGGCGCTGATTGTCAGTTAACATGAACTAACAATGAACAGTTGTATTTTTATTAACATTAACAAAGAATATTATAACTACCGTATCAAATGTAGCTATTGCTCATTGTTAGTAAATGTTAGCTTACTTATTAACTAACGTGAACTAATGGGACCTTATTGTAAAGTGTTACCTATTGTTCTTTATAGTTCATTTGCACTTTAATCTGTTTGAGACATTTGTTTGCTTTATATATATATATATATATATATATATACATATGTTTTATTGTATATTTAAATGTTCAGAGTTCTTTTTATTATAAATTTATGTGTTATAAACAACACTTTATTCTAACCCAATACAATAGGTGGTACCATTTAAGCTACACTGTCATTTAAAAAAAAAAAAAAAAAAATGCAACGCTGTACTATGTACCATTTAGGTGCTAAAAAAGATGCAGAAAATATCTGCATAAAGATATTGAGGTTTTTTTTTTTTTTTTTTATGTTTGAAGACAAAACAGATGCATTTCTTGAAATTGTACATAATCCCCCTGTTTTAATATCTAAAGTACTAAATAGTAATGATACATTTTTCTCTCTCTTTCCCCCCTATTTAATGCCATTTAAACTTAAGAACACTGGAGAAAGAATACGTCGTCTACAGTCTTTCCGAAAGGAAATGACTGTAGAGCAAGAAGCCATGAGGAAAGAGATGGAGGAGAAGAAAAAGAAAATCATACAGCATGAAAAAGAATTAGAAACTGAAATCCAGGACTCACTAAGAAAAGTTGAAGAGCAAAAGTTAGAGCTTCGAAGGCTGTCTGATGAAATAGAAAAAGCTGTAAATACACACAAACACACAAATACATTTACATACACGTCACTGTGGCACCTCTGTCTTCTGTACAGTTCTGTCTCACAAGATTACGCACTATTCATGTGTTCTACAGAATTTAGAACTGCAAAGACGACGTGCCCGTGAAGCAGAAGAAGAGCTCCAGTTTAGTGCGCTCACTGGTACAATCAGCAAAGTCCTGGATAGGGTCGGAGGTCCTGGGAGCTCCTCCAAAATTAAGGACCCCATCAAACAGTTGGATGTGGTGAATAATGCAAAAATACTTCTGGCATTCTTGAATGAATCTGTATTTGTTGTTGATATGATTTTTTAAATGCAAATAAGGTACAGTAAAGATCTAAAGTCGGAACACAGCAATGTGTGATGAAATGCAACACGCAAGCTGATGTTTTTTTCACAACTGCTGGTCAATAACTTTTTTTCTTGTAATTTTCTCTCCAGATTGTGAAATTTCATCAATTTATAAGTACTGCAGACGAATCAGATGAAGACTAATAAGAAGAGTCGAGTGAAACCAGCCAGATGCCTGTGAAAAAATAACTAAATAAAAATCATCATATGACCCGCTTTTGACTGGATCGTGCAATGGGGTGGGAGGGACAGCAGAGATACTGTATGGACTGAAGGGATGGGTTCTTGAATCCACTGCCGCTTCAATGTATATTCTTTGAGTTGTTGTTAATCAAGTTATTAATCAATATTTATTCTTCTAATCATCAAATGATTTGAATGACTTCTTCTATGAGATGTAAACGTGCACTCTCTATTCTTCTGACTCACAGCCCATATGTGGAAATTTTCTACATTTATCTATGCTTTAACCAATCAGAATCATTCAACCTGACATGATGGTGTAGAGTATAACTGCTGCTGTAATGAGTGTGTAAGCAGAGCGGCCTACAAACTCCTTGCTGAGTGTCGAAGCTGACTTTTCATGCTGATGAAACTGCAAACTATTCTTCAGTCAAATTTCCTTCAATTAATTGCATCTCTGACTCCTGCTGGTCTTCATTCCTCATATCTGGTCCTTTGGTCTCAACTGTAAATTTCCCTAGAGTTAAAGGTAAATTAAAATGCACACTGAAAAAAACAATAAGTAGAATTTACTCAATTTTTATTTTGCAAGTTTTTGCACGAATATTTTTCACACACATGGAAATTAAGTAAATCTACTTAACTAAGCTGAGTAAAATTAACAAAGTGAACAAGTACATATAACTTGGCCTGTTAAATTATATTGAGTAATTTTTACTTAAAAATCTGCTGATGTAATTAATATAATTAAGTAAAACCATTTGCTCTTTTAAATACATTTTACTTGTTTTATGCAGTGCTGGTAAATATTTTAAATTAAATGTTACTCTTATAATGTGACAAAATAATACTGAGACAATGTGCAGTTAAGAGTCATTTATTAAGAAGGAATAACAATCCAGGAAGTAACAAGCATTTACAGAAACCTATAATGCTTAAGATCACTTTAAAGGTTTAAGCAGCTTGAGCAACGATAAACATCCACGTTCAATGACACATTAAACATATTAGAACTCTAAAATTAGCAGTTCTATGCATCAATCAGACAGCTTCTTAATCTCAGTATCAAAACATTTTTTCTAATTTAAGAAAAAGGCAAGCCAACTTATTGTTGATTATTTTGACAAAATCTTGTTCTTCCTCAACAACAGGTTCACATAAATTACTTTCATCAACAATCGATTCAGTATCTTCAGGTGTTCATATCAAAATGCTTGAATCAATATAAAAATCAACTGTACCCCTGTGTGGACTTAAAGGGTTAATTCACCCAAAAATGAAAATTCTGTCATTTATTACTCACCCACATGTCGTTCCACACCCATAAGACCTTCGTTCATCTTCAGAACACAAATGAAGATATTTTTGATGAAATCCGATAGCTGTCTGACTTCTCAATAGACAGCAACTTAATAATTAATGACAGAATTTTCATTTTTGGGTGAACTAACCCTTTAAGGGCAACAATTCATTGTGTTCGGTCTCTCTCTCTTCTGTCCCTCTCGACCGGTTTACAGCAAAGAAGGCACAAAGGATTCTGAAATTAAGAAAACAGACAAAAAAAAACAAAACAAAAACAATCAATAAACAGCAAATATTTTTAAATTAAAAGTTATTAGTATTTGCATCCACATTATTCATTTCACTCATTTTATAATGAAACAAACGAGGAATTTTGAAACACTGCTGAAACGGTGACTAACATGAAACCAACCCCCGGGAGCATCTGAGTTTTACAGTTTTTACTGTTCAGCCTGTCGCCCAGAACGAGATCACACAAAACTTTTGTTAAATGAAGTGATTAAAAGAAACTCAACAATGAAACATCATAACTATAGGCTATAACGTACCAAATCAGATCAAACACATTAAAACATCCTGCATGACTTTACAAGTTCTGGTCTCCATTTCCTCACATTAATGCTAGCATGTGGCACACAACATGCGGATAAATAAATCGTGACCACGAATGAATAATTAGTTCCCTCGATTTAGTAAATCTTGTCCACATTGTACTATTTTGTTCACTCGGTTTGATTTAAATAAGGCAAGGAATTATTGTAATTTACAACGTAGTCACGATTTAGTAAAAGAAGGGAACTATTTAATAAATAGTATGCACGATTTAGCAAATGAATGAGAGAATGAATTCTATCGTGAACGATTTAACGTTACTTAAAAAGAGGAAACGAAAACCTGCTCACGTAACGTTATTGTTAATTCGTGGCTGCAAAATAACAAATATTAAACAAAAAGATCACGATTTAGTTAACCAATTCAAGCTTTTAGCCGTATATATGTAAAACGTAAAGTTTAAAACTATATGGCTATCGTTTTACGAAGCTAACTCGTCATTAAGAACACTCTAAACTTCAAATGTACAGAATTAAGTGATGACAACAAATGAAATTACGTTTGCTGAATAAATTAAATAAAAAATTCTGTGATATAATGCAGTTTTTACTGTTGCTCCTCACCGCGCATTAGGACGATTTAGACACACGTCCTCTTCCAGGCAGATTTGTAACATCTTTAGTTGATCAGAACTTCTTAATTATTGCCCTGATAGTAGAAATGGGGATGTTCAATGCTTTAGCTATTCTCTTACAGCCACTTTCTATTTTGTGAAGCTCAACAATCTTTTGCTGCACATCAGAACTACACTGTAAAAAGTTTAGAAAACTTAAAAGTTTAAGGCAACAAACTTCAGCAGATTTTTGAGTTTTCCCAACTTGTTTTTGTAGGAGATTTTTGAGTTTTCTCAACTTTTTGTTGTATAAACTGAATCCAACAAGTTGAGAGAACTCAGAAAAAGTTTTTTGCCTGTTTGTTGTATGAACCCTGCTCTCAGCATTCATATCTGATGCAAAGCGTATACGAGTAACATGAGGGCTTTTCAATGCATTCATTTGACTTTGTGTTGCGTTTTTCATTTTTTGAAACGTGCGTAACAATCATAGATAACACATTTTGCCCTGTTTGAACAAAAGTGGGTTACTTCTGTCCCCCTCATGTATATGCATGGGCTAAAATATAGCAATTTAATTTTTAATTAATATCGATACTGGAGGAAGAAAAATAGATTTTAATATCGTAAACAAAAAAATTGCGATAGTTAGGTGAATCAATTTATTTTCCCCAGCCCTAATTACATGACATTATATTCTAGATAATCAACATGCCTGAAAAAACTCTCCTTCTCATTGACCCAATGGGAAATGAAACTTCTTATGAACGCAGAATTATGCGGAACTGGAGGTAACATTGTTAGAACTCTTTCATCTTTGTTTAATTTTTTTTTGATACTGTTCATTTCTAAACAGTACAAATGTTTCAACCACACCTAGGAATTTTTTTTAAAACTGACAAGGTGGGATGACCACCCTGCCCAATGGCAATTCAAGACCCTGGAACACAGTTGTGGAGTTTTGGTATTGAATGTATGTCTTCAAATATATATCTGAAGATGTTATAATGGATTGGATTAATATTGACTGTCAAAGTTTGAGTTTGCTGAACAAAAAACCTCAAAACCTCTTTTGTGCAGAACAACTTCCTTCCGCCACGGATTCAAATCTTATGTTGTCAGCTTTTCCGTTGAGCTCAAGTCTCTTGTTACTAAGTCACTTTAGAGCTAGCAACGAACAAACATTTGAGTCCCTCCATTTAAACTCACTGTATTATGGACAGCATTATTATTATTATTATTATTATTATTATTATTATCATCTTTCCTCCTTGGCATTGTGTTAACACACACCTGAAGGTTCCAGACCAGCAAACTGACACAACTTCAGCTTTTATAGGAGGTGCTCACACTTGCTGATGATCAATTAATCAAAGGCATTTGATTAGCAGTGCCTGACTAGGACCAGATGATTGTTTTTATTATGTCCTGGTACATAAAACCTTCGAATTCACCATAGTGACCTTTGCTTTTCACATCACTGTACATTATGATTGTCCGATGAAGTCACATTTAACAATTTAATGTTAACAAATTTGTTTATAGGTAATGCAGATGTAGCAGTTGTGTATTTAGAAAATTATTTTGTGATTCCACTTGCCAAGACCATATTTGGGGTTTCCTGCCGCCATGCTGACTTGGGGGGTCAGCGCACTTTGTTGCTTCCCAGTCTGCATGAGACGTCACAGCGGTAGGTCGCACAAAGTTTTGCGGTGATTCAATTAGGGATTCACATGATATATTTGTATAATTGTGATTCAAAGCCCCTCTGTGATGTACACTCAGATGTTTCATTGATTATTTTTTTATTTACTAGCTATTTTTAATATCTGTAATTTTCTCTTTCTCAGCGTCATGCATTGCTGCCGCACGCTGGTTTATATGCTGCACAAGTCCTCATATATTGTCATTTGTGTTATCCAGAATAAAAGGAGGACCTGATGGCAAGAATTTTCGCAGTCTGTCTTTGATTCCGACACAACGCAGAAAACACACCGCTACACAGAGGACTACTGTGTGATTTGCAGCATGTTGGAAGACAGTAGAAGGTATGCATTAACGTCACTTTCCCGCCAGAACACGCTCCCTCAGCTGGACTGAGTGGCAAAAGAACTGCTGCATGACTGGATTTAATAGGGGAAACTGCGAAAACGCGAGTAAAACAAACAATTACATTAAAGGTTGGGCTCGAAAGCGTTCCTTATAACATGTCAAAGAAACCTAATCCATGGATAATTACATGCAGCCAGGAATCGTGTTTCCTGACATTTATATGTGCCTGATTTCGATGCCGGGGAAACACATAAAGCAAATCTGCCTGTGAAATGGTATACAAACATCTTATAATATTCACACACCAAAAAACAATAGTTTACCTTTATGTGCCATTCTACATTGTTTTAGATATACTAATTTGCTATTATATTTATCTCTTTCTTATTTTTAGGTACAGTGCGAGAGCTGCAGTAGATGGGCACATTTTGCATGCTGCAATTTCAAAAATAATAGCCCAAATGTGTTTATGTGCAAAAACATGTGTGGGGCAGAAATGATTTATGTAAAAGTTCAGTGTATTTCCCTGTATCATTTGAATTACAGTGCGTGCATAATTATTAGGCAAGTTGTTTTTTGATAATTTTTTTTCCCAAGTACATTTTCAAACCACATTAATCTTAATAGTCTATTTATTTTGTATTTAATAATCATTTAGAAGTGATATATAATTGTTCATGAAGGCTGGAAGTGATAAACGCCTTATAGTCAGGTGTGCAGAATTAGTAGGCAGGTTTTCTTTTTCAGATAAATTAGCCAAAAAAAAGAAAAAAAAGTAAAGAGATTTAACTTGGACTGAAAAGTCAAAAATTATTAAATGCCCATGAGAAGGATGCAATACTAGAAACATCTCAGATGCAAGTTTATCAAATGAAATCCAAGTACTCTGGCTCATTTGTGAGTTTTGTGCACAGTTTTGTGAGTCTGTGCAACAGGCACAGTTGTATAAAGACTGAGAAGACCCTGTGGCAATTCTGGCCATGTCTTCCTGTATCAAGGAGTTTTGTGTTCACAGGGAGATCATGTTCCAGTAGTGCAAATGCTATCAGAGAGCCACACCATCAATTCTGTTGCCAACTGGCTCACTGAATGGCAACGAGCAGGTGCTGCTGTGCCCAAAGAGGCAGCCTGTGATTTCTCCTTGGCTTTGCTTGGAGCACTGGTTAAGGCCTTCACTCCTTACCCAGACTTGAAAACATATATCAATCAGTGCTTTGGAGTGCTGGCAAGGAAGCCCGAAGACTCAAAGCTACCACCTTGCTTCATCAGAGTAGATGTTGCACACTGCATCAAGCTCATTAGCCGGTGGGAAGACAGAGAGGAAACAGAGTTAGAGAATTCTATCTACGAGCCATGGCACAACTTTTACAATCTGATACCCTGGAAGATGCAAGGGAGCTCATTCATTCAATTGACCCTTCACAGGGAGTTTGATTGACAGGCGATCTAACCAATCATAACGCCGAATCCGCCATTATGTCCGACAAAGCAGTCAGGGGAATTAGTAGATTACGTCCGCAGACTTGAACCTGAAAAATGGTCTTTCCGTGGTTGAAACAACATTCTTTCTGATGTTCTTTCATGTTTATTTGATGCTATAAATGAACTAGTAGGAAGAGATGATCTGTTCACGAGCCGCTTGAAGTGAGGCGCTACAGCGATCTGTCACGACACATTAAAGAGCCACAAAACGGTATTTATTGTTTAAATTTCTTTAAAAATTACAATATTTGAAATTTGAGAGTTTGTTTCATATCGAAAATAACCTTCTCTGTCTTGTCTGTTGACGCGTTATCAGTGTCCTCCTTGCTCCACATGTACCTTTTTCACTGCTTGAGAACACGACGTGCGGCGAGAGAACGGCATGGCTTGTCGGACATAACAACAGTAACTAAAGGGGGCGGGTCTTTGCGAAAGGTCAGTTGCAGTTGTTGCCTTAAGTGAATCAGAAGGAAATGATGACAAAGGTTTACCTGTTGTCTCAGAAACATGCAAAACACAGCTGAAGAGATGATTTGCAGAGGGGGTCTTGCCATGTGTCACTGAACATGACCATTTAACAGAGGTGACCGGAATCGAGGAGACACTCCACACAGATCTGAAAACATGGGTCACAGAAATCTGTGAAGAAAGTAAGATGATTGCGGTACATCTTGGTGACAGAGACTATCTACATTTCCTTCCAGAGCTTGTCCCAAATATCACGAGAATGGCATGCTACCTACCTCTTTGGACAGCTGTGATGGTTCCACACTTCAAAAGTGTACACAACACAGCAAGCTCTGCAAATGTGGAGGCTGAATTTAAAAACATAAAAAACATGGTCTCTTTAAACATGAAAGCCTCCCCATCCGAATTGACTGTCCTCTGCACCAGTGAAGACAACAGAGCACATTGAGAGAAAGAATCAGAAGACAAAAACTGCCCATAGTGAGCAGGACACAGAGGTTAAGCAACAATCAGTGGAGGAAGACCCTGTTGAAACCTGGAAAGGCCTCGGTGGTCCTCCTGTCCTACCTGAACCCTTGCTCTGAGTGGTTGCATGCAGACATAAACCTGAAAAGAAAAAAGACGAAAATTAATGTCTAGAAAAATGGCAACTACCAGGCTAACAAGCCCATTGCGGTTGACAAAATGCTTGTAAGTGTAAATAATACCTGTGCCTTTGACTCCTTTTGCCAGTGCCTTTGCTCTGCATTCTGTGACAGTGGATCATTCTGCCATTATCTCGACAAAGAGCATACAAAAACTGAAATATTTGATTTGGTGAAGACCATTTAGTCACAAAAGGAGTTGGAAAAGATGCTAACGCAAAGAGGGCAAAAATGCTGTTGGATACATTTCAGTGAGTTCACCTAAAATCAGGTGTGAAGCAGGTCAATGCGGATTGCAATGTTGCTAACATTATCGCATCAACAATGAAACAAGTGCCAAGTGCAACACTTACAGCTGAGTGATCTTCTCCATACTGCAGCTGACATACAAAATCTTCAAGGACCATCTCCCTCTTACCAGTCGACGTAGATATTCTACAAACTGGTGGACTGAAAAGCCTCCAAGCAGCACTTTAAGATGGGCTACACCTCAACAGGTCCAAGTGTCTGAAGTCACTGAAATCACCCCAAGAGTGTCCAGATAGCTGGAAAATAAAGAATGACTCATCAGTGAAATTCCTCTGCAATGGCTCTGTCACACACAGATGCATACCTGGACAACTACTGTGTATTGAAACAAGTGTCTGAAATCCCTGCCGACATGGAGCTGGCCAATCAGATGTTCACTTTTTGCGACGACCGCATTCATTACAGGACCTACAAGGGCATCTCTTGGACATTACGTGGCCTGCTGCAGAAGAAACTCTTTTGCCTGGGAGAAATATGATGACCTGTGTGAAGTAAACTTTTCCAATATGGGGTCCCTTGCAATTGATTTCCAGGGGCATTTTATTTATTATAATTGCAATTTTTTATGATTATCTGTGTTGTCGTTTGTCAAATACTTAACTTTAACCAATTACTTAAGTCAATCAGAACACTATATAGACTGTTACCAATAAAATTTTAGCATTAACAAAAGCCATCTTTTCACTGCAAAGGTGGAACAGAAGCTGCACCTGAAATAGCATAAATGTTTCTTTACACAGTCTGTTTAATGTTACTCAAATTATAAAATTAATAGGAACTCTTTACAGAGTTATTTTTGTCAATTAATGCTCTTGATATTGCAATAATGTCGATTAATGGATACATAAAATGTTTTTGTGTTTGGGGAAACTGGAAGTCATATTCTGGCTACAAAGATAAAACAATCTTAGAACCATTTATGAATTATTTTAATGCTTTCTACACATTAGAAAATGAAGACTTCATTTGATCTTACCAGCATGATGAATAAATTATATTAACTGGAATAAACTGTATAGAGAGGGAGCCGAGAACGGGACCGAGTGTGAATAAGTTGGTTTTAGCGCGACTTTAAGCGCTCACAAACACTCCTGTTAAAATCACGGAAGCTGATGACACTGCCACATGAATGTCTTACATCCAATCTGCACTTTGTTGTTTATTATGGGAAAATTCGCGAGTTTCAGTCAGAATTCTAACAAAAATGCTTTCCATGTGTTGCTTATAGCCTAATGCAAAACCTGATAGGCTACTTACCTAACAACAAATGTCTAAACCTTGACAAAAAGTCAAGTATTTTAGAATGCCTAAATAGGCTATATATAAATGTGAAATAATAAAATTAAGAAATTATGTCTGAAAAACAAACAAAACAAAACAAAAATCGAAACAACGGGAAACCAAAAGCCTCTCTCTATAGGGACTAGGGAGCAATACAGGTGGATTACACACGTTTTTATTTTTAACGCCGCCATGGCACTATTCTCACTTCAAAAAAAAAAAAAAAAAAAAAATCGGTGTGGTTTTCACTCTATTTTAATGTGAAATATTAAATTTATTGAATAATAATAATAAAAAATAGCTTATAAAAATTGTATAAATATTGCATAGTATCATAAAATCCCCTAAAAATTCTAAATAATAATAAAAAATATTAGTGATCAAAATATAGCGTACATTTGATTGGAACTGATGATTAGCCTATTACTGATACATACAACAAAAAAAAGTTTAATAAATAAATAAATAAATAATAATAATAATGTTTACACAGTTATTAGTGTTACACTGTATTAATGTAATAGTTCTATAATAATGTTTAATGTGAAATAAAATTCACTCAACAACATTATTTGAATCATATCAAGCGACCGGTAATGTTTGGGCATTTTTTGAACGTGCAGCAGTCAATTTTTCCACTCCACAGTGCCGAAGCGTTCACAGAGCCGGAGAAAATGAGTTTCAATCCAGAAAAGGATTCCAAAAAAGCGACTGAAATGGTAAGTATAGGCTAGGGCCTTCTGTAGACTATTTATATTTATTACAGACCAAAACGTGCTTTTGTTGGAAGCATAAATGTGTCAGCGTTGAAGTGTAGATAAGCTTTGTCATTTTAAGACGTTTTCGGTCTGGTTATGGAAAAACAGCGATACAGCACTAATATGATTATTAAACTTCAAAAGGCGATTATTTAATTAAATAAATAACACGGATGAGTGAAGGAGACGCACCGAATGAAGATGCACATTCACTCTCTGACAGCAGATGGCGCTGATTGTCAGTTAACATGAACTAACAATGAACAGTTCTATTTTTATTAACATTAACAAATAAATTTTATAACTACTGTATCAAATGTAGCTATTGCTCATTGTTAGTAAATGTTAGCTTACTTATTAACTAACGTAACTAATGGGACCTTATTGTAAAGTGTTACCTATTGTTCTTTATAGTTCATTTGCACTTTAATCTGTTTGAGACATTTGTTTGCTTTATATATATATATATATATGTTTTATTGTATATTTAAATGTTCAGAGTTCTTTTTATTATAAATTTATGTGTTATAAACAACACTTTATTCTAACCCAATTCAATACGTGGTACCATTTAAGCTACACTGTCATTAAAAAATAAATAAATAAATAAAAAAAAAAATTTATACAAAAGCTGTCACTGGGACGGTACCCTTTAACAACGCTGTACTATGTACCATTTAGGTGCTAAAAAAGATGCAGAAAATATCTGCATAAAGATATTGAGGTTTTTTTTTTTTTTTTATGTTTGAAGACAAAACAGATGCATTTCTTGAAATTGTACATAATCCCCCTGTTTTAATATCTAAAGTACTAAATAGTAATGATACATTTTTCTCTCTCTTTCCCCCCCATTTAATGCCATTTAAACTTAAGAACACTGGAGAAAGAATACGTCGTCTACAGTCTTTACAAAAGGAAATGACTGTAGAGCAAGAAGCCATGAGGAAAGAGATGGAGGAGAAGAAAAAGAAAATCATACAGCATGAAAAAGAATTAGAAACTGAAATCCAGGACTCACTAAGAAAAGCTGAAGAGCAAAAGTTAGAGCTTCGAAGGCTGTCTGATGAAATAGAAAAAGCTGTAAATACACACAAATACATTTACATACACGTCACTGTGGCACCTCTGTCTTCTGTACAGTTCTGTCTCACAAGATTACGCACTATTCATGTGTTCTACAGGATTTAGAACTGCAAAGACGACGTGCCCGTGAAGCAGAAGAAGAGCTCCAGTTTAGTATGCTCACTGGTACAATCAGCAAAGTCCTGGATAGGGTCGGAGGTCCTGGGAGCTCCTCCAAAATTAAGGACCCCATCAAACAGTTGGAAGTGGTGAATAATGCAAAAATACTTCTGGCATTCTTGAATGAATCTGTATTTGTTGTTGATATGATTTTTAAAATGCAAACAAGGTACAGTAAAGATCTAAAGTCGGAACACAGCAATATGTGATGAAATGCAACACGCAAGCTGATGTTTTTTTCACAACTGCTGGTCAATAACTTTTTTTCTTGTAATTTTCCCTCCAGATTGGGAAATTTCATCAATTTATAAGTGCTGCAGACGAATCAGATGAAGACTAACAAGAAGAGCCGAGTGAAACCAGCCAGATGCCTGTAAAAAAATAACTAAATAAAATCATCATATGACCCGCTTCTGACTGGATCGTGCAATGGGGTGGGAGGGACAGCAGAGATACTGTATGGACTGAAGGGATGGGTTCTTGAATCCACTGCCGCTTCAATGTATATTCTTTATTCTTTGAGTTGTTGTTAATCAAGTTATTAATCAATATTTATTCTTCTAATCATCAAATGATTTGAATGACTTCTTCAAGCTTATGAGATTTACACGTCTGTTCACTGAAACGTGCACTCTCTATTCTTCTGACTCACAGCCCATATGTGGAAATTTTCTACGTTTATCTATGCTTTAACCAATCAGAATCATTCAACCTGACATGATGGTGTAGAGTATAACTGCTGCTGTAATGAGTGTGTAAGCAGAGCGGCCTACAAACTCCTTGCTGAGTGTCGAAGCTGACTTTTCATGCTGATGAAACTGCAAACTATTCTTCAGTCAAATTTCCTTCAGTTAATTGCATCTCTGACTCCTGCTGGTCTTCATTCCTCATATCTGGTCCTTTGGTCTCAACTGTAAATTTCCCTAGAGTAAATGGTAAATTAAAATGCACACTGAAAAAAAAAAAAAATTTACTATTTATTATTTTGCACGAATATTTTTCACACACATGGAAATTAAGTAAATCTACTTAACTAAGCTGAGTAAAATTAACAAAGTGAACAAGTACATATAACTTGGCCTGTTAAATTATATTGAGTAATTTTTACTTAAAAATCTGCTGACGTAATTAATATAATTAAGTAAAACCATTTGCTCTTTTAAATACATTTTACTTGTTTTATGCAGTGCTGGTAAATATTTTAAATTAAATGTTACACCGTACTGTACCCCTGTGTGGACTTAAAGGGTTAATTCACCCAAAAATGAAAATTCTGTCATTTATTACTGACCCACATGTCGTTCCACACCCGTAAGACCTTCGTTCAGAACACAAATGAAGATATTTTTGATGAAATCCGATAGCTGTCTGACTTCTCAATAGACAGCAACTTAGTAATTAATGACAGAATTTTCATTTTTGGGTGAACTAACCCTTTAAGGGCAACAATTCATTGTGTTCGGTCTCTCTCTCTTCTGTCCCTCTCGACCGGTTTACAGCAAAGAAGGCACAAAGGATTCTGAAATTAAGAAAACAGACAAAAAAAACAAACAAAAAAAACAATCAATAAACAGCAAATATTTTTAAATTAAAAGTTATTAGTATTTGCATCCACATTATTCATTTCACTCATTTTATAATGAAACAAACGAGGAATTTTGAAACACTGCTGAAACGGTGACTAACATAAAAACAACCCCCGGGAGCATCTGAGTTTTACAGTTTTTACTGTTCAGCCTGTCGCCCAGAACGAGATCACACAAAACTTTTGTTAAATGAAGTGATTAAAAGAAACTCAACAATGAAACATCATAACTATAGGCTATAACGTACCAAATCAGATCAAACACATTAAAACATCCTGCATGACTTTACAAGTTCTGGTCTCCATTTCCTCACATTAATGCTAGCATGTGGCACACAACATGCGGATAAATATATCGTGACCACGAATGAATAATTAGTTCCCTCGATTTAGTAAATCTTGTCCACATTGTACTATTTTGTTCACTCGGTTTGATTTAAATAAGGCAAGGAATTATTGTAATTTACAACGTAGTCACGATTTAGTAAAAGAAGGGAACTATTTAATAAATAGTATGCACGATTTAGCAAATGAATGAGAGAATGAATTCTATCGTGAACGATTTAACGTTACTTAAAAAGAGGAAACGAAAACCTGCTCACGTAACGTTATTGTTAATTCGTGGCTGCAAAATAACAAATATTAAACAAAAAGATCACGATTTAGTTAACCAATTCAAGGTTTTAGCCGTATATATGTAAAACGTAAAGTTTAAAACTACATGGCTATCGTTTTACGAAGCTAACTCGTCATTAAGAACACTCTAAACTTCAAATGTACAGAATTAAGTGATGACAACAAATGAAATTACGTTTGCTGAATAAATTAAATAAAAAAATCTGTGATATAATGCAGTTTTTACTGTTGCTCCTCACCGCGCATTAGGACGATTTAGACACACGTCCTCTTCCAGGCAGATTTGTAACATCTTTAGTTGATCAGAACTTCTTAATTATTGCCCTGATAGTAGAAATGGGGATGTTCAATGCTTTAGCTATTCTCTTACAGCCACTTTCTATTTTGTGAAGCTCAACAATCTTTTGCTGCACATCAGGACTACACTGTAAAAAATCAAAAGTTTAGAAAACTTAAAAGTTTAAGGCAACAAACTTCAGCATATTTTTCCCAACTTTTTTTTTAATTTTCTCAACTTTTTGTTGTATAAACTGAATCCAACAAGTTGAGAGAACTCAGAAATCTGCTGAAGTTTTTTGCCTGTTTGTTGTATGAACCCTGCTATCAGCATTCATATCTGATGCAAAGCGTATATGAGTAACATGAGGGCTTTTCAATGCATTCATTTGACTTTGTGTTGCGTTTTTCATTTTTTGAAACGTGCGTAACAATCATAGATAACACATTTTGCCCTGTTTGAACAAAAGGGGGTTATTTCTGTCCCCCTCATGTATATGCATGGGCTAAAATATAGCAATTTAATTTTTAATTAATATCGATACTGGAGTAAGAAAAATAGATTTTAATATCGTAAACAAAAAAATTGCGATAGGTGAATCAATTTTTTTTAAAACTGACAAGGTGGGATGACCACCCTGCCCAATGGCAATTCAAGACCCTGGAACACAGTTGTGAAGTTTTCTTTTTCAGATAAATTAGCCAAAAAAAAGAAAAGAAAAAAAAAAGTAAAGAGATTTAACTTGGACTGAAAAGTCAAAAATGATTAAACGCCCATGAGAAGGATGCAATACTAGAAATTGCAGCGTGAAGGCATGACCTTTGGACAGCAAATTGCTCATTGGGTCAGCAGGGTCAGAAAAACACAGGTGGAGAAGAAAAGACACATGTTAACTGCAAAAGAATGAAGAATTAAGGTGAAGAATTCAGTGTGAAACCATCAGGAACCCTTTAGTCTCCAGCGCCACTATTTTTCCAAACTGCAAACTACCTCGAGTCTCCAGAAGAGCAAGATGTCAGGATCTCAGAGACTTAGGTTAGGTAAAGAATCCTAAAAAATGACCCCACTTAATAAGAATCACAAGCTGAAGTGATGTGAAATACATGAAGACTGACATATATATATATATATATATATATATATATATATATATACAGGTGCTGGTCACATAATTAGAATATCATCAAAAAGTTGATTTATTTCACTAATTCCATTCAAAAAGTGAAACTTGTATATTATATTCATTCATTACACACAGACTGATATATTTCAAATGTTTATTTCTTTTAATTTTGATGATTATAACTGACAACTAAGGAAAATCCCAAATTCAGTATCTCAGAAAATTAGAATATTACTTCAGACCAATACAAAGAAAGGATCTTTAGAAATCTTGGCCAACTGAAAAGTATGAACATGAAAAGTATGAGCATGTACAGCACTCAATACTTAGTTGGGGCTCCTTTTGCCTGAATTACTGCAGCAATGCGGCGTGGCATAGAGTCGATCAGTCTGTGGCACTGCTCAGGTGTTATAAGAGCCCAGGTTGCTCTGATAGTGGCCTTCAGCTCTTCTGCATTGTTGGGTCTGGCATATCGCATCTTCCTCTTCACAATACCCCATAGATTTTCTATGGGGTTAAGGTCAGGCGAGTTTGCTGGCCAATTAAGAACAGGGATACCATGGTCCTTAAACCAGGTACTGGTAGCTTTGGCACTGTGTGCAGGTGCCAAGTCCTGTTGGAAAATGAAATCTGCATCTCCATAAAATTGGTCAGCAGCAGGAAGCATGAAGTGCTCTAAAACTTCCGGATATACGGCTGCGTTGACCTTGGACCTCAGAAAACACAGTGGACCAACACCAGCAGATGACATGGCACCCCAAACCATCACTAACTGTGGAAACTTTACACTGGACCTCAAGCAACGTGGATTGTGTGCCTCTCCTCTCTTCCTCCAGACTCTGGGACCCTGATTTCCAAAAGAAAATGCAAAATTTACTTTCATCAGAGAACATAACTTTGGACCACTCAGCAGCAGTCCAGTCCTTTTTGTCTTTAGCCCAGGCGAGACGCTTCTGACGCTGTCTGTTGTTCAAGAGTGGCTTGACACAAGGAATGCGACAGCTGAAACCCATGTCTTGCATACGTCTGTGCGTAGTGGTTCTTGAAGCACTGACTCCAGCTGCAGTCCACTCTTTGTGAATCTCCCCCACATTTTTGAATGGGTTTTGTTTCACAATCCTCTCCAGGGTGCGGTTATCCCTATTGCTTGTACACTTTTTTCTACCACATCTTTTCCTTCCCTTCGCCTCTCTATTAATGTGCTTGGACACAGAGCTCTGTGAACAGAGCAAGACCTTTTGTGTCTTGCCCTCCTTGTGCAAGGTGTCAATGGTCGTCTTTTGGACAACTGTCAAGTCAGCAGTCTTCCCCATGATTGTGTAGCCTACAGAACTAGACTGAGAGACCATTTAAAGGCCTTTGCAGGTGTTTTGAGTTAATTAGCTGATTAGAGTGTGGCACCAGGTGTCTTCAATATTGAACCTTTTCACAATATTCTAATTTTCTGAGATACTGAATTTGGGATTTTCCTTAGTTGTCAGTTATAATCATCAAAATTAAAAGAAATAAACATTTGAAATATATCAGTCTGTGTGTAATGAATGAATATAATATACAAGTTTCACTTTTTGAATGGAATTAGTGAAATAAATCAACTTTTTGATGATATTCTAATTATATGACCAGCACCTGTATATATACCACTGTTTGAAGAATTCAGCTCCCACAACACTCTGTCCTGCTCTGCTTCATACTACAGTAACGTTAATAATCGCATCCATGAACATGATTTCTTCCCGAGTCCTATCCCAATTCTTTTCCACCGGCCGTTGAGGTGAAGACCACATGTCCCAAGATTCCGCGCTCAAACTTGGCGTCATCAAGCTACACCTTTGTTTTGAATAGGCCTCTAGCGACCTCTAGAGGACAGAAAATATTACATATTGCACCTTTAACTCTGCAATTTCTAGTATTGCATCCTTCTCATGGGCATTTAATCATTTTTGACTTTTCAGTCCAAATTAAATCTCTTTTTTTTTTTTTTTTTTTGGCTAATTTATCTGTAAAAGAAAACCTGCCTAATAATTCTGAACACCTGAATATAAGGCGTTCTTTAGCTTCCAGCCTTCATGAACAATTATATATTACTTCTAAATTATTAAATACAAAATAAATAGTAGCTGTTAAGATTAATGTGGTTTGGAATTGGTAAAATGTACTTGGAAAAAAATGATCAAAAAAACAACTTGCCTAATAATTATGCACGCACCACTCAGGGGCGTAAATTTCATCTGATAGTTCGGGGGGGCAATAAACATAAAATTTCTTAAGAGCAATTTTTGAAGGTGACACAAATAATACAGCCAAAATTTTACTTAAGGATATAGCTATGTAACGTTACACAGAAGAAAACCTTACTACTATTATTAGTGTAGCATGGAGACTGTGCCATTATGCTTAATGTTTCTCTTTGGTTCGATGAAAAAACTGACTAAATTTACAAAAATATTCTTCTTCAAAACCATTTATTTTTTTGCAATATTTTTGAAGTTGTTTACAACCAAGTCACCAAAATACGATGAATACACTGAGCAAAACCCAACACACAACAGTAAATCAGCCTTATTACAGTTCATACATATGCTTATCACAATGTTAGTTGTAGTTGGTGTGGGTGACTTAGTATTAGGGTGACCACCCGTCCCGCTTTGCGTTGTACCGCACAGCATTTTCACCCCTTGTCCCGCACGTCGCATATTGAGAAAATGTCCCGCATTTTCATCAGTCTGTTGGTTTTTAATTATCATATTAGGAAAACGTGCATGCGTTCTTTTGCCTTTTTAAAGGGTTAGTTCACCCAAAAATGAAAATTCTGTCATTAATTACTCACCCTCATGGCTTCGGAGCATTATGAATCAGCGTATCCAATCATGATTCGGATCGCTTGTGAAACCGCCAAACTGCTGAAATCACGTGACTTTGGCGCTCCGAACCCCTGATTCAAAATGCTCCAAAGCTTCCTGAAGCACAATTTTGAAGTCGGCCATCACTATATAAGTCGTTATTTTGTTTTTTTGGCGCTCCAAAAATATTCTCGTCGCTTTATAATATTAATATTGAACCACTGTACTCACATGAACTGATTTAAATATGTTTTTAGTACATTAATGGATCTTGAGAGAGGAAATGTCATTGCTGGCTATGGAGGCCTCACTGAGCCATCGGATTTCAACAAAAATATCTTAATTTGTTTTCCGAAGATTAACGAAGGTCTTATGAGGGTGAGTAATAAATGACATTATTTTCATTTTTGGGTGAACTAACCCTTTAAGAAAGCATTTTATGCTTCGTATCTTTTTGCTGCGTAGTTTTCACCTATATTTAACAGCGCTTCGACAGAAACATCCCGCCTTACACAAATACAACAGCCGTTTTTTAAATCCTATCCAATGGTTGAAACGAAAGGAGTAAACATGGTCACTAGCGGCCTCATTTTCGCTTTAAAAATGCTCTTCAGAAATCTACGGGTGATGTCCATATTTTTTTACAGTCTATGGCCTGAACACAAGCCATTTCAATTTTTAAATCGAAACAATTCGGCTGCACTGAAGCGCTGCTGCGTGACGCCATCGAATGCATTCTTCTGGTGACGTCACTGTACTAGAGAGTATAATAAGCCTGTGCTCTGTTTACTGATAGATCACTATTGACTCGTTGCCTTTGTATATGATATTTCTTGTCGGTATACGATTTTGCATCAGTCTATAGCTTTTGATCGGTGTGCAGTTTGAATCAAGTGTACGATTAACTATCAGCATCTGATTGTGAATCTGCATTTTCATTCAGTGTACGATTTTTGTTCAGTGTACATTTTTGATCTGTGTTCATTTCCAGATCTGTGTACAAGAACAGTTGCAATTGCATATAACAGCTTTCTGATCTGCGTACGGTTTCAGATCATAAAATTTTACTTCACTGTAGGATTTTGGATCAGCATACCAAATTAGATCAGAAAATGTACAGCAATAAGTTTCGCCAGCTCAGGCCCCTGGCTTGTGCCAGTCCTGCTCAGATGGCACAACCTTTGTTGCCTGAACTGCGTCCACATCTACTGCCTAAGAGAACCACTGAAGGCATTGCGACGATGTGTGCTACAGAAACACCTAGACTGCGTCCACATCTACTGCCTATGAGAACCACTGAAGGCATTGCGACGATGTGTGCTGCAGAAACACCTAGACTGCGTCCACATCTACTGCCTATGAGAACCACTGAAGGCATTGCGACGATGTGTGCTGCAGAAACACCTAGACTGCGTCCACATCTACTGCCTAAGAGAACCACTGAAGGCATTGCGACGATGTGTGCTGCAGAAACACCTAGACTGCGTCCACATCTACTGCCTATGAGAACCACTGAAGGCATTGCGACGATGTGTGCTGCAGAAACACCTAGACTGCGTCCACATCCGCCGCCTAAGAGAACCACTGAAGGCATTGCGACGATGTGTGCTGCAGAAACACCTAGACTGCGTCCACATCCACTGCCTAAGAGAACCACTGAAGGCATTGCGACGATGAGGGTAAGAAGGCTATCATAGTACTGATTGTGTTTTTTTTTTTTTTTTCTCAAGCCTCATCAGTCATTATTAATATTACGCTTGCATTCATATGTTAAGCATAGTATTAATGTGTTTTCTTATTCATATTTATCATCAACAGGAGTTTCCTTGCAAGACCAACATTAATGTCAGAGAAAAGACCATGATCTCCAGCGGACCGGAGTCTTTCAAGCTTCCTCCTATCTTTGGCACTTCCCAAGCCAGAGGTGAGCTAGTCGAGCAATCTGAAACCGGTTGCTACATTTGAATTCAAAACATATCACTTAAATATGGAGTAAACATAAGTTCCTTCATGAGAACCATATTAACATGAAATAAATGTGATGTTTTATGCAGGACCGTGTCCATACCCACCAGCTCAGGGGAAGAGGATAGCAGTATACGGCATCAGTACTGTGCAATTCGAGGCTGATCTTTATAGACAGCGGAGTCGCAGTAAAGTAAGTGAATTATGTATATTCTGATTGTTGCAGTTCAAATGAATATGATATTTTGAAATATGAAATTTCTACTGCTTGAAAATGGTGTGGATTAGGTGTTTCAATTGTGTGTAGCATCTGTACTCTTCTAACCTCTCTCTCTCTTTCACAGTTTATTGAACTGGATAGAAAAGAGGCCCTTTGTCTTCGAGCCCAACATCTATCTCAGGAGAAAAGTGCTTCATCCAAAAGAATGCTGAAAGCCATGAAGTAAGTAATTTTACATCATTGTTAAATGTTGATTTGTAAGTAATCCAGTTTCATTTTATATAGCTCTGATTGCCAGACACTGATTTTCATTTCATCATGTTTCAGGGCTCCGGATGCAAACGTAATACAGCTGAAAAGAGAAGAAGAACCTGAAGCTCTTGAAAGGTCAGCACAAAAGTAATTAATTTTACATCATTGTTAAATGTTGATTTGTAAGTAATCCAGTTTCATTTTATATAGCTCTGATTGCCAGACACTGATTTTCATTTCATCATGTTTCAGGGCTCCGGATGTAAACAGGATACAGCTAAAAAGAGAAGAGGAACCTGAAGCTCTTGAAAGGTCAGCACAATAGTAATATTGTGCCAGTGAGCACAACTGATGTTTTTCTAATTCTGCATATCCCAACAGTGCTGCTTCTGATAACATTATTCATAGCCATCTCTGTTACTGTAATCTGTTTCAGAAAAGACTCTGAACCTGTGGTAGAAAGGGAAGAGATGGATCTGACCGAAACTGAAGAGCCAGAGGAAGGGGACAGCAACCCTGAGGAGATGGACACTGTGTCGATGGACCTTGGAGAAACCATAACATGGGAATATAAGAACTCTCTTGATGAAATGCATGAGGATAACAAGGTCATCAAGTAACATCAGGATAAATCTGAAAAGATGTAAGTTTCTTGTGCAGAACAATGGGTTTGATTTCTTCACACTGTCTGAACTGAAGACAGTAACAGCGTTTGACTCTCTTTTTGCTTTGTGTGTTTTTGTGCAGGAAAGAGAAGGCAGGCCGCATTAATGAAGAGGTTATGCAGAACGTTACCCTCATTCAACAAAAGCAAAAGAGACTAAAACAACATCAAGTCAGTCTTGGGAAGCCCGAGTTTGAGGCTGTCTCTAAAAGAATGAATGTAAGTACACAACGATCTAAACCATCTAAAGCCGTCACAGCATCACACACATCCAAATGTAATAAAACACTGTACGGCTGATCTGTCACATGTCATCTCATCATTTTGCTTTTGTCACCAGTTCAAACAGCTATGTGAGAAGTTGGCTGAGGTTTATGAGAAGTGCTTTGGTTCTTTCGGCTGCCCTGATTTTTTAATCCCAATGCTGACAGAATTTGCCGAATGGAGTACTGACTTAGAAGAAAACACACCAACTGAGACACTCCACAAAAACCAAAAGAAGTTCTGGAAAGGCCTTGATATTAAGATATAAAAATAAATATCTTCATGACAAAGTGATAAAGCTACAGTGATGATCATCAGTGGCTATATTTTTATGGTTTGAGTGACCTCTTAATAATCTCACTCTTGCTTTCTCTCTTTCACAGTGACAGGCTTCAGAAACAAGCGGAATTGGAAGCACTGAAAGAGGAACGGAGGCAGAAAAGACGGGAGAGAGCTCTGGAGAGAGCTCTTGCTCCTCCAGTGAAAACAATAAGTGGCACAGAGAACTGGCACTACATACCCCGTACTTTTTTTGTCTTGCTCATCAAATATTGTAATATGGTAAATTGTGATATCGTAAATATTGTAAATTGTGATATCGTAAATATTGTAAATTGTGTGATGCTAACTTAAAAATCACGTCTCTATTGCAGAGCGGAAAAAAGCTGATGCCACACAGCCTGCCTCCAAAGAAGGTTGTAAAGAAAGTGGAGCCATTGGAAACCAAGAACCAAGAGTGAAAACAGACGAGGTGAGAGAAAAGGAGATGGAAAGATGAGGGGGGTAAAGAGGGGAGGGAGGGTCTGATTCCCAAAACACACTGCCATCCAGCCCTCTTCCACGATGCCTGGCGGTGGTGCTGGATATCTTCGGATGGCTCGACACTACTCTGCTGCCTGGTGGACGGCGATGGCCCCTCTTGCTTCGGTCAGCCGGCAGGAGTCCCCCATTCCCCGCTCCTCCCCATCATGGCGGACAGCAGCAGACTCCGGCCTCAGGCAAAAGGCGGCGGCGACTCCGCTCCCTCGTGGCAGCCGCCCCTACGCAACCCAGGCAGACGGCAGTGAGTTCGTCCGTCCCCCCGGAAAGTTACTCCAGCCCACCGCCTTGAGCGTCCATGGCGGCGGACTCTGCTCAGTTGTGCTTGCTGGCACCGCGGATTTCCCACAGCGACGAGGGCACTTTGGCAGTGCGTTCCTCCTTCCTCTCGGGTTTTGGCCCGAATGTTTAAAGTTTAGGGAAGAAGGAGGCGGGAACCGGCGAACGTTCAACGTAATACTTTAATCATAAAATCCAGGCCTGGTCCTCTCTCATAAAAGTCAAAATGAAGCAGTTAAAATGCTCTTGTAAATAATATTGATCAAGAGCATGACCTGATTGCTTTAAGCTTCTCATAAGTGGTGGGACTAGGAAACTAAACGCAACTGGTTGGAATGAGAAGGGCGTAATCATAATTGTATCTATTCATCCAATAATTTTTATTTATTTTATTATTTAATTTTTAAATAAAATTTTACATTTATTTAAATTCTCTATTAAATCATAGTAATAATATATATATTTTTAAATTGCATTGTCATTTCTTGCAATATGTATTTTAAAACCACACACATAATACATTCTTAAAATGTAACATGGTGTAACGCATGAATATATAACGTTTTACTTATTTTTTTTAAATACATGAGTGTACACATTATCTAAAAACTTCAATATATTTTTCATATATTTTATTAATTTCTAAGAATCATATAGGTGTTTTATCATGCATTTGCAATTAATGGGGGCTAACTATGAAGCTATTTTCAGGGTTCCCACTCTAAGCCCAATGTCAAATTCCCTGACTTTTCCTTGACTTTCACTGACTAAAAAGCTGAATTTCCATGACCTATAATGAACAGAAAACAGGCCGCTGTTGTGCTGAGCACTGAGCAGACAAAAATCAGCCTCAGACTGTGTTTTAAATCAATCCATTTGCAAGCTTTATTTACTTGTTCACAGACGTTTTTAGTACAAAACTAAGTTAAACGCTCATACACGCTACTTTTTTTTGCGCTTTTACCTATTAAATGCACTTTGATATTTTTCTGTACTATTTCTAAATCGCGGGGAGGTCAGGACCCCCCTTTCATCTGAGTGCTGTCCCCCCTCTAAAAAATATAATTAAAAACCACGCTAAGTATTGTAAATAAATGATATATACGTAAAATAATTGTGTAAGTAGTTAAACAATACAAACAGGCATTTAGAAAGAAACATTTTTAGTCACCCCTCCCTTGCCTCACAGTGGATTTTACCCCCCGGAATGCGTTTTTTTTTTTTTTTTTTTTTTTTTTTACCATGGGACCCCCCCTGAAATGCGATTGGGCTAGTTTTGAGGAGCAATTGGGCGGGTTTTATTGTGTAAACCTGGCAACCCTGGGGAGAGAAAACAGTTCTTCAGACAGTAGTTGAGGAACTAACTCTATAGTAAGTAGGCTCTGAAGGCTATTTTATTCAAAAGCATCGGATGAAGTGATTATTTTCTCTTTAATACAGATGATGGTGAGTAATTAGTCATAAAAAAAATGATGATAACTGATGTATTTTTTTCCGTGAGTCCGCTATGTTAGCGATTATAATGTTACCTAGCTTGTTTGGTAGCTTGTTTACCATAGCTTGTTGGATACTAAGTCACCCACACCATATTTTTTTCACTGAACCAAAGAGAAACATTGAGAATAAGCATAATGGCACAGTCTCCATGCTACACTAATAATAGTAGTAAGTCTTTCCTCTGTGTACATATATCCTTATAAGTAAAATTTTTAGCTGTATTATTTGTGTCCCCTTCAAAAATTACTCTTGAGAAATTTTATGTTTACTGTCCCCCCCCAACTGTCAGATGAAATTTACGCCCCTGGCAACAACACTCTACTACAACAATTCTTCCTCTTCTCTAAAGCAGCCCATAATGGCCTCGCACCCTTTGTTGTGTGTTCTCGGGGGTGGGGTTTATGTAAATTTTGAGGTCTGTGATGTCACTAACCCTAAAAGAAACTTGTAGTCCCTACCAGCCGTTTATTGTAGTCCTTAAACAGAGAATTTTTTAAAAGAAAATCTCTTCCTTTGCATTGAACTTTGAGCGTTGTAACTTTGCAGGTGTTGTTCATGCTCAAACAGCAACATTACACACTAACTAAAGTTAAAAAAGGTGAAATTATAATCAACCACCCCTTAAAACTTGTGTGATATTCTTTTTTTTTTTTTTTTTTTGGGCATGTTTATTCAGCATTAATATGGTCAATGTACAATGCGCTTTTCTGTGAAAAAAAAAAAATACAGAAAATCCTCAAAACATAGGGTAAGTGTGATATTCATTTAAAATAATGCTTTTGTAGATGTTTTATTTTTATTATTATTAGGCTGTTTGAAGAAGTACATTTTACTGTGCAATTTCTTTCATAATTTCTTCAAGTTAGACCAAACTTTTATACGGAAATTCTTGACCTTTCCCAGTGGGGACTGCGTATCATGTAGACTTCACCACTGGGGTAACACCGTGTCTACACCAGACACGACTTGAAATAGAACGGGGAATCAGTTTACCGTCGGGAATTTGTTGCGTTGAGCCGCACCACGCTGCATCCAGTGTAGCGAATAATATCACGGATTATAATGGGTTCTATTGTCTTTTGACGCGTCGCATTGCGCTGCTCGCGTCCGGTGTAGACACGGTGGCTGCATCTGAAAACCTAGGCAGCTGACTTGTTGGCTTGTTG
Organism: Mylopharyngodon piceus; assembly: GCA_039654765.1. NCBI lineage: Eukaryota > Metazoa > Chordata > Actinopteri > Cypriniformes > Xenocyprididae > Mylopharyngodon > Mylopharyngodon piceus. The sequence continues at coordinate 18,077,005 of CM077452.1, forward strand.
CCTCGGTGCCCTATCAGTCAGTGACTTGTAAGGCAGCATTTGTACATGAAGGCACCTCACAAAACTGATTCCAGACAGACTTCTGAGGCAGCATAACAGTTTAATGATCTACCGCAAAATAGCGCAAGCTTTGGTGAGAACTAAACAAATATTAAATTACTACAGTAGTAATTTCTCGCTAGAAATGACATCAAAAGTGGAAAATGTTGGTCAAAAACGTACATTTACACACAAACTGCTTTATCGATACTACCACTCACAGCCAAATCAAACCGTTTTTAGAAGTTATTAAATTCATTGGCTTTATCAAATTCATTTAAGACCTGCATTTCTTTCTTAATTGGATTCAAATGAATCATTCCTCTAACAACATCCCACAACTTTTTAGAATTCTGACTTCTCTAACACACAAGTTACGTTGCTCTCTCGCTTCCCTCAATTTTCTCCATAGTTCTTTTTGAATTTCTCTGAATTCCATTGTATTCTTAATTCTCCTCCTAATACAATGCTTAATCTCAGGGGTAATATATACTATCAATATTATCATCTTGATAAAAAACTTCCCAATTTGTAGCCAGAAAACAACCACTCAACTCGTCCTTTATAGTATCACACCACACATTGACTGTTCCTTAAACTGGTTTACTCTTCCTAAAGGCGGACCTGTAAATAAGAATTAACTGGATGGTATTATGGTCCGAATTTGAAAGAGAAGGTATAGCATAAAGCACCATAGCATTTGTCTAATGTTTTGTTTTTCCGTGTACCATTACAAACATACTGCTGAAACCCTGAGAGAGCATAGTCCATTAAAATCACCTAATACATGAATGGCAGACAAACAGCAACGGTCTTTTACAGTTCATCCTGAACCAAATCAACGAGCTAACAAAACCGCTTTGAGTTCTAACAATAATCGTAAATAAGTTGTTTTACATACGTTATTGTAATGTTATGTGCTTTGTATGATAATGTTGTCTCTCCACCAATGCCATCTTTTGTGACGCTTTGCAGACTCTGCTCTGCGCGTTCTTGTGTTTTGGAGGAGGCGTGGCTTTGGAGACGCTCTGAAGGAGGGTGGGATCTTTTCCCCTTTTATGCTTTCAAAGCTAGCTTTCTATTGCTAGCAGTTAAGGTAACACATTAGTTCAAGTAACTAGTAAAGTAACGCATTACTTTTTCAAATAATAATGCAAGTTACTTTTTCACATTTATTGACCGACAGCTGTCCTGTCCCCAAAGTACAGAGGTGTTGTGTGCGCTGTGTGAACATGATGCTTATTATACATTATACTTAATGTATTTAATCTCACTTTATTAACCAATGTCTTTGCTGCTGACCTTCAATGATCTAATTCAAACATACTAATGAGCAAAAATTACTTTAGATTAGATTTAGAAATAAGAGTGTTGAACTTCCTCCTCCTGTATCCTATTCATCTATAATCCAGAATGGCAGCACAGCTGAAAGGTTTGTTTGAGCTGCGCCCTCTACTGTACAGGCATAAATATGCACTTCCTTCAGCCTGAGGCTTATTCATTTCACTGTTGGTGTGAAAGGGCCTAAACATTTGCCAAAAATAGAACTATAGAAGCAAGCCCAGCTCAGGTGAGGTAAAAAAGTAACCCAAAAGTAATATAACACATTACTTTTCATAAAAAGTAAAAAAAAAAAACTAACAAAATGTAGTTACTTTTTTAGGAAGAAACACAATATTGTAATTAGGGGTCGACCGATTATCAGCGCCGATATTAAGCATTTTTATGGTTATTGGTATTGGTCATTTTCAAAACCGATTTGCCGATAAAATCATTTAATTTTGAAATGCGCTATTTGGCTCTGATGCAGCCACCTCTGTCTGAACGCACCACTCTGTGGCCTAGAGCAAGCTCCGCCCACCGCCCATCTGATTTCTTAGGAGTCGCGAGTCCGGCCAATCAGCGCGGAAGGCTGACGGCACGGAAAGTTTTGCACTCACATTGAGCACTGGAGCTGCTTCAGTGATCACGCATCAGTTGTCTCTCAAATGTAAGGCGGCGGCAGTCGTTGCTGAAGTTGCAATAAATCACAATCCACTACACTGAATTTGCAAAACACCTCAATATAATTAGGGCCTGAATTCCGGCGCGGGATCGCGGGTATTGCACATAATTCTACACATTCCTGTAGGTTTCGCGATTATTAAGAGGGAAAGTCCCGCAAACATTTATGCGCTATAGCATGTAGATTGAATCCAAACAGATTATCAGAGCAGCTCAGTTATTTTAAAACTTTCTGTGAGACGTAGTTTCACAAGCAGTTTGAGTGATTCAGCAGTACCGAGTCTCCCTCTCTCTCAAAATGCGCAAATGGCTTCACATCCATAGTATTCACATTGAGTTTGCTCTGCAAGCTTTTGTACAGTTTTGTACAGTTGACGGAATTGGCACTTGCACGTAATTTTAAGTCATGCCAATTCAAAAATACAAGCCATTTTAAAGCATAAAGTACTCGCGCGCTCTCAAGAGACGGTCTTCAGTCAGCGCGCTCTCAGCCAATGCACGCGCACAGCCACCTCTCAAACTGCTCGCAACAAATGTCAGATTGAGTTATTTTTCATGACTTATTACACAAACGTTCAGATACACACACAGTTATGTTAAAATGCCCGTCCTGGCAAGTATACACGTAAGCACATTAGGTTGTCTTCAGTGAATGTGAACAGCATGTGTAACAGTATATTCCTTTATGTCTTAAAGAGACAGCAGCCTTTAAACCTGATACTGTCTGTCACAATCAAACAACAAAAGAAAATCTTTAAGGATTAATCTGTACAGTTATACATTAATTTATACAGTTAAGGCTATGTAGAGTTATTTTATTTTGGATTATTATTATTAATATTAATGTTTGTTATTATTAACAGTTCTCAGAATTAAAGATATGTTTAAAAGCATTTAAAAGTTTTTGTCAGAGCCCTTGTTATTCTTAATTTTGACATTAATTTTCATTTTTAAACCAGACATATATCAGAAAGGCGCATGGTCCAAAAGTGTTGTACCTATTCTCTTAATGAGTCATGGGTGTGTTTTGGGCGTAACATGCAATAAACCAATCAGAGTGTCATCTCCCATTCCCTTTAAAAGCCAGTTGCCCTTGCGCCTGTTACAACACAGATGGTCAGAGACACAGAAAGTATAATATGTTTATTTCACAACCAGATGAGCAACGGTGAAGCAGGTGAGTAAATGGCAAATCTTCAAGTGAATTGTGATAATGAGAATGGTGATACTCTCCTTTTTGTTGTAGGCAAGTGGAGCTGGCAATATGCTGAGATCCTGGAGCAGAGATGATGTTGGAGAACACACACGAAGACGGAGTACACAGAGGGAGAACAGGAAGCACGCTGGAGACAGGCAAGTAGTCGACTGGAGACCTTAAGGTAAGCATTCAGGTAAGATCTAGATGCTAACGAGACCGGACAGTGAGTGTGTGAGAGTCCTTTATACTGCCGCTGATGAAGGTGATGATGAGGTGCAGGTGTGCGTGATCAGTATTCGGGTGAGGGAGTGCGCTGTGATTGGGTGATGGTGGAGCCTGGCGTGTCTGTGACAGCGCCATGGCAGATTGCTATTTACACGGTGGAATATAGACACTCTCAACCTGATGAGTCAGTTTAAATATGTGTGTATTGCCACAGTTGGTCAAATAATTAGCTTATTTCTTTCATCATTACTGCACATAGGTAATTCTGATACATGCAGTGACTATCCATTATGACACGTAGGCATTTTTATCTTTATGTACACAATAATAATTTTTAGGGCCAGAGCACCAATGGTGTGAGGACCCTATTGTAATTGCTCGGTCAATTCTTCTTCTTCTCTGAAATGAATCGCATTTTTGAGGGCCTAAACATGCTCAAACTCATGAAACTTTGCACACGCATCAGAAGTGGTAAAAAAAAATGTACGTCTGATAGGGGTTTCAGAATTAGGTGTGGCAAAATGGCTCGATGGCACCACCTAAAAAAAAAATTCAATTAAGACGAAGTTTGATGTTTCGCCACGAAAGAGGAAGTTGTTATAACTCGGGCATACAATGTCTGATCTGCCCCAAACTTCAAATGTTTTATTACAGTCCTGGCCTGAAGACATCTACATGACAATATTCAGTTACAGTCATAGCGCCACCTGCGGGCAACAGGAAATTACATGTTTTACACTGTGATTAACTCCTCATAGAGATTTAACCAGAACCACATCATATTTGGTCAGTATAATCTTAAGGCCTTAGTGATGTTAAATTGCAAAGATCATGTCCGATCAATGTCCGATCTGCCCCAAACTTCACGTGTGTGAGGTGCTCTTGAGCAAGGCACCTAACCCCCTATCACTCCCGGGCAAAAATGGCTGCCCACTGCTCTGCGTGTGTGTGTGTGTGTGTGTGTGTGTGTGTGCACTAACTTGGATGGGTTAAATGCAGAGGACAAATTCAGAGTACTGTGTACCATATTGTTATAGAAAGAAAACCTGTTGTTCTTGCTCTTGTTGTTGCACAATTCATGCTGAATATAGTTACACTTTAATAAGCCATTAATATGGTACAATTCTGACTTTTTTTCGCTTTAACGAGTTTACGTCTCGCAATTCTGACTTTTTTCTCAGAAAGATAATAATTTTGATATAAACTCCCAGCTGTGAGTTATAAAGGCAGAATTGCGGAATATAAACTCACAATTGCAAGAAAATATCAGAATTTTGAGCAGACTTTTTCCTCAGAATTGGACTTTATAACTCGCAATTGCGAGTTTATATCACAATCCTGAGAAAAGAAGTCAGAATTGCGAGATGTAAGCTTGCATTTGTGAGGAAAAAAGTCGCAATTATCTTTAAAAAAAAAATTATTATTCTGTGTTGGAAACAAGCTTCCATACCCAACCCTGTTCTAGGATCCAAAAAAGTAAATAAATAAAAATGAACACCTCAATGATGGTCAATGATGCTGCCTTCATGTGTTATCAGAAATGTCCTACTTCCCGCTTCTAAAGTCCTGATTACAGCAAATACATTTATAAAGCATATTTAAACACAATCCGGACTGATCCAAAGTGCTGTGCAGTATGCAAAAACAAAAGCTAAGAAATAAAAGTATGATTTATAAATGTCCAATAAAGCAGCAGTTCCCACTTCTGAAGTTGCAAGCTTGTGGCGTTCAAGTGTTTTATTGTCGGAAAGAACCGGAATCAAGGAGGACACCAGATTTATTCTTGCCTATTTATTGGGAAAATCTTATTAAATGGTTAGTTCACCCATAAAATGAAATTTCTGTCATTAATTACTCACCCTCAAGTCGTTCCAAACCTGTAAGACCTTCGTTCATCTTCAGAACACAAAGTTTTTTTTTATTTTTTATCCCCTATAGAAAGCAACATAATTACCACATTCAAGTTCCAGAAAAGTAGTAAAGACATTGTTTAAATAGTCCATGTGACTACAGTGGTTCAACCTTAATGTTATGAAGTGACGAGAATACTTTTTGTGTGAAAAAACAGTGCAGCACTTCTGTCTTTATGTCTGAATGCCAGCTCGGTATTAGCCAAGGCTGTTCACTTGAGCAGCACGATGCATACGTGTGAAACTGACAGGAGCCGGCCAATAATGAGTCGGCATTCTGACGTAAACACGGAAGCGCTGCACTGCATTCACTACGTTAATGGCATAGGAGACTGACAGGGAAGAGAAGAGATTGTTGAATAAAGTTGTTATTTTTGTTTTGTTTTGCGCACAACATATAATCATAACATCAAGGTTGAACCACTGTAGTCACAAGACTATTTTAACAATGTCTTTTCTACCTTTCTGGGCCATGAAAGATTCAACGACATTGCTGCCCATGTGTGGTTCAGAAGCCTCTTTTATCAAAAATATCTTAATTACGGAATTTTTCTTCATTTAGTACTGGCCTTCGGAAGCAACAGATACTTACGTGTTTCCTGGAAGACAAATTAAGTACAATTTACCTTGATCTTCAAATTCAAAAAGTTTTCACCACAAATTTATTTTAATAAACTCACCTATTTTTTGTCTTGTGGACTATATGTAAACATCTTTATACAGTACTAAATAAAAAATAACATTCATTTTGTATGATCTCTCTTATTTTACTCACATTTTCACAGATTGTGAAAGTGGTTTCCATACTTTTTCATGCAACTGTAAATCTGACGTGAGAGGGCGTTCATGTCCAATTTCCTACTAGGAAACTCGTAATCACTGTAATTCTGATTATGTGAAGGCAGCCTTAATGTCAGTGTTTCTCAATCCTGGTTCTGAGGACCCACAGCACTGCACATTTTGTTTTATATTTCTTATCACGTGTCAAATCTCACTTTCAAATGCTCCATTAGAGACAACAAACCAAATCGGTTTACATTTACTTTTATTTGAAGATTATATTGATGTGAACTACTGAAGTACTGTTTTTGGAGTTTCTAAAGCCTCGTTCAGACTGTCAGTCCAAATCCGATTATTTGTGTATCCGATTGGAATCTGATCTAAAAATTTTAATGTCCACACTGTGTATCGCAAGTGTTCAGATCCGATTTGTGTGTCCATGGCGCTTTTTTGTTTTCCGGAATATCTGCATTGGTTTCTATGGCAATGACGTTGCGTTCGTAGGTATACGCCAAAAACAACAACCACAGCATGGAGGGGTTTGCAATACAGATGTTGTCTTATTTACATCATGACAATGTGTAGCCGCCGACGCTGGACTACTGCGTTATGATGAGGCAACGGCGGAAACATAGGAGGCAGGTATGAGCGGCTTTATTCCATGCTGTCGTCTCCCCCGGTCTCAAAACATTTCTGCTCGTCCGGCACTTTGCAACAACACAGTCTTGTTTCTGCAGCGACTTTCAGCATGTTTCTTATAACAACGTCTGACATTTACATTTTACATTGCGTGAGAAAGTCACATAAACCACGTGAAATCCGATCAGAGCGGTCAGACTGAAACGGATTTCCAGAAATGCGATTTGAATAGGATTCCAAACCACATATGAATGTAGTTCAAAACGGATTTGTAAAAATCGCATTTCATGTGGTTTTTGGCTGTTCAGACTTGCTAAATCTGATCGGATTTCAATCAGATACGCACAAAAATTTGGACTGACAGTCTGAATGAGGCTTTTGTGTGTGTGACTTTATTTAGGTCTACACACGATTTATTTAGATAAGGCAGTCATGTTATGCTCATATATGTTAATAATAGCACCATCATATACACAATACTGAGTCAAACATTTGCTGATTATTCACTACACTACTAGCATCACTGTAAACAACATGTGTGCCTAAATTTTACTCTTAGAGCCCCTTTAAAATTGCAACACACAATAACTCAAGCATTTATTTATCTGCACGCTCTAATCTCTGTCAGACACTCCTTGACCATGTCAGTCTTTCTTCTCATCTCTGTTCTTTTCCTTTGTAGACTCTTTCACCACCTGAGCAATGAACAAAAGAATCAGTCAGATGTTTGCCACAAATATACATTTAACAAACAAACCAAAAACATTTAGTGCCATTTAATGTAGAGGTATAACATTTAACATTGCTATTATGTCTCTTTTATTGTTCTTACGAAAAAGAAGTATACTTGAAGTTCATTTTATGAAGTATACTTAAGTAACGTTCAAGTATATTTTTAAGTATACTTTATGTAGTAGGTATACTAGTATGAATGTACTAGTGGTAAACTTGTAAGTGTACTATTTAAATACTGCTTGGGACTAAATTGGCCCAATTGAAGCATATGTTTAAGTGTACTATAAGTGAAACGGTAGTAAACTTTAAGTGCACAACTAGTTCACAGCTACGTTTCTCATTTGTACTGCATCTGTACTACAAGTGAACTTATATGTATACTAGTAGTTTACTATTTAAATACTAGTAGTACTTTTTTTTTTTTTTTAGTATATGACAGTACACTTTGAAGTATACTCTCAGTAAACTACAAGTATACTTGTAAGTTTTCTTTAAGTGAACATATCACACATAGTTTACTTTTTATATATAATTTTTGCACTTAAGTATACTACTATGTTCCTATTTAGGTATTATTTTTTATATTTGAAATATACCTTTAACTGTACTTTAACTTTCCATTTTAAAAACATTTTATTCTAGTTTCATGAATCCTTTTTCATCTACACTTAAATGTGGGTAAGCTTTGTTTAAAAAAAAAAAAAAAAAAGCCAACATTTTAAACAAAAAGCTGAAAAAATTGCATTTTTGTCAAAGACTATGCCCGGATGGGATTCAGAATGATGATCAAAACACAGATGGAGTAAATTGAGTCTATCAACACCCCCAAAGCTTCACAGTCATTTCCACTTCATGGGTTCAACATTTCATTCAGTAACGTTAGGCAGTTTTGATTTACATGCCGTTTAATGTTTGATGATTGTGTTATTTTTAGGGCTGGGAGTTTAACATGTTAATTACATTAATTAATTACAGAAAAAAATAACGCGTTAATTTTTTTAAGGCAATTAATGCACTTGCCCCACCCCCAGGCCTACATAGGTCATCTGTGTTATGTTGGAGTAGTTCAGTTAGCTATTTAACATGAAGCACACACGGCCCTCAGTCAGTGATAAAGCCCTTTAGGTATGCAAGACGAGCCCTTGCTCGAATCGGCCGACCCTCAGTTACTGTCGACTGCGGCACCTCCTGGCCCTTCTGATTCTCATCAAGCAGTGGCTGAAGAGGTTGAGGCCACACAGCTGGTGGAGATTGTTGCGGGACCACCCTGACAGGGGAACCTTGAAGCACCTGGCCTGTCCATGGTTGTACTGGCCCCGGTGATGGTGATGCAAAAGCCGTGCTGTGTGTTGGTCCTCCACTATGGTCCCTCGCCTGTGAGCACATGTTTGAGTTGAAAGAGGTTGGCACTTTTCGTAGTCTGCTAGCATGCCAGCGAGAGCCATTGCTCAACAAGAATGTGGCAGGCGCTAACTGACAATCCACCTGGAGAGGTTTAGACCAAAATGATGCCATTTTGTTGCTACGGTGGTGTCTCCGGACTCAAACCCAGTCTAGAACTGTTATCTTACTAGGTTTGGCCTTGTGTCTTCTGTCAAAGTTGTCCTTTCATTTACTGAGGCAGGATTTTCCGTCATTTCTAGAAACGAGGCCACCTGGGAGGTGGAGGTGGGCTCTGGGATTCTGTGCATCGCCTCTATTTGACTGAAGAGGGGCGATGCCCCTAGACGTGAGGCGGTACCCCACGAAGTCTATGGCTGAGGCTGCAAAAGTGCATTTCTCTCCATTCAACGTAAGGTTTTGTGCCATGAGAGCACTGGCCACTCTGCTGAGACGGTCATTATGGGTCTGGACATCTGGCGCATGGACTACTATATCATCCAGGAATACTGCAACTCCGGGAATTCCAGACAAAATGGTGGTCATTACCTTTTGAAAGCAACTGGGGGCGGAGCTTAGGCCAAACGGCATACAAGTATATCGAAATACCCCAGCGTGTGTGACAAATGCTGTGAGGTCTCTGCTAGAAGGGTGAAGCGGCACCTGCAGAAAACCTTGGCGCAGGTCCAGTTTTGAGAAGACCGTCGAACCATAGAAGTAAGCGGTCAGCTCCTCAGCTGTGGGTAAGGGGTACTTGTCTGGGATAACTGCCTTATTTACAGAGCGCAGGTTTTGGCAATGACCAGGTTAGAAATCCAGGGGGATGCACTGACTGGCTCAGTAACCCTCATGTCCAGTATCATTTGAAGCTCCGCAGTAACTTCCTCCCGCAGGGCTAGGGGAATTCTGCACAGGGGCTGTATGACCGGCGGCACACCAGGGTCAACCAAAGGCCTGTGGGTGAATGTTTTAAGGCAGCCCAGTCCGTCGAACAGCGATGGCCATCTCTGTTGCCAGGTGGAGGTGACATGGTGGATATCAGAGCCCTTTTCATCTTGAACTGTGAATCCCAAGCTTGTAAATAGATCAAGTCTCACAAGGTTGGCTCCCCGCTCAGTAATATAGAAAGGAAATGATGGCAGATGTTTAGAGCCGTAACGTACTGAGACCCGGAGATCGCCAAGCATCACAATCTTGGAGCTGTCGTAACCACAGAGGGAGGTGCAGGGCTGCTGTAATGGCAGATCTGAGAAAAACTTGTGATACGTTCTGGCATTAAGCAAAGATGCCGTTGCTCCAGTATCCATCAGGAGTGGAAGGCTCACCTCATCCAGCAGCACAGTACATGTCCTAAAAGCTGCCTGGCCAGCTGATACATGCCTGATCTCAGTGTAGTCGATTTTCATCATAGTCGATAGCCGATCTGGAATATCATCATAGTCCATGGCCTCGAGATACACTGTGAAGCCATCAATCTAGCTCGCCCATGGAATAGGTGGTTCACCAGGCACGGGAAGAAAAGGGGCCAGCGGTGGTAAGCTAAACTCAGCCATCCTCGTCGCCAATGTTATGTTGGAGTAGTTCAGTTAGCTATTTAACATGAAGCACACACGGCTGAACGGATAACCACTTTACTAGTTCTGTGCCACTCAATCCACAACACATGCGCACACAGCAGACCAAAACGTAACCCCGAAAAACCGAGTGGTACAACACAACAATCTGACATTTCATACAGTTGACTGATGATGAATATAATGCAGGGCAACAACTCGCTGCGTGATATAGCCTCTAGAATGCAGTTAGAATGTCCATAAAGATATGAAAGGCGATCGATTTGAACCCTTTGAAACGTACAACAACATGGGTAAGATCAGAACGTTCACTGCTAAATTCAAACGTGCTTTCATGCTTTGGCTGCGTTGGCAGCACCCATCAACAGATATGATTTAAACGACACATCACATTCAAATATTAGGCGCCGATTTATGTTTCTGTCGGTTGGTGCCCACAGCCGAACCGTCCATAACTGGGTGCGCACACATAATAACTGAGCCAGAGTACAGTCATGAGGACACTATATTTCAGATTGTGCGAGTTTTGTGGAGAGATTCATTCTGCACATTACATTGATGCGCACTCGACACACGTCGTAAAAAAATGCCATAGTAACTGCCTCAAGTGAACTAGCCTATAAAAATGAAAAGAACATCATGTCTGAAAGCTGCAGTCGTTTTTTATTGGTTAAAATGAATGGAGAATATCTCATATTTTTCCGTGGGTGCTGAGCGCCTATATAGCCTATAGTTCATGATAGGCTATGGTTAACAAGTTTGTGAATATTTTGAATAAAAAATGAAAAACAAAATAAAAGTGATACATCTGTCATACAGCGCAATTGTGCCTGTGTGATGCTTCGCCCCCCCACATAAATAATAATAAATGTACACATAGGCTATTGTGAATTAAATTAATTAACTTAGTAACCTAGCTTTCTTGGTAGCATTCATTAAATTAACATCTCTAAGAAAATGGTTCATAAAACATCAGTTGACCATATGTTTACTTTCAATTTCATATTTCCATATAGTTCACCCAAAAATTAAAATTCAGTCATTATTTACTCAACCTCATGGTCCAAAAGTTTGTGTAATAAATTCTGTTGAATCAAATAAAATATTTCTTTCTTAATCTACTTTTTGTAATGTCTATTTGATTCTTTACATAAAAATGACTTCAAATTATCTTTTGGGGATAATTTCTCAGCCAAATTTGATGTACAATAAATTTGCGAATAATTAAATTAATTAATCGCTACATCATGTAATTAATTAGATTAAAAATTTTAATCGCCTCCCAGCCCTAGTTATTTTACATTTGCGTGAGCAATCTTCGATCATTGTAATCTTTCAGAAGCAATTTTTAAGTATATTACTGAGAAGTACATAATGTACATTTCTGAGAAGTATATAAAAAGTAGACTGAAAGTATACTTTTTTTATTTTTAGTTTAAAAGAAGAATACTAATATCACACTTGAATAAACTTCTTTTTCATAAGGGTAGAATCACTGGATCTGGTGTTGGAGTGTCTCACCTCTCCATCACGGGTCTCCACGGTCTTGATTACGACTTTCTTAGGTCCAGTATCAGAAAATTGACCGTAATCTGTTTAAAGACATCATACAACAAATATGATGCAAAGGTGGAGTAAAAGAACTTATGATTTAGTAGTACAGAGAATTTAAAAATGTTACAGATGGACACAGATGAATCATGAATGTGTTTTGAAAATGGTTACATGATTTGAGTGCAGATCTGGAAACAATTGTCTTCTGAAGTAATCTAACTGGTTTTAAGTGAAAACTGATCAAAAGGTAATTGCCATTATTTGGCACGATCATGATTTTAAGATTGATTATACTTCCTATATAGCACTTGATGCATGCAGAGATGGTGCTAGGAAGTGTAATCAAGCTTGACATTGTGATCGTAATAAATCACATCATGATTTATAGTGAAAAGGAGTAGGTTTTCATCCATAGATAGCTTCTGAATTCATGGATTACTTTTATGCTGCCTTTTTGTGCTTTTTAAAACTTTGAAAATTACTTATAAACTGCAGTTCATTACTAATTACATGACAAAAATTCAGTAATCACATTTTATGGTAATTTGGGATACGTTTACACGACAACGATGTTCTAAAAACGGAAACGTTTTTTCTTTGTACAGAAAAAACTGCCTAAACAGAACAGACCGGAACGCATGCAAACTACAGTGACAATGGAGGCCTATATAGACGACAGATTGTTAGAAAGTACAGGTTACAGGTTCGAAAGTACCCTCATTTGTACAACTCTAGCTTGAAAGAATACAAGGGTGTTTACATGGGTTGTAACTCATGCCGAGAGATTGTTCAAAACTGCACATACGTCAATCGCCTGTGTACGTGTCAAATGAAGTATACTTTCCAAGGCTGTGTGTTCGACTGCGCGTACACTAGGGTATGCGTAAACAAAAACGAAGTAAACCCAGGGCTTTACAGAGAGCACACGACGCATGCCTAACACACATGCCTATTCACCTTGTTTTTACAGTTTAAGGCATTTTGATATTCTTCTCATTTCCCTATAGCGGCTAATAAATCGGAAGTCTCGCACATTCACAGAAAACACTTACTTCCGCGTTGAAAAATAAGGCGGATAGACTAAACATAATAAGCATGTGCATCCCATCACCGTTTTCACAGATTCAAATTTTTGCAGTTTACACAGAGACGACAATGGTATCGTTTTTAAAACTTACACTTTGAAACATTTTTCAAAAGTCTGTGTTTTCAGGCCACCAAAATGCCGTTGTCATGTAAATAAATGGCCAAAAGGCATAAAAGGTTTTCGATTTTTAGAAAACGGTGTTGTGTAAACAGCCCCTTAATCTGACTACTTTTGTTTACATTGTGGATTACATCTCTTCTTTATTGGATGCCACATACATTAAAATAGGATAATCTTGTACTATTATGACATAGAAATATAAAAAGGAAGAAAATATTCCATTGTTTATTATAAATGCCTCACAAAACACATGTATTGCTGGTTGAACGCTAGGTGGTGCTGTGGGCTCATTTTGCTGCTCAATTGCCAAAACACAACAAGGCAAGGCAGCTTGACTATAAACTTTTGAGTATAATTTTTTTAATTTATTTTACCTAAAAATTTAAATGGTGTAAATGTAATTAAAATCATTTATAAACATCAAAAATGTATGTGCAAAGTTAATGTTTCAAATAAAAACACTAATACTGATATAGCTATTGCTACAAACCTGGCTGGTTTGCACGTGCAATCCTACAACCTCCTTTTTTTCTTTCTTTTTTTTTTACTTTTTAGGGTTAAATAATAATAGGCACTCCTGGACATTCTTTTATAAGGTATGATAGACTCACCACCACCATGTCCACTTATTGAAGGCATTTTCATGATAGGAACCACAATTCTGAAAGGTGAAGTTCAAAGGTCATCAGTTACCAGGAGTAAAACACGCAGAAACCTGTTGAATGGCTCAACGGAATGTCTCCTACCGGTTTTCCTCTCCCTCCAGAAGTTTCCTGTAGGTGGCGATCTCGATGTCCAGGGCCATCTTGACGTTGAGCAGATCCTGATATTCCCGCAGATGGCGTGACATCTCCTCTTTCAGGTGTCGTATCTCCTCTTCTAGACGCGCCGCAGCATCTTGATAATTTCCGGCCTCTGCAGAAAACTGCTCTTCCATTTCTCTCATTTGCCTCAGTAGAGCCTCATTCTACCATCACAAACACACAAATAATTAGCTGTCTAAATAATTGAATACCATAGACTTGTATTGTTTTTATACAAAGCTAACTATAACAGGGCCGTAACCACCATAGTCACTGTGGGGGACAAATCCCCCCAAAATTTAAAATTGCCAAAAAGTTACATTTTTAGGCTGGTCTGGCTCAGTGGTCTAACAGATTGAGATGGCCAATCAGATCAAAGAAGTCAGGCCTTACTCTTCACAGAAGACGAGAACGCATCCTAATGTGACGCTTTAGTTTTAACAGTGAGTACGTTTACATGCAACGTTTAAGACATGGTTACGGCCTTGAACTATAATGACTACAGAAATGTGTATGTACAGTGCTCTTGAGAGAATCAATGTCGCAGTTCTGGGCTTGAATTTGCCTCCTCATGTCATTGGTCTCTTGTTTAGCCTGTCTCATGGCCTCAGCATTGCGCTTGGCTGAATCGGTCAGGTCTGCAAACTAACAGAAAATACAAAGATGATCAGTAGTATGTATTGCAGTATTGAACTTCTTGACATACCGTGGTGTCACTCACCTTGGACTTGTACCACTCCTCAGATTCCTGCATGTTTTTGGAGGCAATGCTCTCATACTGAGCTCTGATGTCTCGAAGTGCTGCGGTCAGATCAGGGCGGCTGGATGTCTCCATCACCTCCATCTTCATCTGCTGATTCTGAGCACTCACCTGTACATCCTGAATTTCCTACATATTTTAAAAAACACATGCAATTATTTAAATGTTTGTGTTTTTATTTTAAAAGAAAAAAAGTATATATTTTTGGTATCTTGAGCCTACAAAACTTAACTTTGAAAAAAAGTAAAAACTATATGAAAAATGTATCATGAGGATAAAATGTTAGGGTAAAAATGGGTAGGATTAACAATGGAAAAATGTATTTGTCATTACATCTTGTAAGAATAAGCTTCTTCTATTCCTATATATATATATATATATAATATATATATACACACACACACACACACAAATCTACAGTATTTCTCTCAGGTCTTAAACAGTGACTTGGAATTACCAAATGAAGTAAATTTTTTAAAGCACTTATTTTTTTCTGTAAAAAATATTTTATGAAATAATTACTATGCTGTTACATAAAGAGGACTTAAAAATACCCTTAAAATGACACTTCTACAAACTAAAAAGTCGGCCAATTTAGTTTCAAGAAATGTTGAAACAGTACACTTACAAGTACACTGTAAAACCAAACAGTTAAATTAATAATGGGGTCATGATTTGAGAAATCAACTTTTCCTTGAGCTTTTGAAGTTTAAGAGGTCATCGTACTATAAGAATATCCTGTAAGTTTCAGAACTGGAAACTTCCTTGTTAGTCCAATAAAAGCTTTTATTAACACCAGGCCCAGCGAATGACTGATCCTAGAATGTGCAGAAGAAATCAACGCCTACTTCATCCTTGCAACGTTAGCCCCACCCAC
Organism: Mylopharyngodon piceus; assembly: GCA_039654765.1. Taxonomy (NCBI): domain Eukaryota; kingdom Metazoa; phylum Chordata; class Actinopteri; order Cypriniformes; family Xenocyprididae; genus Mylopharyngodon; species Mylopharyngodon piceus. Next base: position 18,092,690 of record CM077452.1, read on the forward strand.
TGGCATGTTAGTGAGATGAGGAGAGAAGAGTGATACAGGACTAAAAATAACATTACCTTTCAAAGGAACCTAATGCTAGGAATATGGTTATTTATTTTCAACAATGTGAATGTCTCAGTTGAGCTTTATTTATTTGTATTCTCGATTTCACTGTGGATTCTTTGGTAAATCAATCACAGGCTTTGCAAACTGACTTTTACGATATAGACTCGACAGTAATGCAACAACATGTAAGTAACTGTTAATTCTAATGCCTGATCTGATATGTAATGATTCATGTACAGTCAGATGTTCTTTGTCTATGTCTCGGTAAATCAAACCAGTGACTAAATGGTCAACTTCACATTGTTTCTCTTAGTAGGATGAAAATAATGTTATTTAAACAGTATTTAATTATTCTCACGCCCAAACTCCCTTTTTATTCAACGAATCTCTTAGTTATATTGCGTTTGCACTGTTAGTTATAATGAAAGCATCCGTTAGTGTGCAGAAATTGAGTTACAATGACGAGATCACTGCATTCATGCGCTCAACAACATGTCTGTGATCGGCTACAATGTTCGTCACTGCAACCTTTCATGCCACAATCTAAATATAATGCCATAGATTTAAGTGTAATGCTATAATCAACACTTCTCACAATTAGTTAACCTTGAGAGCTGTAATAGTAAAAACATGCTAAAAAATTGAGAAATACTTAACTGTTTCATATATTGCAAAGTTGTTAGCCAATAGGGCTGCAGCAAATGATTATTTTGATAAATCGATTAATCTAACGATTACAGGAATGATTATTCAACTAATCGTTGATTATTTTACTGATTAATCAGTAGGCTTTGATCCATTATTTATTCCACTTTTGCAATTAGTTCAAATATTGAGTTATACCTATTTTAAATAATAAATAAAACAAAGAAATCACTTAAGCTTTTGAAAATTTATTTTTTAATGAATTTCGAGCCAACTGAATAGACCAATCTCCTTCAATTTTCCTTTCCTCCTTAGAAGTCATCAATAGTCCAACTATTACAATGAGTGGCACTGAGTTTTTATTAAGTCTGGGAATTGTAATAACTTTTTAATAAGAGTAAAAATATGAATATTATATCATATTATATTATGCATATTTTTTGAAAAAGTTTCCTCTCTAAAGTTCTTTTTTTAACTTTTGAGTTTATGGTTATTGAATAGGTTTCCTTGGGTAAATGCAACGTTTTGTGACATTGTTTGCAAGCTGTTTTATTGACATCTTTCTGCGGTTGAAACTCTTATTAAGTGATTACATTAGAGATGGATTAATATAATTTAATTTTAATGGATTTATGTCAAACTTTCCCACATTTTACGGTTGAAGCGCAGTGTCTTCTATTGGATTGGATCCGAGGACTGCATTACAGTATTGTGCTACAGCGCCCCGCTGGTCAAACCGTGTTATTACGGGCCCTTCAAATAGGTCATATGAGATCAAAAGACTATTCGACAACAAAAATATTTGTTGACAATTTTTTTATTGTCGACGTTGGCGATAATGTCAACTAATCATTTCAGCCCTATTAGCCAATCACAGCAGTGGGCGTTTATACTGAAGTCTCACAGCAGACGCTCCTTAATACAGCATTCAAATAAAAGGGCTAAAATCAGGGTAGGAAAAATGCCTTTTATTTCTAAATTATGACAATTTTTGATGTAAAAAGCATGCTAACATAAGCGCACCACAGGAAACATAAAACAACGCAGTTCATTACCCCTTTAAATGAAATGAGTTAGTTTCACTCAAATAACAATGAAAGTTCATTGTACTTGATAGAAAAAAGTTGCGTGAACTCAAAATTTGATTGTAGTAAGCTGAACTTAATATGAATGAGTTGCAGCAGATTTCTAATTCCCAGCAAGCTTTACGTCAGACTGTATAAGGAAAATAAATGTTGAAATGAAGTGTTGTTTTGTGTGTTTTTGCACAATATTTACATAGAGAGACATAAGATAGTGTTTAATGTTGTGTTATGTTTACAGGGGTTCTGTTATGTTAGTGTAGGGTTATCATTGAGATGAAGAGTAGAGCCTGTGGTTAGGTTGAGGATTGTTAATGAGAGGCACCTGTGCACCACACTAGCCTTGCTACACTTCCACGGCTCTTGGCCACACCCCACTTGTCACAAAAATTTAAGTTCTACTAACTTAAAAAAAAATGAGTTAGTTTACTTAAATATTTTGAGTATTCTGAACTTATTGAGTTTTACAGTGCTCCAGTCATCATTGCTTTGTTCCAGTGTTAGTTTTTGCTTAGTCTTATGTAACTTTATTACTTTGAGTTTGATGAACTTAAAACCAGTAAGGCAATCGGTTTCCTCAAATCATTTAAGTACCTACATATTTGTTAAGATTTCCTTAGATTTGTTACCTGAATTCAACAAACGTCTAACCAATCAGCATCAGGGGGCGTATGATGGTCGAGGAGAGAGAACAAGCAAGAGGGAGATTTGAAAAATAAGGAAAAAAAACCTGCAGAACGAGAAAAGGGACACAATACAAAAGAGTTCAAAAGAACATCACTGGAATGAAGGTTTATGGCTGGGCAAGCGCTTTAGGACCGCGTTTATATTAGATAAGCTTTCCAGCGCTGGACAGAGCTAATAGGGAAGGCCTGAAAACTGCTTTGATCCCGCTTCTCATGTGAGTACACTGGGTTTTGATTGTCTGGAACTGCTGTGCTGTTTGCGACTAACAACGAACACTTTGTATTTACTCATGTGTACTATATGTTCATTTTTTGTGCTTCCTTGTCGTTCGTTCATCAAAATGGCACACTTCTATGCACTTTCGGTCTTGTGGACTTACAATGGCTGCCGCGTGCACGTGTCCGTTAAGTCCACGAGAACGTAGGGTGTCCCATTTGTCAATTTTAGGCTCGCGAGCACCCCCTTTGTGGCCGATATGCGCCCTCGATGCGCACTTTTGCTGAGCCCACACTGGTGCGAGCTCCGCGGCAGACTTCTTCCCGACAGTCAAAGCGAAGGAAGGCTGTGAGTGTTTAGGGTGCCATTTGGGACAGGGCCAGCGTCCAACAGCGTAGTTCAAATACCACTTACTGCACCTTTAAGTTTACTCTAATGATTGACTAAACCAACACTAAAATATAAGTGCATTTAACCTAATGTATATGAGTTTACAGGACTCATACTTATTGGTTTTAAAACTTAAATGGTTTAAGGCAATCGGTTTCCCCAAATGGTTTGAGTTACCGTAACTTATCGGGTTTTATAGTGTACTAGTACATTGATTTTAGTACTTACTACATAAAGTAGGTTATACTTGGAAAATTCTTTTCTTACTTTATAAAATGAAACTAACTTATACTACTTTTTTGTAATGGAATATGCAGGATTTCGTGTGTGTGTGTGTGTTACTTGAGAGTAAGAAACAACATGGCCATGATATTGATGTTGTATGTTATTACTTATTTGTTACTGAAACATGCCGTTTTTGAGATTTCGGTATTTCACCATTAAATTAGATTGGAGCTGTACTTGCATGACTGAAAGTGCAAGAGTTTTTTTATACAGTGTGTATTTTAACATTTTTCTTGATGCAATGTCTTGCCCTATTCATAGTTTCCAGTCACGTGACTGGCTCTGAGACCTGAAGGGCAAAACATCCATAGAACTGCAGCACAAGCCTGTCAGTTTTCCATCTCAAAGAAGAAAAAAAAAAAAAAGACAAAAAGTGTCTTAATGTACTAAAACAGTGATACTAAAAAATCTAATTCACCATACACCTTATTAATGATGAATATTATATATACAGGCGTTCAGATGAGCCCAGAATATAAACAGTTAAACGTTTTCTTGATAATGGTTTTCTGTGTAAAAACATGAGAAACACTGAGTTGCGTTTATATCCAAGGTTCATCTGTTCGCCTATATACATTATGCATCATCAATAAAGTGTGTATATTGAATTTGGTCCTTTTATATCACTGTCTAACTACATTAGTACTTGCATCAAACCAGGGAAATAATGACTGGCAGGCAGTGGAAGAAAGCCTTTTTTTGTTCTCCAGTGTGACGTCATGTAAAAACTATGAATACATTTTTGTCACTGTGATAGAATTTTTATTTGTTCTTACAAACTGAATAATCAATGTTATTTTCGATAGTCGATGGTAACAGAAATAATTTGACAAATAAAAGTTTCAAAGCAAGCACACAAAAAGATATCATCATAAAAGTAGGCCTGTGATTGACTTTCACATTCACTAGTTCATCATTCATGATCTATTTGTCTCTCACCTCATCATGCATCTTCTTGAGGAACTCAATCTCATCCATCAGAGACTCAATCTTCCTCTCCAGCTCCAGACGGGCAAGTGTAGCATTATCCACATCCTTCATATACACACACAGTCAGACAGTCAAGATGTAGTCAAGGCTAAATATATAAATGGCCCCACAGGTATCGATTTTTTACGCGTTGCATCGATACATCATATCGTTAGATATTAGATTGATGTATCGATCTATATCGATGTATCGTTACAACCCTACTAGGTACAACCCTTTTGGACCATGCGACTTTCCATCGTCATACTAACAAAAGTGACCATTTTTTATTCAGTGGTGGAAACAAGCTTCCGTTACATTGTGACAGGCGTGTAGACTTTTTATACCCACTGTATAAAAATAATGAAGCTGAGAGATAGCATTTGGTGGAAGTGTATACTGTGAGATATACTTTCCATTATCACTTTACCTTACGAAAGAGAGTCAGATTATTTTCAGCTTCCTGTCTTTTCTGCATCTCTTCATTCAACCTGCAAACAATTAAGGGAAAATATAAGTCCACTTCAATAAAAAAAAAAAAAAAATCCTGTTGGAAGTAACAGAAAATTAAATTATTCATTAGTGTGCTGTTACAATCACTCACACGCTTTTGTGCACTTTTTAAAAACTTGGCTTTTAAAAACTTAATCTATTTTTTATTTGATACTGGGTTAAGTGAGAGTGGGAAAAGCATTTGTGTTTTGTGATATTCTCTGAAGTCTTTAGTTGTACATTAAAATTTATGACTTGGTCCTCAAGAGACTAAAGTCTTTAAAGACTGTATGTCTGAAGTGAAGGTCATAATATAAATATCAAATCTTACCTGGCAGAGAGTCAGAGAACGTATTAGCTGATTAGCTTAAAAGCATCTGAGATGACATTAGTATCGGTTGGGTGAAATGTTCTTATGGCAAACTTAATAAGCGAATCATAGCATAAGCTAAACATGTAGAGGGAGTCCTACTACTACTGTATCCATATCATAATATATTGCTTGAAGAATAAAAAGTAAATCTAGACTAAAGCAGAAAAACTTTAACGTCACCATGCTCTAACAGCAATTGAAATCATCTTCCATCTCTTCGTCTGTATTCTGTGACAATAACACAGTGTTTTTTTATAAATCACACAGCACCTATAGATTATGGTTCACTGAGTTGATATTGATAAAGCTACACGGTAAAATATAAATACGTAAAAAAATTTAAAAAAAAAAAACAAAACAGAAAAAGTACTGGCAGCTCATTTCCCAGACATTATCCAGTAATTTTACAGACATTTCCATTAACTCTAAAACACAATGCAATGAAGTGGAAAATTTACACCTGTGAAAAATAAATACAGTTAATTCCATTAAATTAACACATTATGCCCTATTTTTATGGATTTTAGAAGAAATGTGCGTAGTTTCGTAGAGGCTAGCAATCAGTGTTGGGGAAAGTTACTTTTAAAATTACGATACATTACAATATTGTGTTACTTCCTAAAAAAAAGTAACAAATTTTGTTACTTAGTTACTTTTTATGTAAAGTAATGTGTTACATTACTTTTGCGTTACTTTTTTTCTCACCTGGGCTGGGCTTGCTTAGTTCTATTTTTTGGCAAATGTTAAGGCCCTTTCACACCAAAAGTGAAATGAATAAGCCTCAACCGGTGGCTCGCGATTACCAGCGCGATGCGCGGCCAGCGACACCGGTTATAGAAAACTTGTCTGCGTCGTGGAGACAGACACGGGACAGCAGGCAGCAGTTTCGCTGGATCATTTAACCTCTGATCGAAACAGAACAAATAAGCAGCCTCTCAGATTAAATGGCCCTTATTGTGCTCTCTCCCATTAGATTACATTACAAAATGGCAATAATGAAAAACATGAACATGAGAAAACTGAGAAAAATTATAAAGGAAATAAAACAGAAAACATACCTGATCGACACAGAAACAAATAAGCAGCCTCTCAGATTAAAGGGCCCTTATTGTGCTCTATAAAACAAATTTGTACATTCATCACCATGTGTTCACTTCCACATATAAGACAAAAATATAACTCAAAAAGTGCAAAATGATGAAAATAATCACACAAATAAGCAAAATAACAGTATTTGTTGGGGTGAAAATATAGATATAAAACAATAATTAAGATAAGGATTAAATAAGATTATCAGGAAATCAAAAGAAACCTACCTCTCTCATTGAATCACATTACAAAAGGGAAGAGGAGGAGACAGAACAGGAAGTTAAGTCATCTTGTGATCACACAACACTTAAAGGAGAAGCACTCATTTTGATCAGGTAACCACATAAAACGTATAAATGAACAATTTTGTGTGAATTATAACAATATTTGAGTCATCCGGTACGATTTGAGTCCCTCTGACCTTTTTCAGTGTATTTTATTTATTATAAAATATATTTTTAAAAGCTTTTTGTATTGATTGAAATGTCTCCTTTAATAATGTTTAAAAACATGACATACATTTTATCTTCATATTAGAAATTATTTTGTTTTTTTCAGTTGACACCACCTATTTTGTCATGTCCCTCAAGGCCTTCAATAAAAGTGTACTTGGGATATGAATAATAAAATGAGAAAAAAAGTCCATTCATTTTGCCATTCCCATTAATATCCATCTGTGCTTTTTTGCTGGTAATGTTTTTTTTTTTCTAAGTAAATTCATGATTATTCATTAAAATCACATCATTTAGTTCCGTACCTCAGTAACCCCTCAACCCCGTTACACAAACCATTCTCCCCTATAAAAATAATGAACTGACACTTATGTGACATCATTAATAGGAAGTGACATCATAGAAGTCTTCTGAACAACATTGTGAGCAGACACAGGCAAGTTACCCCCTTCTTTAATAATTATAACTAAATTGTGTCGTGAAATTGTGTTTGTCAAGCTTAACGACTCAACCCCGTTACATCAATTAAAGATAGAAAACTATTACTTGTGAAAATTATCTTTGTTATTTCAACATTATTCATGATTTCTTAATGTCATGCATGCCATGTGCTCTCCATTTATTCACTAGATTTAGAGCAGTGGCCAATTTGGGCAAAAAATCACAACCCCGTCACACCTACATTTTTATTATTATTTTTTTTTTGTTAAGTTTATGAAAAAGTAATTTAAAGTTAGTTGAATTCTGTCTGAAATGTTCAGAACAATCATAAGAATACTCATTTTAGTTCAAATTCTGAAGTTAAGCCTTTGATAAAAAAAATGATGAGGTTGCTGTCACAAAAAGTGCCCATTTCATGCTTTAGTATAGCAAAAGTGTGAGATTTTATGTAACTTTTATATTTGCAATTACTGAATTAGTGTGAGGGTCATCTGATTAATAGGAAAATGTTGATTTTATTACAAATACATTTTATAATAATATTCAGAGAGCTCCCATAGTGTCCATAACTTAAAATAATGACCAATAATAATAGGGATTTGATGCCTGAGATGGGAAAATATGTTTTTCTGGAAGTTAAATATGTCATTAATGTTGTGGGATGTTCAGAAAAGTAATACATTTTGGTAAAAAATCTAAAAATGTGTAAGTCCAAATCGTACCGGTTTCGTGGAATGACTCATTTAACAGTACACTTTGTATACCTGTTACACATGTGCATCCTATGATGTGCATGACGTCTTAATGGCAGTTTGATACACGCTCCGAACCACTGATTTGAAACAAAAGATTCGTAAAGCTTCGAAGCTTCATGAAGCAGTGTTTTGAAATCAGCCATCACTAGATATTGTCGAATAAAGTCATTATTTTGTTGTTTTTTTGGCGCACAAAAAGTATTCTCGTCACTTCATCGAGGTCCAACCTCGTCTGGAACGCAGCATAAAGACATATAGAGATCAGTGGTCCCGTTGTGTGACACTTCCTCGAGCATTATTTCTGGGATTGGTTTATTTAATTTCGAAAACGAAAACACGCTAAAAGTGGACTCGCAATAACCCGCGTGAAGACCTTAACATCACAGATGTCTTCAGTGTGCACACAGTTTGATCTCATATTTTGTCATATTTGTTGTTTTACTTTCTCCTCCGAATGTTTTGAAGAGGCACTTACCTTTTCTCCCCGGGGAAAGCGCTTTCAGGCTCAGCCCTGTCTATAATTACAACCTGCTGATGTGATTATAGGCTGAGATTCGCGCACGCTCTAAATTCATGTACGGTGTGAAACGAGCGTTAAGACAAAGAAAAAGTTCAAAAAGTGTTGAGGTTAAAGTAAAAAGTGTTTTAGGCAGTAATGAGTGGCACATCTGTACGAGTTTTTTAGCCAGTCTAAACCGCAGTATAGATGATGATGGGTGGATCCCTGCTGCAGTTTCTTTGTCTCTGTGTTACTGTCATTCGCTGCCACGCCCATGTATCATGAACATCATTATACAGACATAAGGTTATTTTAAAAGGTCTGATCTTAATTTCTCCAACCACAATTACCTCTGTAGCCTAATGATATCTGCAAAGTTCAGATGTTCTCCACTAAGTCAAAGCTCTTTTCTATTATACCAACTCCTCTGTATCAAAATAAACATATTCAGAGACATCCTGAGCAAATAAAAAAAATAGAAACGTACAGGTAATTTTCTGCCAGGACATCCAGTGTGCTACTATTACGGAAATTTCCATTAACTCTAAAACACAACACAATGCAACGTAATTCAAAATACAGGTAAAACGCCTTAAAATTCCTTTATATTTATAAAGTACATTGTGCACCTTTTTTTTATTATTTCTTTTCTTTTTTTACACCTATATACCTATTATAGGTGTAAAAAAGATACCTATTATACCTATTAATAAATAAATGGATATTATAAATAATTGTTAATTAAACAAAAGCTTCAGAATCATGTGATACAACAGGTATCATTACAACAGAAGTTGTATATATCATCTGCTCAAAATATCCTCCCACATTTAGAAATGTCTGTACATCCACTTTTCAAATTACTTACTTGACACTCGACCTTTGTCACATTTAACTTTACCAGTATTAACTCATCCAATTTTCTGTTAATGGGTCAGTTCACCCCCCCCAAAAAAATTATTATTCACTCATCCTCATGTCGTTCCAAACCTGCATGACTCTCTTTCTTCAGCCAAACACATATATTTTGCCAATTTTTTTGTAACTACAATAAACGTACAAATAACATTTTTCAAAGTATCTTCTTTTGCATTCCAAAGAACTGCATAAACGTTTGGAACGACATGAGGGTGAGAAAATCATGGCAAAAGATTAATTTTCGGGTGAACCATCCACTAATACACTGGCCAGTGTCAAACTCGAAATATTAACAATGCAAAAAGGATAAAAACGAATTGTTTTCTTCTTCTATAAGGACCTGTTATCTGTAAATGCATACACACCCCACCAGCCATCACACACACCTCTGCTTGAGCAGGGCCACATCTTCGGCCATGTTGTCTCTCTCCACCTGCATCTGGTCTCGATCGTTGCCCATCAGTTCCAGCTGTCTGCGCAGCTCTCTCATCTCCTGCTGGCACAGCTCGTTGACGCGGCCTGACGGCCCTTGCTGCTGCTCCTTCTCTTTATACTGACCCAACTCCAGAGTCAGCCTCGAGTTCTGCTGCTCCAAATAGCGCACCTTCTCTATGAAGCTGGCGAAGCGATCATTGAGTTCCTGTAGTTCTCTTTTCTCATTGCTGCGCGTGGTCAGGAACTCCTGGTTGACAGCCTCTGCCAGCGAGAAGTCCACTTTATCATAAGAGAGACGTGGGGCTGGACCACTGGAGCGACTCCTGAAGTCCACAGTGCGGGTGGGCATGGAGGAAGAGATGTAGCGGCCTCCTATGCGACTGGACACAGGGCTATAGACGGGCGGCCCAAAAGTGCGGTGATAAGAGGTGCGATATGAGGAGTGACTCATGGTTTTGCTTCTAATCCTTGTACTTTTGTGGAATGATTAACTTGTGTATCTTCCTCTTCTTCTGGTCCGTGTGTCTGTAGTTTTGAACAAAGCTGAGTCACGGCAGGATGTGAGACCGAGGCTTTTATACATGAAGCTGGTCAGTTCATCTGAGCTCCACCCAGCCCAGCCCATTCCCAGTCTCCAGAGCCCCTGATCTCATCTTCTCTCATGTATCCATCATTCATCCACACGGTCACTCCCTCCCAGGCACAACCTGGGCACTGCTCTGAGGCACTGAAAATGAACAGCTTTGTATGCAGTTATTTCAGTTATAATAACAATAACAATTTTATAATAAAATAACAGAACTGAAAGAGGCATTTTTCAGTGAAAGTCAAATGCAAATGGATGAATACATTTCATTTTTGCATAAAAAATGTAGTGCTCTGGGATACAAATTTACTGATTCCAGGACTTGCCATAACATCCGCGGCCGCGGCTAGATAAACAAACAAAAAAGCTTCCTGAAATCTCAAAGATTTTTTTTTACAACCAAGCACAGCATTTCCTAACATTTCCTGGTCGAAATGTTGCATTTGGTTGCAATCATAATTTTCTGGAGCTTTCACTTCGGAGTTATCTTTTCTGAATAATTCAATGACCCATTTATAAATTGTAACGATGTTCTTGTGGTTGTTTTGGGCGGGTTTGCATGTGTTCTAGTTCTGTTTCCTGTGTTTGAGTTCATTGCCATGGTTTCCTATTGATTTGATTATGATTTGCACCTGATGTTCATTTCGTTGATTAGTTTGCCTTTGTATTTGAAGCCTGTGTTTGTTCAGTTCATGGTCCGTTCTCACGTTTCACCGGTTGTTCTGTTCATGCTTTCTGAGTCGAAGTTTCCTGAGTATTTTGTGCGCGAGTTTAAGTTTAATAAAACTGTTACTGCTGCTCTCATCTTTGCCTCAACTGTGTGTGATATAAATACAATGACTTGCTTCTTTCTTGAATAAATCAAATTCTTGAACATGACTTGCCGCTAGCTACTGGCAGCTTTAGTTTCATATATAAATAATTTCACTTTTCATTTATTTTATATTTTTTAGTGGCACAAATCGAAACTGAGGGGACACAAATCAGGTCTGAGGGGGCACTTTTGAGAGCACTGAAAAACTGCTTTACTCTTTTTATTCTAAATGAATTTATTGATTACATTTGAGAATTTGACATAAAGGATACATTTCACATGTCATTCTGACAACCAAAACATAGAACTATGTAAATCAAGCCTTTACCTTGTGAAAGTGAGTTAATTGTATTCCTTTGCATTTCAGCAAATGTGCTGAATCATTCTGCAGAAAATGTAGAAATATAAATGATTATTTTGCACACTGTACTACATAAACAACGGATATGCTCACTGTACACCTACATTAATAATTCATACATAGCTTTAATTTTTTTTCCTTTGCTCAGTCAATAAAAGCATCATCTGAAATACAGTAGACTTTACATTAAGTCAAGCATATCATATCACATATTTTATATATATATAATTATAAACAATAATTATATAAATTATTAATTATAATAAATAATTATCCTTATTCTGAGGCAATTAGGGTGACACCTTGTCAAGAATTTCTAAATATCTTTTTTTTAATGTCTCTATGAGGTTTAATGCAGTGTCACCCCCTGACGCATTTAATTTTAATACTTCAAAATATTTAAGTCAGCAATAAAAACATTTAAAATATATGTGGATTATGTAAAGAATGATGTCTATAATATTCTTATATTGCGTTAAATTTCACATTTAACAGAATGTCAAATTTGTCTGTAATGTGCTTTTACAACAGTACCATGTGACATCAAAATAAATACCTGCACAGTAACTTTATTAATTTGCTACAAAAAAAAGTGTTCTCCTAGTGCTTGAGTCATTTTAATACCTTGAGTGGTATAAACATACAGAAAATAAAAAGCATTTTCATTTCATTAGTACTAATAATAGTTAAATAATATATTAGAAGACTTCAAACAGTTATTTTTGGAGCAAATTATGCTTTTAAAATTATAATAAAAACTACTTTGAATTATTTGATTTGTAAAGAGAAACATTTGCGATTCACAAAAGATTTTAAAGATTTTCTCAAATTATACTGTTCTCGTTAGTTAAATTCAATTAAAATACAATTTTTCTTGTGTGTTTTTTTTTAAGGAATAATAATCTGTCCTATTGTATTGCTTCACCATAAATGGGAAGACCATGTTGCTAAATAGATAGCCCTATCCCAAATGGCACATTCGATGCATAGGTCTTCTTGTCTTTGATTGTATGTGAAGGCCTGAAGTGTAGCATGTCCACATTCGTCATTTTAAGCTTTAAAAGAGTGCCGACGAGCACTTGCTATGCAGCTGTGGTGCATTCTTTTGAGGACCTCAGATTTGTCTACTAGCTATCAATCGATGTGGTGTTAGTTTGGACGCAAAAAAGCACAAATTCACTAAGTCAGAGATTTCAGAATGAACCGTTTTGACACATGAGGACATTCTGAAAGTTACAGTATGTCTACATATAGTGTATCATCATGTTTTGTTTCCAAAGATAAAGGAAAAGCGATTTCTAATGACCCCTTAAAACACAGAACTAAAGGTCAATTTATTATTGATGTGGCCTTAATTTTATTAATTACAAAATTAATTTTGTAGAAGTTTTAGCTCAAAATACCCCACAGATGATTTTTTATAGCATGTTAAAATTGCCCCTTTTGGGGGGTTAGCAAAAACGTGCCGTTTTTGTGTGTCCCTTTTAATGCAAATGAGCTGCTGCTCCCAGTCCCCCTTCAAGAAGAGGGCGGAGCTTCGAGAACTCATGCTCCGGCATACCGACAACAACAAAACAGGACAATCTCACGCACTGAAAATGTCAGAAATGTCAGTAGTGTTGTTCAGCCTTATATGTTTCAGAATCAACCTTCTGTGAAAAGACCCTCGTTTGTGATGCAGTCCGGTAAAAAATGATTGGTGCAAATGGGACATTTCCTTTGAAAATAATATTTAACCACAATGTACTCAGTGACTCAGATGGAGAGAGTCTGTGGAGACTCTTATGTGCATTAGTACATCCCAAAATGCAACACTTGTAGTTGTAATGCCTCTTTGGCGCAGACATTGTAAAACTCCAGCTGCTACAGAGAGGATACAGAAATGGTGGACTCTGTGCTTCTCACTCAGGGCTGTGTCTATGCTAATAGGGCAGATCGTCACCGGCTCTGGGTGAGGCTTCTCCTTACGATGACGTGGATTTTTACTAGTGTTGTAAACCGGTCTTGGTCTTGAGACCGGGCTTAAGACCGTTTTTTGAAGGTCTTGGTCTTGTCTCGGTCTCGACCACATTGTACTCAGTCTTGTCTCAGTCATGAGGACTCTGGATTTTGTTTCAAGACTGGTCAAGACCACAACTGCAAGGATATCACTAAATTTCCGGTGCATTGTCTGATTTATTCATTAACAGCATTAATGTGATTGGATGCACAATTGCAAACATGATATTGCTTTTATACAAGGATTCAATAAATAAAATTTTATTTGTAAAACATTATTCTCAACATTATTTCTGCATTTGTAATTTTACGAATTCAGATGCAGCTTCTGTGCCACCTCTGCTGCGCAAAGATTAATTTTGTTGTTAGTGATTTCATTTGATTGGTAACAGCTCTATTTAATATCTTATTCTAATTGTAATTAATGATTAAAAATGACATTTCTCAGGCAGTAAATGCAGATCTTTTAGATGAATTTGAGGAGTGCTGGACTGGTCTTGGTCTTGACCGGGTCTCCCCTTGATTTGGTCTTGGGCTTGTCTTGGTCTCGACTTGGTCTTGAATTAGGTGGTCTTGACTACAACACTAATTTTGACCATAAATAGGCTGGTTGTTCTCACACACTGCGGACACGCATCGGTGTTCAAACACCTTATAAAAGTGTTTTTTTGCATAATAGGTCCCCTTTAAGTAAGTGATCAAGAGCATATGAATGTAAACAGAAATGTAACATGATTTTTTTAAGGTTTTTATTGGGTTTTTAACACCAGAATGCACACTGAACAGAATATCCACAATTAGCTTTTGTTATAATGTTTATCAGGGAGTTACATAGATTGAAACTAACACCAATACCATTATGTCACCTGGCATATTCTTAAGCTTGTGAAATTGTTCAGTCTAGAGGCTACCTGCTCATTTTCATTCTAAGGAAGGCATGACATTAAGGAAGTCTAATATTCCTCACCTTCCTCTTCTCCTTCTCCCTCGACTGAATCTACACCCACCTCCTCATAATCTTTCTCCAGAGCTGCCATGTCTTCTCTAGCCTCAGAGAACTCGCCCTCCTCCATACCTTCACCTACGTACCAGTGCACAAAGGCACGCTTAGCGTACATCAGATCAAACTTATGATCAAGCCTGGCCCAAGCCTCGGCGATAGCAGTGGTGTTGCTCAGCATGCACACGGCTCGCTGCACCTTCGCCAAATCACCACCAGGTACAACAGTAGGAGGCTGGTAGTTGATGCCAACCTTGAAACCAGTGGGACACCAGTCCACAAACTGGATGCTGCGCTTGGTTTTGATGGTGGCAATAGCAGCATTGACATCTTTAGGCACAACGTCACCACGGTACAACAGGCAGCAGGCCATGTACTTCCCGTGACGTGGGTCACATTTGACCATCTGATTCGATGGCTCAAAGCATGCATTAGTGATCTCAGCCACTGAGAGCTGCTCATGGTAAGCTTTCTCAGCAGAGATCACAGGAGCATAAGTTGCCAAAGGGAAATGAATACGTGGATACGGCACCAAGTTGGTCTGAAACTCTGTAAGATCAACATTCAGGGCGCCGTCGAATCGGAGAGAGGCAGTAATGGAGGACACAATCTGACCTATCAGCCTATTGAGGTTGGTGTAGGTAGGACGCTCGATATCAAGGTTTCTACGGCAGATGTCATAGATGGCCTCATTGTCGACCATGAAAGCACAATCTGAGTGCTCTAGGGTGGTGTGGGTGGTAAGAATGGAGTTGTAGGGCTCCACCACAGCAGTAGAGACCTGTGGAGCTGGATAGATGGAGAACTCAAGCTTGGATTTCTTTCCGTAATCAACAGAAAGACGCTCCATCAGCAAAGAGGTGAAACCAGAACCAGTTCCTCCTCCAAAGCTGTGAAACACCAAGAAGCCCTGAAGTCCAGTGCACTGATCAGCCTACGAAGAGGGAGGAATGGAAAGAAATATATTAAGTTCAAATAAAAACCAAACGCTGAATAAGAACAGGGTGAGTGCAATTACAAAGATGCCTTACCAGTTTGCGAATCCTGTCAAGAACAAGATCAATGATCTCTTTGCCAATAGTGTAATGGCCACGAGCGTAGTTGTTCGCTGCGTCCTCCTTTCCAGTGATCAGCTGCTCAGGGTGGAAAAGCTGACGGTAAGTTCCAGTGCGGACCTCATCTGAACCACAAAAAAGCAGTATGGAGAGAACGAAAGATGTGAGGAACTCATGGACTGACCATAAAGGCCAGTTCACACTGCACTGACAGACGCCAACCAACGGCAAGAGACACTTTGTCGGGTTTTGTTGGATCAATGTTACCCCTGTCGGCGTCTGTTGGCGTTGGTCGACGCTTGTTTGTTGGATTGCAGAATGTCTGAGAAGTGACATACTGTAATCTGGTGACTGTCAGTATCGTTTGCCGTCTGTCGCTGCAGTGAGATTTGGCCTTAAGAGACTGGTAATCAGACAAATACTAACCTATCACAGTGGGCTCCAGATCTACAAACACTGCTCTGGGTACATGCTTGCCAGCTCCTGTCTCGCTGAAAAAAGTGTTGAAGGAGTCATCCCCTCCACCGATTGTCTTATCACTGGGCATCTGTCCATCCGGCTGAATCCCATGCTCGAGACAGTAAAGTTCCCAGCAGGCATTGCCAATCTGGACGCCAGCTTGACCCACATGAATGGAAATACACTCGCGCTGTCGTAGAAAATAAAATGAACATTGTCATGAATTTGTCATTTATTCTGAAAATAAGAATAATTTCCAGCCCTGACACAATGAAGCTTTGTAAAATGTCATTTTTGTATGATAGATTTGATTACATACCATGTTAAATTCAAATACATATTTATTTTCTTAAGTTGCATTATGAAACACATTACAATAGCCTGCTTTATAAAAATATAATGTCAACACCATTTTGAGAAGCGTAATTATCCAGCTAAGCCCGGCACCATTGGCATGAAATGTAAAGAGCATTATAATCCCAAAATTTGCTAATTAATTTTTAATATAAATACATTTAAGCACAGTGAACTGAATCAATGTGTGCATTGTGACATATGGGGTTATTTAACTGTCTTTAAAAGCAATAATAATGGCTAAATCTCACAAGTTCATTAATATATGATCCCTTTTTGGTCTCACAGATCAGAAATGTTGCCATATGAATAATACAGAGTTCGTCTTCATTCTCCGACTCATCTTCTAACAATGGCAGTGCAACAATAGACTTCAAGATCTGTGCAGCGCAAAATAACAAAATAGATGAACATATTAAGGCAGAATTTAAATGAGAAATTAAAGTATAAACTCACCATTTTGTCGTTTTTCGCAGGTGCTGTAGGCGCTGATGTGTGCTGATCTCACTGACTGCAGAGAAGATGGAGGTCGTTATGAGAGAACGGGCTGCAGGAGGGAGTGGCTCATGATCAAAAAAAATAAGCCTTTGTGTGAGAATAACATTCCAGACAAAATACCGCCTTATCGCGCCACTCTTAAAATCATTTATTAGAAGTTGGATCTCTTTGTGGAAAAGCGTTATTCATGGTTGCAATAAATCTGTCCAAATTAAACTGACCTGCAACCTGCATTATACAATTAATTTAACATTTTGCCATTCGTGGTTCATTCATTCAACCTGACTGAACACAATAATCAATAGCATGTAAAACTACTGGATATAATTTATATTAACGGATGATTTACAATAGATGTCTTTTAGATTTGATGCGGTCGCACCATATCACTGTGATTCAGATAGACAGACAGAATGTGTTTCAAAACCTAATAAGCTGCCTTTACAGTATTTTTTAGGCTAGGGTATAATAAACCGCTCCAAGCTGCCTAAGTAGTCAGCTCACAGGATTTTAAATCACAGCCAGTCGGGCCACCGCCCGAATGAGAGATTCTGCTGCAGTGTGATGGCGTCATAATGCTGCAGACTGATGTCACCGCAGACTAATAAATAAATAAATAAATAAACACTAGACGGTTCAAAAAGTACCATTTATAGATTTTAAAATCTTTCTGCTTTTGAAAGAGAAGTTTAACCGACTCGATATTTCGATATTAACATAAATATTTAGAAAATCTAGTTAATATCATAAAATTATTCACAGAGATTATTCAGACATAAATGGCATGTAAAAAAAAAAAAAACTTGAATGAAACAGAAGCGTTCTGGTGCAATTCCATATATTCACATAGCCTAAAGTAGGTCAGATCCTGACGTTGGGTCGCTCTATAAAAGCGGTGCGACACGAGGATTTCACGCAGTTACTACATCGACTCTTCGCCGTCGAGAACAGTAACGCTGTAGTAGAACATTATCTCGTTTCCAGATCATTCCTAAATAGGCATATAGGAAAATGGTGAGTAGCTGACTAATGTATTATTACTTAATAGGCTACACTCTTAAAAATAAAGGTAAAAGGGGCAGTTTAACAATCTTAAGAACCACTATAACTTTTTGTGGAATGGAAAGGTTCCATTGATGTTAAAGGTTCTTTATGGAACCATCTATGCCAATAAAGAACCTTTATCTTTAAGACTGTATGCTATTTTAATAATAAAACAATTTCAGCACGAATTGTGTGATAAAGAAAGCTAAACTAAATCTGGTTCATTATTTTTCTGAATATGATTATAATTGTTATTTTTAATATGCATGTGTAGTAGCAGATTCTCCTCAAACCGGAGATAATGATGCGAGGCTATCTTCTCGATAGTATTCCTGCTGAATATTCAGCATTTATTTTACGCTGGTCAAACGTTAACATGTTCACATCAGTGTTAATATTTTTCTTCGAGGAGAAGATGGGCATATAATTGTGGCGATACAGTATTAAAACAACAATACAATTTAGTACAACAGTGCACAAATAGATATAAAACCTCCGTCATTTAACAGTGCCTTTTAAAACGGAGGGGTAAATTAGCACGTGCAATCAAGTAACTTATGTTGGACTTTTGAATATGTTTTGGAATATGATGAAAATTTTGGCCTATAGCAATGGTTATTGTTGTGAAATCTAATGATGAGGGCATAGCGGAGAGTGCACACTAATCTTTTAGCATATGCAGACAGCCATAATCTCATTAAAATGCATTAATCTGGCCAGCTAAGCTCAGGAAACATATGTTGTAGCCTCCTTTGTATGAAACAGAATTCTTTAACAATGCTTTAACAAATTCCAGAAGGAAAACACAGCTCTCAGCCTTTGTATGGTCTGCACTTATATTGCATATACTGTACACTGAAACAGTAATGCAGTTTGGTATGATGGCTTGTAAACCCATGTTGCTAGGCAAGAAACAGGGAACACCCGGATGGAGCTTGGGGTTTTAAATAAGAGAGGAGGAGGAAGGTGGCTTGCATGGTTGCTCAGCCCAGTATTTCCACATGATGTCTCGCCTCTAGCCATATCATTCTTGAGCTCAGTTTTATATCTAAAGCACTGAACTGCAGTTTGTGTCAGAAATGTTACAACATCTAATTCACAGTTGCAATATATTATATATCAGCTTTGAAGGCTGCAACTAACTATCATATAACATTAAAACTGTTGCTTTTCTTTTCTACAACAGCGTGAGTGTATTTCTATTCATGTGGGTCAAGCTGGCGTCCAGATTGGCAATGCCTGCTGGGAACTTTACTGTCTCGAGCATGGGATTCAGCCGGATGGACAGATGCCCAGTGATAAGACAATCGGTGGAGGGGACGACTCCTTCAACACTTTTTTCAGCGAGACAGGAGCTGGCAAGCATGTACCCAGAGCAGTGTTTGTAGATCTGGAGCCCACTGTGATAGGTTAGTATTTGTCTGATTACCAGTCTCTTAAGGCCAATTCTCACTGCAGTGACAGATGGCGAACGATACTGACAGTCACCAGATTACAGTATGTCACTTCTCAGACATTCTGCAATCCAACAAACAACGATTGAACAGAAAACAAGGGTTGACCAATGGCAACAGACGCCGACAGGGGTAACATTCATCCAGCAAAACCCGACAAAGTGTCTCTTGCCGTTGGTTGGCGTCTGTCAGTGCAGTGTGAACTGGCCTTTATGGTCAGTCCATGAGTTCCTCACATCTTTCGTTCTCTCTATACTGCTTTTTTGCGGTTCAGATGAGGTCCGCACTGGAACTTACCGTCAGCTTTTCCACCCCGAGCAGCTGATCACTGGAAAGGAGGACGCAGCGAACAACTACGCTCGTGGCCATTACACTATTGGCAAAGAGATCATTGATCTTGTTCTTGACAGGATTCGCAAACTGGTAAGGCATCTTTGTAATCGCACTCAGCCTGTTCTCATTCAGCGTTTGGTTTTTATTTGAACTTAATATATTTCTTTCCATTCCTTCCTCTTCGTAGGCTGATCAGTGCACTGGACTTCAGGGCTTCTTGGTGTTTCACAGCTTTGGAGGAGGAACTGGTTCTGGTTTCACCTCTTTGCTGATGGAGCGTCTTTCTGTTGATTACGGAAAGAAATCCAAGCTTGAGTTCTCCATCTATCCAGCTCCACAGGTCTCTACTGCTGTGGTGGAGCCCTACAACTCCATTCTTACCACCCACACCACCCTAGAGCACTCAGATTGTGCTTTCATGGTTGACAATGAGGCCATCTATGACATCTGCCGTAGAAACCTTGATATCGAGCGTCCTACCTACACCAACCTCAATAGGTTAATCAGCCAGATTGTGTCCTCCATTACTGCCTCTCTCCGATTCGACGGCGCCCTGAATGTTGATCTTACAGAGTTTCAGACCAACTTGGTGCCGTATCCACGTATTCATTTCCCTTTGGCAACTTATGCTCCTGTGATCTCTGCTGAGAAAGCTTACCATGAGCAGCTCTCAGTGGCTGAGATCACTAATGCATGCTTTGAACCATCGAATCAGATGGTCAAATGTGACCCACGTCACGGGAAGTACATGGCCTGCTGCCTGTTGTACCGTGGTGACGTTGTGCCTAAAGATGTCAATGCTGCTATTGCCACCATCAAGACCAAGCGCAGCATCCAGTTTGTGGACTGGTGTCCCACTGGTTTCAAGGTTGGCATCAACTACCAGCCTCCTACTGTTGTACCTGGTGGTGATTTGGCAAAGGTGCAGCGAGCCGTGTGCATGCTGAGCAACACCACTGCTATCGCCGAGGCTTGGGCCAGGCTTGATCATAAGTTCGATCTGATGTACGCTAAGCGTGCCTTTGTGCACTGGTACGTAGGTGAAGGTATGGAGGAGGGCGAGTTCTCTGAGGCTAGAGAAGACATGGCAGCTCTGGAGAAAGATTATGAGGAGGTGGGTGTAGATTCAGTCGAGGGAGAAGGAGAAGAGGAAGGTGAGGAATATTAAGATCACGTTTACCAATTTATTTATCAGTTCTAGTCAGAAATGTAAAGTTAAGGCTTTAGAGGGGACACATCAAGTGAACATTCAGTTTGTCTATTGCAGTTTAGAAAATATGTGTAGTAAACATTTGTTCTTTACATCATGTTAACCACATAGTTGATGCTGCAATGATCAATTTAGATTTTTAAGGCATATTTTATGGTTTGTCCAAAAACTGTGTATAAATCAAATAAAATTATGCACTGATCTTACCAACATCTGCAATGAATTGATCATTTGAAGACATGAGTTATGTATGCTTTTACTCAACCCTCATTTAAAAACAAGTTTTTAAATATAAATTATTTTAGGACCTTTTTTTTTCTTTTCTTTTTTTTACACACACATGCACAAAAACACATTTATATTCATTTCAGGTTTTATAAAAAAAAAAATTTCAGTATTTTTTTTTTTTACAAGTTCCTTAAAGCAACAAGAGTAATTTTATCCAACAACCTTGTTCACATTTATTTTATTCACTAAATATCAAAACTACCCACTTGAAAAAAATACTTGTGATTGTAATGTGTATTTTTCTCTCTTTCCCTAAATAACTTGCTGCAGTTAAACATTTAACTAGAATACCATATTTTGAATTATGAAAAAGACAAAAGGTTTAGTTTAAGACCTTTGAGTATTTACTTCAAAATAGTGATTCACATAAAATATCAATAGATTCACATTACAAATTGTATTAAAGATTACTTTTACAACAACATCACCTATTACACTAAAATATCTACCACTTACTAAAAGATTAAAAAATATATAAACATTATTTAAAAAAGTGGAACTGTAAAATGTAATTTTAATATGGGAAAACTACATTTGTTGTGATGTGGTACTGTAATACTCCTAACCTTATTCTATCATACTCATTTTATTTTTCTTTAGTTAGCAATGTCAAGATTATTAATCATGAATGTTACATTTCATATTTTAAATAACTTCTTACATCAGCTTGTGAAGGTATAAAACAGCATAATTACTTGATTTAATGGTAAAAATATGTTTGCAAAACTGGGATTCTCAGCACCAAAACCCTATAAAGCAAAAATGCCAAATACAGTTGCAGTAAAAATTATTCAACACCCCGATTTTGAAGATATTCTGGTGTTGTGAACAAAATGTTATAAAAACATAAGGCATCAGTAAATAGTCATTTAAAGTTTATTATTACATGAGTATTTCTGAGTACAAGTCTGTCAGTTCAAAAGAAAAAAACAAAAAATAAATTAAAACATCCATATACAAAATTATTCCACCCCCAGAAGTATTTTGAATTCTTCACTTTTTATTACCTCCAATAAATGTTGCCTGTACTGCAAGTCCACTGTCGGCCTATTCCTTTTGTGCAAAAGCTTCCAGCTAACTGATATTTGTTGGTTCCCGTGCTGCCACTGCTTCTTCAAATCTTACCCAAGATGGGATTTAAATCTGGAGACTGAACAGGCCACTTAAGAACATTCCAGATCAGATCCCTAAACCAAGCCTAGGTAATTTGGTATAATGGTCATCAATAATACGTCAGTGTATGAAGTATGAACTGGAGGAATCACATTCTTTGACGGAATGGCCTGATCCTTCAAATAATCCATGACGCCGGTCACATGGTCAAGATTTCCAGTTCCTGCAGCATCAAGGCACCCCCATAAGACTGACCCACCTCTATGTTTGACCGTAGCGATGGTGTTAGTTATAAGCCTTGCCTTTCGTGTGCCAGACACACCACTGATCCATGGGTCCAAAAAGTTCCAGAACTCCACAGGTCTTTCCAAATTTCTACTAGACTATTCAATTCAGCCTTTTTGACCAGTTCTTCTTAGTTAAATGATTAGTTCACTTTGAAATGCAAATTAGCCCAAGCTTTACTCACCCTCAAGCCATCTTAGGTGTATATGACTTTCTTCTTTCAGATGAACAATCGCAGAAATATTAATAAATATCCAGACGCATCCGAGTTTTATAATGGCAGTGATAGGGATCAATGAGTATGAGCCAAAGAAAGTGCCTCCATCCACATCCATCCATCAAGTAGCTTCCGGAGGAAAGTGTAAACTGGCGTCACGTCAGTTAAACTTTTTCCGTTTTCGCATTTTACACTTTCTGCGTACGTTGAATACAGAAGGCGGCTTGTGTGGAAGCTAGATATTTTACTTCATAACTTGTCAAATATGGATTTAAAGCTCGGATGTGTCAGGATTTTTATTAATATTTCTGCGATTATGTTCATCAGAAAGAAGAAAGTCATATACACCTAGGATGGCTTGAGGGTGAGTAAAGCTTGGGCTAATTTTCATTTCAAAGTGAACTAATCCTTTAAGACTGGCATTCGGCAAGCATTAGCACTTTTCTTATAGTCCTTACTGAAATGCTTTTTTCATTCTTTCATCAGGCCATTTTGCACGTCTTTAGAAGTAAAACAAAGGTTTTCCTCAGGTGCTCTGATCAAACAACATTTCTTCTCTTAGCTTTTGTGTGAGCTCTTTTGGCCACATTTGCTATTCAAAAAAGACATGCATGGGCTAATGTTACGTATGTGTCATAGAGTTCACATACCATAACAGTAAGTAATGTAAAACAGCAATATTAAATGGGGACTAAATAGCTGTCTTAATTTTTATTACATAGGCCACGTACACACTGTAAAGGCCAATTCACACCGCACAGACAAACGCCAATAAACAAGTTTTATGAAAAATAACTGTCATGTTCACACTGCCCCAACAGACACCAACAAACACTGATTGAACACGTTCACTCGGGTGAAAACAAACCCCGACCAACGCCAACAGATGCTGACAGGGGTAACACACTGATCCAACAAAACCCAACAGACGTGTTTGTTGGCGTTTGTCTGTGCGGTGTGAATTGGCCTTAAAGGTTCAGGAATGACACCAGTGTGTACCGTGTGTGTATAGAACACGGATCACTCCGAAATTGCGATGACTGACAGTATGATAACCACAGCAACATTTGTTTATGTTTGAAAAAGTGATGTGACGTGTGGCCAAGTATGGTGTCCCATACTCGAAATTTGTGCTCTGCATTTCACCTATCCAAGTGCACACACACACACACACCCGGAGCAGTGGGCAGCCATTTTTGCAGCGGCGCCTGGGGAGCGATTGAGGGTCAGGTGCTTTGCTCAAGGGCACCTCAGTTGTGGGTAATGAGAATGTTCATTCACTCCCCCCACCTACATTTCCTGCCGGTACTGAGACTCGAATCCCTGACCTTCGGGTTACAAGTCCGACTCTCTAACCATTAGACCACTACTGCCATTTTAAGGGTTATTATAAGCATTTCTGAGCTTGTTGTTTGAGCTTGGCTCATAAAGTGACCCAGTTTATAGATAAAGTAGGTGGCAGGTGCAGGTTGTGATATTTCTTGTTTACAATATAAAGGATCTCAGTACTATGGGTTTGTTTTTGACCGCAGTTTTTTTTTCTAGGAATATCTGGCAACACGAATGAGTCAATGCTCATAGCTCTTTCAGAGATGGATTTGCCTCTACCCTGTGATTTTCTTGCACTGCACACACACAAATGGATCTCTGATGTGCATTTAAGTGTCATAAACAACTAGTTGTTTACTTTGTGTTCTGTACACAATGTGCAGAATTATTGTAAATACATTACCTGCATTTTCCATTACCTGCATTTTTCGGGAGCTAATTTGGTTGTAGAATGCGCTTTTTGTGTCTCCTGTAAATTACTGGACTCTGTGTGAATCCAGAAGAGGACTAAGCATTAAAAGGTGAAAGGTGGCCATAATGACATATCATTTTCTATATGCCACTACACTGATAAACTCTGGATCTTCAGAAAAGCTTATGTTGTTACAGTCTCTGGGGGCTTTTGATTGTATCTGAATCTATCTATCTAGACTGTATATAGACTAAGATTCTCAAAAACAGTGTGAATGTGGGACCTCATCATTATAAGCCAATACAATTATGAACAGCGTAACTTGGTATAAACCAATCGGTCTTCATATCATACAGGATTTCACAATTTGGTGATAGCAATAAAAAAACAAATGATAAACTTGTTTGGTATAATCAGTCTTGACCAAGTATTCGTGAGTTGAACACCAAAAATGATCCATCAAGACATTTATTTTTGATTGTTAAATTGTAACTACAGAGTAATTGAGAGTAAAATCAAAATAATTTCAAACACTTTCAAGTACCCACAAGCTCAAACTGTTTGAAAGCTACAAACTTCATTTTTGACCCTTCGAATCCTCTTTCACTTTTACCTTTACTCGATGCCATGCATTACTAAGCACTCCACGCAAGTTCCAGATAGGGGCAACAGTATCTGGCTGTGTGTTGTAACTACTGTCCACTGCTTTGCATACAATCTCCAGCTCTTGAGCCCTATGATGAATTGGGATGTCTATCTCCCACAGCTTCCAAGCCCAGGCTTTTCCAGGTGGAGGAGGAGGAGCAGGGTGTTGTCCCTTATCACCAGTGCGAAGTTTGGCTACATGCCATGTCTTCCCACCATCTATTGAGACGTCTACTCTGACAACCTCTCTTCCTCCCCCACTCCATGCATAGCCTTTTACAGTCACCTCCCTGTCACTGCCGTCTACTGAGGTTCCCTCTGCCGGATGAGTGATTGCTGACTGAATGGGGAGTTCTTGTATGGCTGGTGCCGATTTAAAGTCCACAGTGTCCCAGTCGGTACCTGGAGAAAAGCCTTTGTAATCATTCTGCTGCCAGTGACTCTTGCTCTCTTCTTCACTCACAACAATTTTCCCCAACCACTTGACGTTGCGGGCTCCAACAATTCCAGGTACAACCACACGGACAGGGTAGCCATGGTCAGGCGGAAGGTCCTCCCCGTTCATCTCATATGCAAGAAGAACGTCACCTTCCTCACTCACAGCCTTGTTCAGTGGAATAGATGCGCCATATGCTGTACCGGTCACATCCCTGTCCAACCCTTCAAACTGGACATGTTGAGCCTTCGCTGCTACCTCTGGTCCAAAGCCATAGTGCAACAGTACATCCCGCAGACGTGCGCCTGACCACGTAGCATTGCTTATCGCGGCAATGCCCCAGTTGAGTCCTTTGACTTGCTTGACTGTGTTCATCTCAGACCGACGGTTCCCAGCACACTGAAGCGTTGCTGTAATTGTGTGTTTTGGAAAACAAGACTTCAGCTCACTTAGTGTAAGTGATACTACTCCACCAGGGAGACCCTCGATCTCCAACCTGTACGTTTCTGGATCCACCCTGGGCACTGGAAGATGATTCCGCTTAAAAAATATGACTGAGGGGGTGATGTAGTTATCAGAAAGTATAGAAGCAGGTGGTTCGGCATTGAAAGGTTTCAGACTGTTGATCTGAAGAGCAGGATGACGTGTCGGCTCGGCAGAGTAAGGGTCTGAAGTGTTGGCGCTCTCTTGCTTCTTGAGACTCTCTGTATTAAGAACACCAATTTTATACTCCGAGAGGATTTCTAGAACATGGTCTTGCTCATGAACGGCATATAACGCCCAGTACGGTTCCAGAGCTCCACCTGCAGCCAGAAGTATTTTGTCGCCACCAGGGTGCATGGCTACAAATTCAGTAATATCGTAGACTTCCCCTTTATAGGTAACCCACACGCCACTGTCAAGGGAGCAATGCTTTGTGACATCTTCTAGGGTGTACACAGGAAGAGCTGAAGTCTGTGTCACTGGTAACTGTGCTGAGGAAGCTGCCCACTCAACCTGAACAAAAATAGACACAATAAAAACGATTTCTCAATGACAACTAAAGTCAAGGGCACTGCAATTTTATTTTACAATTGTTCCTTTACAATTGCTGCTTGTCAGATTGTATAATATGAGCCCAGGGAGATCTTATGCCAAGACAGAGTGTGAGACATCAATGGTCTTATGTCAAACTCTATGATCTTAGCTAAGACTTTAGTAATGATTGACAGCGTTTGAAGTTGCAGTTCATTTCTACATCCTTATTTACACACAAACTTTAAAGGGGACATGACATGCATTTTTTATTTTAATATGATCCTCATATAACACTTTTGCATTATCTCCAAATGTTTTCCTTCTGAACTGTAAAGCTGGTCTGCGCCTTGACTGTGACAAAGAAAGTATACTGAACTTTTGTATATATTTAGTGAAAAAATGTATATTATTACTATGGTCAACCCCTCAGATACCCTCAGTTAATATGTGGATAAGTCAGGCCGCTACTCTTTTACCTCTGGAAAAACTAACTTACGATCTGCATCAAAGATCAGATGTTTTCTGGCGCACTTGGTCTTCTTTGTGGAACTTTCTGGAAGATGTTCAGTGACTGATATATCCTTTTAATTATTGGTCTATAAAATGTCCCTGTTATTTATTTACTTTGATATGCTCTGTTGTATTATTAAGTCATATATGTTAGCATGCACTCATTCAATCCCCACAATGCACCACAATAATGAGTGTACAACCAATGTAAGCTCAACGGCTAGAGCAGGGGTGTCCAAACTACGGCCCGCGGGCCAAATGCGGCCCGGGGATGAATTTCAAACGGCCCGCAGCTTGTCTAATAAAATCTATTATACGTGGCCCGCCATGCATAACTTACAAATCGTTTTATTTAATTTTTAATGAAGACATGTTTTAAATGAGTAATAAAGGCCAAATTACAGACTATTTTTTGTCATAAACTTTTTTTTTTTTTTTTTTTTAAATTGGGGAACATGTCTCACCTTGCCTTGGTGGAGCTTATAGGCTAAAACAGCTCCAGTACCCGCCAGCAGCCCTGCCAGAGCAAATCTAAACTTCGGCACCCTGTCACTGAAGTATTTCTGCCTTCCATGTCCACCAGTGCTCCTCCAGCGAGAGGAAAGATGCCCATCCCACACAGACAAGGATGGGACAATGCTCTTTGAAATCCTGGAACTGAGAGTTAAGAGAAGTTTATGCAGCAATTTTATAATAACAAATATTATTTTCAAACCTCCTAATTTCTAAACAATAAAGAGAATCTGGCCTTGTCATTTTAATAATTTACATTAAACAAAAAAAAAAATTAAATCAAGGTGCCATTTAAGTGAACCATGAATATAAACTTTCACATGTCTTATTTAGAAACACTTAAATGATAAGGAACAAAGGTTTATATGAAATGGCAGAATTACCTTTGACTCCTGATAAGGAAGACGGGAGCAAGGCCTTGGCAATGCTTTAGGTTCTGCATTGCACTTTCTAAGAAAAGAGAGAAAGAAGAACACCAAGCTGTCAAAGTACAATGACAGTTCAAAAGCTCTGGTGATCTGTTATGATGAATCCACAGTCAAATGCTCATTTAGTTACTGTATATAACAGATAGAAGGAACTTTCGCTTTTTCACTTTCCCTTATGCATTTATACACATTCAAAAATGGTGCTGACACGCTAAAAAATATTTATTGAAATGTATATATTTAAATTGAATGATAAAGAATGTACTAAATGTTAGCTTGCTCATTGTGCCCAAGAGCATGATCTATGCAAATCATCTTCATATTAACAAGAAACTATGCTTCTAACCACAGGTTCAAACCACACAAGTTTACAAATGTTTGTTGGAACTGTGGTTTCAGGAAATGACAAATCGTTGAACTATGTTAGTAACGACAGAACTTGTGACTGTAGTTGGCTAACGATGCTTTTGGGAAAGGCACCCCTGAACATTTTCCCTTGGTTTCATAGACAAGGCTTAAAGGATTAGTTCACTTTCAAATGAAAATTACCCCAAGCTTTACTCACCCTCAAGCCATCCTAGGTGTATATGACTTTCTTCTTTCTGATAAACACTCTCTGAGATATTTTAATAAATATCCTGATGTATCTGAGCTTTATAATGGCAGTGAACGGGACCAACAAGTATGAGCTGAGGAAAAAAGTGCTTCCGTCCACTTCCATCCATCATAAACGTACTCCACATGGCTCCAGGGGGTTAATAAACGACTTCTGAATCGAAGCGATGCGTTGGTGTAAAAAAAAAATACCTATAGTTAACAAGTTATGAAGTAAAATATCTAGCTTCCGCCAGACCGCCTTCCATATTCAACGTACGCAGAAAGTGTAAAACTCCTGCAGTTCAAAAAGCTTACGCTACGCCAGTTTACACTTTCTTCGTAACTTGAATACGGAAGGCGGTCTGGCAGAAGCTAGATATTTTACTTCATAACTTGTTAAATATGGATTTTTTTTTTTTTTTTTTTTTTTTACACAAACGCATATTTAACAAGTTATGAAGTAAAATATCTAGCTTCTGCCAGACCGCCTTCTGTATTCAAGTTATGAAGAAAGTGTAAACTGGTGTCGCGTCAGTTACACTTTTTCCGTAAGTTGAATAGGGAAGGCATAGGACGTAGCGTAAGCTTTTTGAACTGCAGGAGTTTTACACTTTCTTCATATGCTGAATATGGAAGGCAGTCTGGCGGAAGCTAGATATTTTACTTCATAACTAGTTAAATATGGATATTTTTTTACACAAATACATCGCTTCGCTTCAGAAGGCCTTTATTAAGGGGTAACAAGTAATAAGGTAATAAAACTTAAGACTATTCTTAAGAGCATTTCTGAGAAGTTTTATACATACGGGCCCAGACTTATTCTTTGTGTTTTTTGGTTTCGACCAACTTTTTCCACTTTATGTCATTTCTAGCTAGAAATTACTATTGTATATATTAAATATGCGCTTAGTTATCAGAAAACTCTCTTTATTTTGTTGAGAGATGTTTTGTTGTAGATAATTAAACCATTATTTTGCCTCAGAAGTCTCTCCAAAATCATTTTCATGATATACCTTTGTGCGCAAACGCTGCCTGTAAAGTCAGTGCCAGCTTTCGGACGCCACCCACATTTAATTTGAGGTATAGAAGTACAGTGTTTTCAATAGATTTTACTGTTGTTTAACAACATGCCAAATGTTCAACTAATGAAATGTCTTTTCTAAAGACTTTCAGTAGACAAAAACTCCATAGAACAGTTTTGATAGTCGTGAGTTTTGAAAATGACATGTCGGTACTGAAATTTAAAAAAATATGACGCTTTGCACGCTGTTGAGTGGATTCCTAAACACCTCTGATTGGCCATTGTGTTCACGCGCTCAACAGATATGTCTGTGATTGGCTACAATGATCAACGCTTTAAAAACATGTTATAAATAGACATTAATGACGCTCTTCACCGATCGCTTACACAGATACACACGGAAGTGTTTAAAAGCACCGGTCTGCTGATAGCAATGTTAATTTCGTTGATGAATAATTTCCGTCAATGACATTTTTTCACGGACAAAAACGAGACGGTGACTAAATAAAAAACAGTTTTGAATGACTAAAACTATGACAAAAATCTCTCATTTTCGCCAACGAATAAAAACGAAACGAAAATGATAGAGAGATTTGGGAAGATGTCCAGTCAGGACTGCTGTCCTGTGTGGAAGATGCGCACATTTGAAGTGTAACGTGCTGATCTAACCGCGGGAAAAGCGGCACTATTGCGCGCTCTACAGGCTCACCCAGCAGCACTTCAGACTGCTTCGCAAACAATGAAAAACACATTTATTGCCAAGCGATTGCTTATGAGCTAATGTTGATGAATTATGACAATGTTTACTATACAATGTTTATATGTTCATAAGAATGCATATTTTATCTCCCTCATCTGATCTTAAATGAGCAGCCTGCTACAGTGCAGACTACAGACATTTCAGAATAAGAGTCACGGTGTATTTCGGCATGGTTTATAATTATTTTTATAAAACGGATAGTTCCGGCCCTTGATTCTGATTGGTTGAGCCGCGTTCGAAGCCGTTGTAAATTACTGTACAAACATACACCTGTGACCTCATTACATCAGTATCACTGCGCCACTGTGTCTGTGTGTTGCTGCGGTTCCATGTGTATTTCACGAAAAGTAACTGTTGTTTATTATTAATAAAAAAAAAAAAAAAGCTATAAATACAACACGGCTATGATCACTTCACCCAACGGTTCTGTGTATCACTTGTACAACACCCTTAGCAACCAATCTTAGCAACTTAAACATATGTTTATTCTCATTTGATATTGTTCATTGAAGCTTACTGTATTATGTAGAAATATTGTGAGAGAGATATCGAGTAACTGAGCGTATTACCTGCATTCGAATCAGATTTAGCATTTTCCTTCAGGTCAGTCCTATGTTCACAATAAAAAATCTGTTTGAATTTAACAGTCCCGTGCCCTGCTGACACTGACAGCGCTAGTCAAAGCATTTGTCATTTGCGTCTTGTTCTGTGTTCACAACAAGTTTCAATATAAAAGTCTTTGCGACTGAGTGGCTCTCTCAGAAAGAGAATCTTTGCCGCCATCTAGAGGCGTAATAATGTAACTTCTGTTGCTGTTCACAGTCAGGGACTTTTTTTTTCCAGTGGAAGGAAGGCTTTTAGTTATTTTACTTAATGAAAGTTGCATTGATACATATTTTTTGGCTTTAATATTTGTATTGTGTGGTAACCGTTTTATAAAAGCAATAAGCCCCGTGAAGCCGTGGTTTACAGTGGATTTAAAACCGCTCCGCGTAGTGCCTAACAACACCCCTTAGCTGTTATAAATTCACTGTAAACCACGGCTTCTTGGGGCTTATTGCTTTATTTTCCCTGGTCATTATTGTTATTTTGTTTACACAAACTGTATTTAATTTAATTTAATTTCCATTTAATTCATAGTAAACTATTGTAGCTTCTGTCACAGGAAGGAAAGACTAGAACATTATTTGACACATTATTCAATAGGCCTATTTAGATTTTACAAGTATCAGGGTTGTTATAGTTAACTAAACCTAAAACCATAAAAAAAAATTCCTTGAAACAAAATAAATGTTAACTGAAATAAAAAATGAATAAATATATATAAAAATGTAAACTTATTATATTTCATCTAGTTTCTAAGCTTTAGCTTAACCTAATGTAAAATAACTAAAACAGAAATAAAAACTATATAGATGTTTAAAAGCAAAAACTAAAAGACATGAACAAGAAATTACTAAAACTTTTAACTAAAATTCCAATGAAATCAGAAAAACTAAAAATCAAATCTAATCAAAATTTTTAACAAAAACTATAATAGTACCTCAATGATAAGTGTGTCAGTCCCTGACAAGTATTGAATTGAGCTCTCTTTCGTGTTTTTTTTGCACTTGAACGATCAAAAACCATCCATTTTGGCAAATAAAGTACAGTTGGTTGTCTTAAGAGAACATAAACAGTTTGGAGAATATCAGATGTATATCAGTGTATTGGATCTGTGTATTGTTAGAGAAATGCTTACTTAATGCATTACAATTTAACTAGGCTAAACCCTTTTGAGATTTTAGTCAACTAAATTTACTGTAGATTTAGTCGACTAAAATCGTATGATATTTCAGATTACTAAAATATGACTAAAACTAAATGGCATTTTAGTCAAAAGACTATGACTAAAACTAAATCAAAATTTGCTGTCAAAATTAACACTGGCTGATAGACGCCTGCTTTCAAAAGTTCCTGTGCGTTGATCATTGTGGCCAATCACAGACATATCTGTTGAGCGCGTGAACACAATGACCAATCAGAGGTGTTTATGAATCCACTCAACAGCGCTCAAAGCGTCACATTTGTAAAATTTCAGTACCGACTTGGTATCAAAGTCAGTACTTTTGACAACACTAAATCAGTATGGCATCTACGTTGATTAAGGTCTAATTAGTAGAGAGTGCAAGACACGAAATGGGTCTATATTTTTATAAGGAAGAGATCCAGTTAAGCACACACAGTCAGCTCTGTAAGCAGACGGGACAAAAACATCTAATGTGTCAAAATAAAAGCGTAAGGGGCCACTGAGTCTTATATAATTACATTTTTTTAATAATTAAATATTTAAATTGCTTAAATAGAAATCAAAATCCTACACAATAAGTGCCAAAGAAGAGGCGACTAAATATGATTGTAATATCTAATCAAGAGGTCTTTAGCAATAATGCATCAATCTTGTGAGACTTCCCTTATTTTAGGGGCCTATATTCCCTACAATGAAAACAATGTGAGTAAAGTTTATGAATTAAAAGGAAGTGTTTTATATGAGGTTCAATGGGTTCTTAGGACTTATAAAGAAGAATAGGGGTCAATAGAGCCATTCCTTCCTAAATGTACCTTTCAGTTTACCAGCAATATATTAAATATGAAACACTTAGTGAGTTTAAAAGTATAGTGCATGGATCCTTACAGAATAACCATCATGACTCATCAAACATTTTTCATCAAAACATTCGTCTTATCACTGCAACCACATGTAAGCCTGCTGGGTTATGACAAAAAAAAAAAAACCTCCTAAAACTCCAATGAAAAGAGAAATCAAGCTGTAGTCACTTAAAAGCGCTGAATATCTCATTGCATCTCAAAATGATTTACACCCCATATTTAAACTTTGCAACATTCATTTACTCACTCCAACATCACATATCAGTCTATTAGCTTTATATCAGCTACTGGTTTTAAAACAGTTAATGACCCACCATAAATATATATTTGCACATGATAAGAAGAGGGCAGCAGTGTTAAGCAGAAAGACTCCTGGCATAGAGAAAATCTCTTGGAAATAAACTGATCAAACTAGAGCCTTGTTTTAAACACCAAACAGCCAGGTGCTAATGAAATGGAACCAAAGAAAGGTTTAGATGGACTGACATGATTGCGTCATAATGGATTATACACTTGTTTTGGTTCATGCAGTTCTTGTGTACAGAAAACATTAACCTTGCTCTCAGGGCCAGCAGTCTGGAATCTTGGTTTCTCAGCATTTTCATTAACTAGGCCACATAAAGGGCCAAAAACAAATCCCACTGACTCTGTTTCGACGTACTACTGACTTATATTTACCAATATTAAGCCAACTTTAACATTTAACTATTAAACACTGGATTAAATTGAGTAATTAATTGTGTCCAGGGATGTTTTGCCACATTTCTGTGACTTAGGAGTGTTCTGAGTTGAACAGGGTGTTTTCACGATACATCATCAATCTGGAAGTCGGCCATATTGGCAGGAGTGAACGTCAACAATGCTCTGAACCGAATGGAACTCTTTAATTTAGCTGATTATTGCTGCTGAAAATGGTCAGTTATTGTCACGTTTTGGGCTGTACTAATTGGTCGGACCGGGAAAAACATTTAGAGTACTATAAAATGCCAAAACTTATAATAAATCAAGGAGAAGTGTGCAAAAAATTGTCTGAGGAAAGAAGGCATTTGTGGTTGGCCTAACTGAACCAGGATTTCCAGGGCAAGAATCTTAACAACATTCGTGTTTGTTCTTATCATTTCTTGTCAGGTAGATGAAATATTAGGCTAATATCTGAATAATTTTGTAGTGTAATCGTATACACTCATATTGATATTACCTTGCGGTTTGTTAAATTCTTGGCTTAAAAAATTGATTCTAATCTCATTTCATAACCTACTCCAATAGTACAAGACTTAGGCTACATATTTAGTTAATGGTGCTTTATTTATTATTATTATTGTATTCTAGGTAAAAGATCTGACCTGTACAAGAGCCAGCTTGTACAGATCTTTACCACTTATTAACTTTAATTTGTCAAAATATTGCGGCCTTTCCTGCTTACTAAGTCACTATAGTTAATACTATGCTAGCATTCATTATCAAAGTGTTGAAAATACTATACAGTATACTACAATTTACTATAGTATGGTTCAAAAACACTATAGCATTTAATATAAAATAAAATTACTATAGTATATTACTATAGTATTTTTTTATGTAGGAAAAAGAAAATAGGTCGTCAATTAAAATAGAAAATATGGAACACTTTCAAAAAGAACTATTTTGGAACTCGTTCTAAAATGGAACTACTTTTATTATTACTTATAACGACTTATCTGTCATAATAAGCATCCATGCATATATTTTAATCAAAAGCGATTAAATAAAACATTTATATATAACGTTAGTAGGCTAAAAAAAAAAAAAAAAAGAAGTCATGTGCCTCTCAAAACAAACTCATCCTACTGAGTTACGATTCAGCATAACACTTCACAAACGAACACACGGACAGACACAATGTTGCTTTGAATTCCAACCACTAACGACTTCGCTTTTATTTATTAATAACTAGGAGAGCGTAGTCTTACTGTAATTAAACTGCAGACCGCGGAGAAGCAGAATACACCATTAGCTCGCGATGTCGATCCTTCACTGTCCGCTTGGAGAAGTGAAATGAGACGCACGAGTGTGACGTGGACGCAGCCTGCGGCATCATCACGAGCACTTGTGCTCTTGTTTTTCACTATATAAATATATCAGTTGTATATTCATTTGCAGATATACAAACACTTCTGTTTCACTCAACAATTGATAATCTAGCTAATTTTAGTATCACACATTAAGCATTTGTCATTTTCTAGAACATTCCATAGAGGAAGGTAATTCCCTCCACTGGTACACTGATGATGGTTATGCTGCCTCTTAATCTTTTAATACCATTGTGAGAAAAAAGCAGATTCACTACCAGCCAAAACTTAATAATAATATGATTTTTTGTTTTTGAAAGTCTCTATGCTCACCAAGGCTGCATTTATTTAATCAATACGGTAAAATTAGTAATATTCTATTGGAATATATTTTAAAATGTAATTTATTCCTATGATCAAAGATGAATTTTCAGCATCATTACTCCAGTCTTCAGTGTCACATGATCCTTCAGAAATCATTTTAATATACTGATTTGCTGCTCTGATTTGAAACATTTCTGATTATCATCAATGTTGAAAACTGTTTTTACATTAAATTTGAATTTCTAAAGGATCATGTGACATTTTAATAAATGTTGTATAATAAACTTTTACTGTTTTTACTGATCAAATAATAGCAGTCTTGGTGAGCATAAGAGACGTCTTTCAAACATGTTAAAAACCTTAATTATTCCAAACTTTTGACCTGTAGTGTATTTACTAATTGTGCATTTATAATTAGATCTAAACCTTTATTTTTAAATGTACTTTTACGTATTGTAGGTTACTTGCGTGATTGCAACAGTTCATTTCAAGGTACAAAGTGATGCACACAAAGTTTGCAACTCAGTTAACAAAAGTCAATTACAAACAAAGACATTACTATACTTACACACAGATGCATCATTAAAACACTTTCCTGTTTTAATCTATCGTCATCTGTATATTTACACTAGTTCTGTCTCAGCAGAATATTAGCATACTGTCTTTGATTAGACAATACAAGGTTACTGAGTTTTTAATTATAAACAAAAATGTACAAGTCAACAAAACACTGAATTGAAAAAGATTCACTTATACAAATAACAACAATTCTATCATGTTCTCAAACAGTCAGTTCTTTCAGTCCAAATGTGCCTAAATAATAAGCATATAAAATCTCCAAATGATTTTCCTCCGAACTGAACTCCAGATGCAGGCTCAGCTGTTGCTATGAGAGCCCATATAATCTTGTGCTGAAGGTCTTCTGTTTATGACTCTACACCGAGATAAAGATAGGGAAGAACATCTCCCGTTGTGTTGCGTCGGCCGCAGACTGAATCGTGTTTGACCGGTGAGTTCAGTATTACGGCTGGTTCATCTTGGCAGCTTCAGCTTTAATGAGAGAGATCAACTCCTGATTAATCAGGAACACAAAGCGAAGACCTGCAATCTGGACAAAACAAACAAAGATGTGCTTTATTGACCTGCTTTCTTTTAAAAATTCCTTCCAGAGAGTCACTATGTAGATGACTGCAGAACATGTTTATTACGCAATAACAGTATTAGGCTATAGATAAGACAACATCTTTAGAGTCAATCACATTATTCATCCATAATTGGCATTTCAACATTTAGATCCTCAATAATATACACATCTTCAGCTACTAAAACTATATGACATTCTGTTTTTATTGGCAAAGATCTATGAATCCCTCCGGTTTTTTGCAATTGCTGAAAAAACAAATTGGAAATTACCACTACAAAAAAAGTGAAAAAATGAAATTTGTGTCATTAAATTACTCTCCCTCATGTCGTTCCACACCCGTAAGACCTTCGTTCATCTTCAGAACACAAATTAAGACAGTTTTTTTTTTTTTATCTCTCATACAAATCAACGAAATTACCACATTCAAGGTCCAGAATAGTAAAGACATTGTTAAAATAGTCAACATGACTA
Organism: Mylopharyngodon piceus; assembly: GCA_039654765.1. NCBI lineage: Eukaryota > Metazoa > Chordata > Actinopteri > Cypriniformes > Xenocyprididae > Mylopharyngodon > Mylopharyngodon piceus. The sequence goes on from CM077452.1 coordinate 18,129,836, forward strand.
CTGTGCATAGGAGAATGACAGGGAAGAGAAGAAATTATTGAATAACGTCATTATTTTTGTTTTGTTTTTGCGCACAAAAAGTATTCTCTTCGCTTCATAACATTAAGGTTGAACCACTGCAGTCACATGGACTATTTTAATGATGTTTTTACTACTTTTAATGATGTTTTTACTTAATACTACTACTTTACTACATTGAATGTGGAAATTTCGTTTACTTTCTATGGGAGATTAAAAAAAAACTCTTGGATTTCATCAAAAATATCTTAATTTGTGTTCTGAAGATGAAAGGTCTTTCGGGTGTGGAACGACATGAGGGTGAGTAATTAATGACAGAAATTTCATTTTTGGGTGAACTAACCCTTTAAATTGTCTCTCTCCATACCTCCATAACAGAGTTGTTATTGAGTTTCCACTTGTTTCCAGATAAAACTGGTCGTCCATCAATGTAAATGGGCCTCCGGCCTTCATTAGCGATGAAAAAATCTCCATTATTTTTCAGTTTAATGATCCCTGAAGTTAGAAAACAAACATTATTCCATTTAATTAAAAATTCATTGTGTTCATTTAACTCGAAGCTTAAAAATGTTTAAAATGACATGAATCATTCGAGACATTAAATAGTGGCTGATGTGATGTGCTTCAGTTACAGCTGACATGAAAAAAAAGGAAGCATGGATTACACTTTATTTCAATGGTCCACTTAATAAAGGTAACTTTGCAACTAACTCTCAGAGTATTAGTAAAATTTTAATTCAGGGTTTGAGTTAGTAGAATAAGTTGACAAGTAGTTGCAAAGTTAGACCACGTACAATACACACTCTAAGTTCCAGAATTGACAACTGCATTTAAATACGGGAGTGAATCCCCTAAATTATCGTTCCATGTGTGAACGGAACACGACTCAATTCCGGAACTGCAATGATTGACAGCTTGGAAACCATTAGGGGTGGGAATCTTTAGTCACCTCACGATCCGATCCGATTCCGATTCTGGGAGTCAGGATCCGATTCCAAAATGATTCTTGATCTACTTTTTTCTTTTTATTATTAATTAATTACTTTACTGACTTAAAAACCTTAAAATCCTTACATTTACATATCTTTACATAAGTAATTATAAGTAGGCCTACTTTTTAAAATAATTACAAATTGAAAAAATTTAATTAAAACAATTGTATGTTAAGAATTTTAAATTATTATAACTTCAAAACATACAAAAAAGTAGCAAATAATAAAGAGAAGCAACAAAACATATTACAAGCAATAAACAAAGCCTGCTTTCAGTATTTAAGATTATCTGAACGTTTTCTTTCTCATGTTCACTGTCGTTTGATTGTTACATCATAGACAGCGGGAGATCTAATAAGTTGCATTCACACATGGATCTTTTTTGATATAGGCTATAAGTAATGCGGTTTGTCCTGTCCATTTAATCCCTTAAGACAAAACTGGCTGTGTTTAGGCTACATTAATTTTGCGTCATAAAACCATTTTGAGACGCAAGTACATTAAACCACTTACACAGAGTCGCGCACAGCCGCATGCGTGAGCACTCTTCACAAATAAAGCGTCAGCATTTGAAATTGAAAGCAGCCTTCTGTAAGTAAGTGAGTTTCATATTTTAAATATATAAGTCCACTGCATTCCAAATGACATAAATGATGCCTTCGTAGAGCATTTGTAAGGAAAATACCGACGGGCGAGACCACGCACAGCAACATCAAACAAAGCGCGCATCTCTCACAGTGCATCGTTGTAATTCATTTCAACCTTTCCGAACTTCATGAAAGATTATTTTACGGAAGGTTCGAGTGGTGTATGTGTGTGAGGAATTGGAAGCAAGCAGAATCTGGGTGTTTCTAAAGCACACGCAGCATCATCGTGCATCTGAATAAAAACTAAGCTCAGAATTGATTCTGAAAATCTCAGAATCGATCCAAAATCGTTGAAGAGAGAATTGCGATGCATCGATGGATCGATTTTTTTCTCTCACCCCTAGAAACCATAGCAACGTTTTGGCATCTCATGTGTTTGATATCTGTTATTGTGTCCAAAGTAATATTACAGCGACAAAACACTCGTTATTTTCAGCAATTTTAACTAAAGCGGTGTTTTGTTTATGCCTGTTTCACACAGAGCGCACTCTTGCAGTGTTTCCATGTTCATTTATTAAGCATTTAATGCTTGTAGTTTAAGTTCGGCTCAAAGCAATCGGGTTTATGGAGATATTAAAGTGAGCAGACGCGGGTCGCAATATTTTGCTATTATTTTCAGTGTGAAGCATTTTGATTTATTTTGTTTTATTATGGGCTTGTTTTTGTTCGCTTTTTTTTTCCAGCAAGATCTGGCAACAAGAATGAGTCAAGGCTCGTACTGCTTTCCCTGCGATTTCTTCACCCCACATACAGAAGAGAGAAACGTCTCTGATGCAAAAACTTCATTAAGTTGTTTAGTTGGGTTATTCGGTTGAAGAATACGGTTCTCAGTCCCGTACTTTACTGAACTGTGTGTGTACAGAACAGGATTAAGCACTAAAAGGTAAACTGACAACCGAATTTAGCTGCAGTGTGTATATGGCCATAGTCACCCCCATTTACACCGCACACGTCTGCGGCACATTACGGCTGTGACGCGGCTACCGGAGTTGATCCACGTCCACTCTAGTCAGTGCTTGTGTTTACACCAAATGAAAGCACTGTGCAGTTTAATCACGAATGCCATGAATAATGCTGTTGAACTGTCCAACCTTGTTTTCTGGAGATCTTCCATGCAGGTCCCTCCAAAGACAGATCTACGTCAATCTGCTTGTCTTTAGTAGCACGACCCAGTGTGATCTGAAACATGTCAGAGTTTGTTACTGGACATTTATGGCTGAACTGTTCCTTTAAAAACATCTCGCACTGTATTAGATGACTAAATATCAAAACAAGTGACATTCATTTCACTTTAAAAAAAGACAGCACAAACACATTTCAAGTGAAGCATATGACAAAAAGAAGTTTAGCAATCTAACTAGCTAGTTATCATGTTTACACTTTTGTTACACTTTTAAAAACCTTATTCGTCAATGACCATGGTACTGCGGCAGAAAGAGTTAATTATTTCATTAATTAATTTCAGTGTTCATACATCCTTTTGAGAGTGAAATTCAAGTACTTTTCAAGGGCTTTCAAGTGCTTCACACAGTGCTTGCAGCACTTCAAAGCTCTAAATATTATCCAATTTTAAAGTTATTTTTAATGTGATGACCAAAAACATTATTTGTTCATCCTTCAAAGACTGTCCCCATTTGTAAAAACTAAGTTTCAAGACACAGGAAAACTAACACATGGCGGCAAACAAACACTTACTTAAAAATAAAAAAAAGACATGAAATTACCACTGTAACCTTCAAAGGAGCACTTATTGGCTTATTAGCCATTTCCACTCCCTAACATATTTTTCACGTTTTGCTTTTGAATTTATATGACATTATGAAATCATCAAGAAATCAATTCTTGTCAAAGTTTGGCACTTTTGTACTGAAGTATAAAGTAAGAAAAGTCCAAAAGTATCATGAAAATCAAAACCTATAGAAGAACAATGCCACATTTAATAAGAGTAGAATATTTACATTTTTCCCTATAGAAAAAAAAAGTTTTTTGCACATTAATGTTGTCAATAAAAGCGCTACCAAATCAGGTTCTAAATCATCTGTAGAACTTAGTGGCACCGGTGTTACTGCTCTCAAATGTTAGTCCTGAGCCCCAACACAGCCAATCAAACTGCCTTTTCAAGCACATAATGTTTATTTTACACATAACAAAGTGATCACAGAAGCACAATTAATGTTTACCATTCATACACGCCTATAATGTCACAGCACAATATTCCTGTGTATAGCAAATGGTCACTGACCTCTCTAGATCTCATCAGATATCTGACCATTCGTCCACGTAAAGCTGCCAGTGTCTGATTATCAAAGTCTGGTGAATTCATGCCTGAAATAATCACATCACACAATCACTTAATTGATCACATTCATCTTATAACCATACTGAAGACAACATCACAAAATCTGACCTGTGATACTGTCCACTAACACCTGCCAACGAGGAAGCTCCTGCTCCAGCTGTCTGATCTCACGCTTCTGATGTCTGTCTGCAAGCATCAGCTCTACAGGAAATGCAACATGACATGTCAAAGACAGTCACAGGAAAGAGCATTACGATAACTACATTGAAAGACATTAAAAACAACAAGAGGCTGCATGAAATAACTCACCATGCTCCAGGACTTCATCTCTGCTGTCCCTGATGAACAAGATAAATGATCATAACCAGAGCGAATCATACACGATTATCACAAAAGCCTGCAAGAGGCCAATGAAAGAACACAATATGACCTAGAATATAGAGTGCTGCAGGGATGACATTTTCTTTTATTTCGGTTTTTGATTAAACAAACAAACAAAAAAAACAGCTTACTTACTTGAGTTTGGCATCATCAACCACCTGCTCAGCATCAGAGAAGTTCAGCACTTGCTCTCCTTTCGGCAGAGGTTGAACTATAAATAAATCAGATGTGTTGTTTTAAATGACAGCGATCGGCACAAACAGGACCATCAGACTGCAGTGACATATGACAGCATCTCACCGCTCTGATCCTCCAGTAAATAATACTGCTTGAGCAGCTGCCAGTGCACCAGCAGATTTTTAGCAGTGCGGGATGGGTAAAACACATTTGGGTGCTTGTTCAGCAGATCCTGAAAAACCTCCAGCTTAGGCTGACTGCTCTACTCACAAACATGAAGCAAGGATCAATTAAATATGAAGTAAACAGAACAGAGGAGATGCATGTAAAACAATTATAAAATCTCAAAAGCATACATTGCTATATTTCCTCCAATGCATGTGATCAAAATGCTGATGTCATTTACTCACAGAGGTGATCTTGGCGAGCAGGGCTTCCTCTGCCTGGCTGAAGAGAGCTTTACTCTGAATAGCAGCAATCGCCTCTGGATGCAGCTGTCTCATGGCCTGCCACGCCAACCTGAGGAACAGACAAAAGCCTTTCAAAATAGACATTCAATTTCAATGATAAAGTAAGAGTGGATAAACTAAATAAAAGAAAATAAAATCTGTCAGTATTTACTAACCCTCATATCATTCCAAACCCTTCCAGACAACAAAACCTGGGGACTTTTTTTTTTCCATGCAAAGCAGCAAAGACTCACTGGAGGGGAAGTTCATCTGTGTAGGATCTAATGATTCTTAATAGCACAACCTGTGTGTGTGCTGCTTCAAGATAGCAAACATACATCTGTGTTTTTCATATTACTTAAAGGGTTAGTTCACCCAAAAATGAAAATTCTGTCTTTAATAACTCATCCTTGTGTCGTTTCAAACCTGTAAGACTTTCGTTCATCTTTGGAACACAAATTAAGATATTTTTAATGAAATCTGAGAGGTTTCTGTCCCTCCATAGAGATCCAACGCAACTACCACTTTCAAGGTCCAGAAAGGTAGTAAAGACATCATTAAAGTAATCCATAGGACTCCAGTGGTTTAACCTCAATTTTATGAAGCGACACGAGTGCTTTGCTTCAGAACAGAGCAGAAGAACACCATCTCCATGGTCAAATATGGAGGGGGTCCAGTCTTGTTATGGGTTTTTTATGGGTAAGCACTTACAGGCAGCGTTTATTGGAGGTTATAAAGAATGAAAGATACCGCACAAAATTCGACTTTTGGGGGTTGAATAATTTTGTACACTTATGTTTAGAGCCAGTTTGATTTTTTCAGTTTTCATCAACTTTACATTATCGGAATCACTCAAATGTGTGTTAATAAACTTTGTATAATAGTTTACTGATGCCTTTAATTGTTTTCATAAAATGTTGTTCTCAGCAGCAAAATGTCATGCAGGTTAAAGGGTTAGTTCACACAAAAATGAAAATTCTGTCATTAATTACTCACCCTCATGTCGTTCCACACCCGTAAGACCTTCGGTTCATCATCGGAACGCAAATTAAGATATTTTTGATAAAATCCGATGGCTCAGTGAGGCCTGCATTACCAGCAAGATCATTTCCTTTTTCAATGCCCAGAAATGTACTAAAAACATATTTAAAACAGTTCATGTGAGTACAGTTCAACCTTAATATTATAAAGCAATGAGAATACTTTTTGCCAAAAGTCACGCCCCCCCAGTGGTGAACCATTGAAATTTCGAAATGCTTATGACATAACGAAGTCTTGTTTACTGAAATCACGTGACTTTGGCAGTTTGATACAAGCTCCGAACCACTGATTCGAAACAAAAGATTCGTAAAGCTTCAAAGCTTCAAGAAGCAGTGTTTTGAAATCGCCCATCACTAGATATTGCTGAATAAAGTCGTTATTTTGTTTTTTGGTGCACAAAAAGTATTCTCGTCACTTCATAACATTAAGGTTGAACCACTGTGGTCACATGAACTGTTTTAAATATGTCTTTAGTAGCTTTCTGGGCATCTGAAAGTGTTGATTATCTTGGTGGCAATGCAGGCCTCACTGAGCCATCGGATTTTATCAAAAATATCTTAATTTGTGTTCCGAAGATGAACGAAGATCTTACGGGTGTGGAATGACATGAGGGTGAGTAATTAATGACAGAATTTTCATTTTTGGGTGAATTAACCTTTAAATTATTTAAATGCCGCAGCAGGTGCTATACATGGATCAAAAGTGCCCAAAACTTGCATTTTGTTCACATATTTTGAGATGTGATCTAAATATTTGTGACTTGAAACAGATGGAAAACTGACAGGCCTGTGCTGCAGATCTATGGATGCTTTGCCCTCCAGGTCTCAGCGGCAGTCACATGACTGAAAACTATGAATTGGCCAATGCAATAATTAAAAAAAATGCCATGAAGTTCTCTGTTTCACATGCAAAGACATTGAACAGCTTTAAAGAACTCAGTATGTAAGACAAAAGGTACATCTTTTCTGATACTATTATGAAATGAATGTGGAAAACATACTTGAAATGTTGTCCTTTTGTGTTTTCATTAAGGTTCAGAACAACATGAGGATGACGACAGTTGAAAGAACTTTTCCTTTAATGTTTAAAATAGGGCCTATAGCTATATAAGAATGATGCTTTGGTCAGAAACTCACTTTGATATGACAGGGTCATACAGCAGAGCGTACCAGCGCTCCTGAATCTCCCGCAGTGTGAAGCGACAGCTGAATTTCACCCCCAGATGAACTGACGTAAGATCTGTAGTCTGAACATAATGTACATGTACTTCAGTTCAGTTCATCTCTGAACTAGTCAGCTTCTAAAAGCACTCAAATCTGACAGCTGACCTGTAGGACAGCATTGATGAGCAGCAGGTCATCCGTGGGTTTCCAGCGGCCCAGGTCTTTGGTTATCTGTAACGGCTGCTTGTTTTTCTTCATTCGTTTGGACATTGATGAAGGAGTGATCACCATGGTAAGAGGGGGCGTAAGAGCGCTTCCGGACTTTAAACCCTGCAGTTCAGAGAGAACAAAAAAAAACAAATCAAAGCAAATATACAGACTTTTTTAAATTTTTTTAAAAACATTTCGTAGTACAGATATATCTTTAACAAATGAAACATCTAGTTGACTAGCAGAGTATTAATTTTGTTTGTTTGTGTTAAATAAAAGGCGATCTGGCGATGAAATGTGTTGCTTTTGAAATCATGCTGAGTGCTCCTTGCCGCTGTTGTCAGTGATGGCGACTCATGCACAGACACGCGCTTCAGTCCCGCTGTGGAGAATCCCTATTCGTTCCAGAGAAACCACAAAATAAAATGCACGAACCTGTCCCTGCCCTTGAAATTACTGCATTAAAAATGTTTCTATGAATTCCATGTCAATAAATTAAACTTCAATGTACTTCAAGATATCGGATACTTCAAATGTTGACTACTGTATTTTAAAATGTAATTTACTCCGGCTCCTCCAGTCTTCAGTGAAGACTTCAAGAAGATTATTTGATGAATAGAAAGAACAGCATTTATTTGAAACATTATGGGCCCTATCATATGCGACGCAAGTTTTTTTTGCTAGTTTCAGCCCGACGCAGTTATCATTTTCACGTCCTGCACCACGTTGTTTAAATAGTAAATGCACTCTCGCCCATCCGTTCGCCCATGGTCGTGCTGGTCTGAAAACGAGGTGTGTTCAGGCGCATTGTTGACGTGTTGCTATTTTGAGGCAACTGAAAACGACTGCGCCATTGACCAACAAAAACCTGGACAAGTCAATGGCGCAGTATTTTTTTGTTATTTAAAGGGTGTGTTAGTAATATGTGCTTATAGGCAGGTGCACAACGCACGTACACTCTGCTTGTTACACACACAGGGACACGCAGCAGCACACAAACATGCCAAATATTAAAAATAAAAGAATTACAATGTAAACGATTATTATTGTGTACATAAAGATAAAAATCCCTACATGTCATAATGGATAATCATTGCATGTATCAGAATGACCTATTTGAAGTAATGACTAATTATATGACCAATCGTGGCAATACACACATGTATTTAAACTGACTCATCAGGTTGAGGGTGTCTATATTCTGCCATGTAAATAGCAACCCACCATAATGCAAGCGCACCTGGCTTTTAAAGGGAATGGGAGATAACATGCAGTAAACCAACTGGAGTGTTACGCCCAAAACACACTCATTAAGAGACTAGGTACAACACTTTTGGACTATGCACCTGGCACGCCAACCATTTTTTCCATCATTAAACTAACAAAAGTGGATTTGGACACGCCCTAAGTGCACCTTAAAATAGGGCCCTATGTCTTTACTGTCACTTTTGAAAAATTTAATGCGCCCTTGCCGGATAAAAGTATTAATTTCTTTTTTATTATTATTACTTTTTTAATTTTACCCCAAACTTTTGAATATTAGATGATCACGGTTTCAACAAAAAGAAGGAACGGCACAACATCATAATCAGAAATGTTTCTTGAGCAGCCAATCAGCATATTAGAATGATTTCTGAAGGATCATGTGACACAGAAGACTGGAGTAATGATGCTAAAAAATTCAGCTTTGATCACATTAATAAATTACATTTTAAAATATATTAAATTTAGGGTTCATACACATTTCTACCAATAAATTTCCATGACTTTTCCATGACTTTTAGGCAAATATTCATGACCTAACGTTCCATGAAACGTCTGTGTATACATGTAAAATAAGAATAAAAATCCATGTTCAAATGTCAAATCACAGCATATCTTAACTAATTAACGACAAGCTATGTGGTTTAATACAAAATAAACGCTGACACACCAGTAAGACGGTTAGATAAAATACTGTGTCTGACCCTAGCAACAGATTAACATACATCAATGGGAGGCAATGATGTTAAAAAAAAAAAGTGTACAGTAAGACTGACTGTAACTTTACAAGGTTGCGGGGCTAGAGACAAACTTTTGGAATACAAAATTTGGTAACTAAGAAGATTTAAAAACAGCTACCATTTACCATTAATCTCATTAGAAAACCATCAATCATCAACAAGATAACATCCCTATTTAAATTCCCCAAAAACAGTCGAGTTTATTTCTGCAATTTACACCTATACAAACTGCAACTGCCAGACATTAGCCCATGCCAGGGTCAGAAATAAACTTTTCCAATATGGGGCCCCTTGCAATTGATTTCCAAGGGCATTTTATTTATTTATAAGTGCAGTTTTTTATGATTATCTGTGTTGTCGTTTGTCAAATACTTAACTTTAACCAATTTTAGCATTAACAAAAGCCATCTTTACACTGTAAAGGTGGAACAGAAGTCGCACCTGAAATAGCATAAATGTTTATACTGTTTAATGTTACTCAAGTTATAAAATTAATAGGATCTCTTTACAGAGTAATTTTTGTCAATTAATGCTCTTGATATTGTAATAATGATTATTAATGTAGATTAATAGATACATAAAATGTTTTTGTGTTTGGGGAAACTGAACGTCATATTCTGGCTACAAAGATAAAACAAACAATCTTAGAACCATTTATGAATTATTTTAATGCTTTTTACACATTAGAAAATGAAGACTTCATTTGATCTTACCAGCGTGATGAATAAATTATTTTAACTGGAATAAACTGTATACAGAGGGAGCAGAGAACGGGACCGATTGTGAAGCTGTCCATAACTTGGGTGTAGCGCGAGTTTAAGCGCTCTCACAAACACTCCTGTTAAAATCACAGAAGCTGATGACACTGCGAGTCTGCGACATGAATCTCTTACATCCAATCTGCACTTTGTTGTTATTATGGGGAAAATTCACGAGTTTCAGTCAGAATTCAGACAGAGCACGCGCACCGAACGAAACTCTTCGTTTCAGCGATGACTAATCTGAACGCTTCTGATTGGCCATCACGCTCGACAGAAACGCGTGTGATTGGTTATATGCGGCAGTATGTTTACGAAGTTTCAAAGTTTGTTTAACTTTTCCAAAACTTTCTGGTTTATTTATTTTTCCAAAACTTTTCCAGGCCGCTGTTTTAAAATTCCATGACTTTTCCAGGTTTTTCATGACCGTACGAACCCTGTAAATTGATTATTCCAAACTTTTGACTGGTAGTGATTAACTGTTTTTACCTCTCTCTCACACACACACACACACACATTTTCAGTGGTCAATTATACAGTTTAGTGATGCTTGACCAGAAAAATGATACGATTATCCACAATCAAATATTCCGCAGAGTCGTGTAACAAAATACAGTAACCTTCATTACCTTCTTCTTGTCATTGGATGCGAGGTCACTCCCAGGGCATCTGATTGGCTCAATGACTGGCTGACCTTTGACCCGACTGGTAGATTTCGCGAGGCTACTCTCAACCAGTTCATCATCAAACTTCTTTCTCTTTATTGATCTACAATATAATGACAAGACACCTTTGATTTACAGTAAGTAAAGTAGCACAGTGAAGCAGATGGTAGCAGATGAGCACTCTTCACCTGGAGGAGCTCCTGCGTTTGGGGATCATTCCCGCTCCACTGAAGGCCTGAGCAGCGGTTCTTTTCACAGCACTGGACTCCTCGTCCTCAGACCTGCTCTGTGAAACCATGGGCCCGACTGACGCTCCTCCAGCCACGGCAGAGGGGACGCCCGCCTTTACGTCTACAACACATCACATTATCAAACAGAATGCATAAACACCCTGAGCGCGAGAAGAGAGAGTGATGACAGTAATTATTCTACACACCCTGTCAGGGTTTTAAATCTTTTATATGCCATGATGGACCCCCAAATATGACCCCCATCCCCACCCAATTTATCCACTAAAAATTTATATTATAAATGTGAAATTAGTTTCTATTTACATTACTCTATTTTTTTCTATTCAATACAGTAATGTGCTGTTCAATGTACTTATTAATATAAATAAAATTTGTGTTAAAAGTAAATAATTTTTATTATCTAATTTACCGTATTTAACAGATTAACAACTAACTAATAATTTATTTACGTTTATTAATCTAATTTATTAACTTTCCCCGGAGCCCAGATAAAAAAAAAACCTGGCGTAGAAATTGAAATTGCTAACAAAAAAGCGTCAGACGAGACAGAGCAGGTTACTTTGATATGAAACAGAGTCTCAGCTTTCATATTCTGTCAATTGTACAACAACATTCAAACAATTAAAATAATTACCGCTTTAGCGCTCTTTAATGTGTCGCCTCAGTTCAAGTGGCATGTGAACAGATACGTGTTCTTCTTTATTACTAGTTATAGCACCAAATAAACATGAATGAACATCTGAAGGTATGTTGAAAGATACAGTACAGCTTACTGATATGTATCATGACTCATACAATCGTAATACCATTGAAAGACATGAATAAAACAGCTTGTAAACAATATGTAAAGCCAATCAATGACCATACACTACCGGTCAAAAGTTTTTGTACTGTTTTTTTTTAATGTTTTTAAAAGAAGTCTCTTCTGCTCACCATGGCTGCATTTATTTGATCCAAAAAATACAGCAAAAACAGTAATATTGTGAAATATTTTTACAATTTAAAATAACTGTTTTCTATTTGAATATATTTTACATTGCAATTTATTTCTGTGTTGGCAAAGCTCAAGTTTCAGCATCATTACTCCAGTCTTCAGTGTCACATGATCCTTCAGAAATCATTCTATTATGCTGATTTGCTGCTCACAAAACTATTATTATTATTATTAATGTTGAAAACAGTTGTGTACAATTTTTTTTCAGGATTATTTGATAACTAGAAAGTTCAAAAGAGCAGCATTTATCTGAAATATAAAGCTTTTGCAACATTATAAATGTCTTTACTGTCACTTTTGTATAAAAGTATTAATTTCTCTAATTTCTTTCCAAAGAAAAAAAATTCTTACTGACTCCAAACTTTTGAATGGTAGTGTATAATGTTACAAAAGCTTTGTATGCTGTTCTTTTGAACTTTCTATTCATCAAATAATCCTGGAAAAAAAAAAATTGTACACAACTGTCTTTATAATAATAAATGTTTTTGAGCAGCAAATTAGCATATTAGAATGATTTCTGAAGGATCATGTGACACTGAACACTGGAGTAATGATGCTGAAAATTCAGCTTTGATCACAGGAATAAATTGCATTTTAAAATATATTCAAATAGAAAACTTATTTTAAACAGTAAAAATATTTCACAGTATTACTGTTTTTGCTGTATTTTGGATCAAATAAATTAAGCCTTGGTGAGAAGAGACTTCTTTTAAAAACATTAAAAAATCTTACTGTCCAAAAACTTTTGACCAGTAGTGTATGTTAGTTAGCTAAAAAACAAACTCTAGAGAGGAGCATTTAGCTAAATATATGCACTATATTTATTATATTTTTACTATTATATCATTAACAAATATTACAACATTATTATAAAACAGCATTACATTAATTGTATAAGAATGAGTTGTTAATTTTAACCTTTAATAATAATACCAGCTGACAGGTTTCCCTGTTTGTTTACAGCATTAGTTGAGAGAGATTTGTTTCCTTGAGAAAAATGAACATGTAGGTCCTACTCTAACTGATTTTTAGCCAAATGAATCGATATTGAATCAGAATCTTGTAACTATTATTGATCCACCAAACGTATTGTAATAAAAGCTCACAGTCTTATAGCATATTAGTGTTGTTCTTCTGTTAATATCATGTTCGTGTTGTCTTGCCTTTCTCCATGATCTCCTGATCAGCTGATTAACACTCAGAAACCCGATGAATCATGAATACTGAAAACAGACAGAAGAGTATGAACACAGACCTGCACTACAACAAACACTATTAATACATGTGCAGGCTCTACATCGTTAGAACGACACTACAATACACCGCTTAATTATATGTTAGATGTATATTATTATCATTTATTTGCTATCATTTATTAACTGTTGTATCAACCATGATTCAAAACAACATATTAAGACATTAATGTCGAGAATTCAGGCGATGTATGTTTTACCTTTAGAATGAGTTTCGCTGCTCTCTGACTCTGAATAATATAAAATAATATAATACAATATAATATAAGATTCAAATATTATGCAATATGTTATTCTTATATTTGATAAACAAAAAAGAAGCAACGAGGCTAAGCTAACCGGAGGCTTCTGTGGAGTTTGAAGCGTTTCCGGGTTAGACCGGAAATGTCGTTCCAGAGAGCAACAAAGCTCTGTCAAAAGTAACGAAACACTTGAAATAACTGCACTGATTGTGAAACAGTAAATGTAAAAGCTTTTCGAAAACTCCGATATATATATTATTTTTTCCTTTAGTATTACCTTTTATGTTCTCTATCATTTTAATTCTTTCTATATTATATTTCCTACATTTTAATATTTCATGTTCAACTGCTTCTATATTACCCCACAAAAAGGCACATTTACCTGTAGCCTACCTGTAGCCTGTGTCCAAATTGTAATCTTGTTAAAATTACCTAATTTTTCCATCTTCCAAAATTGTAAATTTCTTTTACTGATGAATTAATTTTATGATAAAATCTTCCTGTATCAGCTGTCCCACTTCTTCTGCCATTCTTTTTGAATAGTTAATTTCTTTGCTAACTCTTCTGCTACTATGTAAAATTTGACATCTATTTTTTTTTTTAGAGATTTTAATGTCATATATGTTTTCTTATTAAAATGTCTTCTCTAATGGATTGATGTGATACTACAATATTAAAGGGTTAATTCACCCAAAAATGAAATTTCTGTCATTAATTACTCACCCTCATGTCGTTCCACACCCGTAAGACCTTCGTTCATCTTCAGAACACAAATTAAGATATTTTTGATAAAATCCGACGGCTCAGTGAGGCCTGCATTGCCAGCAAGATCATTTCCTTTTTCAATGCCCAGAAAGCTACTAAAAACATATTTAAAACAGTTCATGTGAGTACAGTTAAATGTTCCTAATATTGTTTTGGGAGTCTCCTGTTTACATGCATGCAAGGTCAAAAAACACTTTCGTTTTCTCATAACATACATTTAATTTCACCTCAGTTCGTAAATGATTCGTTAGAAACAGTTCAAAGAATCAGTCTCTCTAAACCCCTCCTTTCCTTGCAGCTTACACTGCTCTGATTGGTCAGATGGCCCAATCCTTTGTTATTGGTCTACTGCGCACACCGCGCGCCCATTGCCATAACTGAATGACAGCGATCAATTCGCAAGACATTGTATACAATGTATGGACAGAAAAGATAGCATCGATTTTACCGTATCAATTCGAGCCCGAGTCCGACAATGAAACGTCTGAAGTCGATCAACCAGAAACTGATTCTCAATCACGACTAGAGTAGGATGTTTCTCTATGGTAAGTGTCACCTTAGTTATTTATAAGACGTGATAGCAGCGTCACTGTTATACTTTATGTAGGTGCATCTGTGGGAACTGTATCAGAATGCCAAGCAAAGCTGAAAACCTCTAACATAAGATAAACATTTAGGCCAGATGTGTACACAGACTTTTTCGTCATAACTATTAACAAAGTAAAAAATGGCTATATCATTGCTTGACATTACAATGGGTGTTTCCTGTTTACAGAGAGAATACTTCAACTAGTTAGCGTGGACTAGCATCTGAACATCCTATTACAATACAGATAGAGCTCCATACTACTGTAATAATAAAAACGCAGGGGAAAAAAATTGTTTGTTTTACGGGCCTACAGCTATGTTGTAAACTCCCACGTTAGCCGAGCACAAACGTGAATAGCTGATAATGCATTTTGTTTACTCTGTAAACAACAGTCGTGCTCCATCCTTGGTCATTACTCCAAGTAATAAGACAGACAAGCTGCATTAATCGACACATTTTTTAGACAATATTGGACCCACATCTGAATAGCAGAACTACAGAAACGTGAGTTAGCCGGTTAGCAGGAGACATACAGACGAAGGTGTACGTTACACAACATAACATACAAAACTACGAATTTTGAACGATCGCTAGAAAATATAAACATAAATTATTAATCATACTTACAGGTCGAAATTCAGAGGAGCAAGCTGGTCCAAATAAACTGGGCATTGATCAATATTTTAAGACCAAGCGTTTTGTGAATCCTGCGTTAAACTCCCCGAGGTTTGAGAAGCAGTCGTCAGTAAAATAAAGGGAACACAACAAAAGATTGTACTGCTGTGATATTGTTGAAAAAATGAATTTTCCCTGGCGTCTGCGCGCAATAATTAGCAATATGCTAATGTTTCGTTGTGACGTCACAACGAAACGGCTTGGGATTCGTTTTACAAACGACTCATTTAATTGACTCAGAGTCGACTCTTACTTTTGAGAGACAATAACTTTATATATGATGCACTTTCAGAATTAAAACTTTGCAGGATGTTTTCATTCACTGAGAGCTATGTTACATACTACATGAAAGGTAATTTTCAAAAATCCATAATAGGGGCACTTTAATATTATAAAGCGACGAGAATACTTTTAAATATAATATAGTGATTACAAAATAGTGACTTTATTCAATAATATCTAGTGATGGGCGATTTTAAAACACTGCTTTATGAAGCTTCGAAGCTTTACGAATCTTTTGTTTCGAATCAGTGGTTCGGAGCGTGTATCAAAGTCACGTGAACTATTGAAATTTCGAAACACTTATGACGTAACGAAGCCTCGTTTACTAAAATCACGTGATTCTGGTGCTCCGAACTACTGATTCGAAACAAAAGATTCGAAGAAAACTCAGCTCAAACACGTATAATGAGTAATGACATCTTTTATAAACCAATGGCAAATGTTTTCAAGAAAGCATAATCTATTAAATGGATTCTACAAATAATTAAGTACCATTAAATATGAAGTTTCTGTAAAATCTGAGTTCTTTTATATATATAGTGCTTGTTTTGTGTGGTATTAGGCAGGGCTTGGCAATCTATTACATTAGAAGCAATTAAATATAATTCTCGTTTTTGTGTTGCACACGCACAAGTATTAGGCCTACAATTCATTAAATCCAAATAATGAACCTACCTGATAAACTTGCTTGCCTTGTTCCACACCCATATAATTAGAGGCGAATGTCATGTTTCAGAAGGAATGGCAAACCTCTCAAAGGTCTGTCATTTTTCAGTCAGTTTTTCGACACAGATAATGGCTCTGCCAGTTTGTCTCTAACCTACCTGGAACTGTCCAGTCTTCATTATATTGACCTTTAAGTTTTTTGCAACCTTTTGTTTAATTAAGTATTAAATTATTTATTTTATTTTTTCAATTAAAAAATAATTTATGTAGATAAATGTAGACAACAAAGTGCATTTGACACGATCTGAAGACATTGATGATTGAACAGGCTTGTCTATAGAAATGCCTCATAAATGTTTATAGCGTACATTTTAACAGATGAATAGCCTATTACTGATCCATACAACAAAAAATAGTTTAATAAATATATAATAATAATAATATTGTTTACACAGTTATTAGTGTTACACTGGTTTGAAATATTAATGTAATAATACTATAATAATGTTTGATATAAAATAACAAAAATATTAAATCAACAACGGAGTGGGAAAAGATGAATTTCAGTCTGGAAGAGCACTCTCATTTGGGTTTTAAAAAGTGAATGTTACAATTTTTCTCTCACAAATATGGCCATTAACGGGGTGGTATAACGCCATTTTACAAGATGTAAAATAAGTCTCTGAAGTCCCCAGAGTGTGTATTTTAAGTTTTAGCTCAAAATACCCCACAGATAATTTTAATAGCATGTTAAAATTGTCACTTTTTGAGGGTGAGCAAAAACGCTCCATTTTGGTGTGTGTCCCTTTAAATGCAAATGAGCTGCTGCTCCTAAGCAGAGGGCGGGGTTTCAAGAGCTCATCTTAGCACAGCAGCGCTGATTACCTCACACAGACTCACTGAAAATGTAAGAAACTGTTCAGCCTTTTATGTTCAAACCGAAGTCGGACAATGATGGAGAGACTCAAGAAGAAGTGACAACATGTAGAATCAAGTACAGGACTCTCTGCAGGACATTAATGATTGATGGGCGAGGCCATAAACAGAGGGGCGTTTTTGAGGGCCTTACCTGATTTGCCCACGTCAGAGTGTGGGTAGGATTTAGGGGTGGGGTCGGGTGAAGGGGATCATTTTCATTGCATGATATATAAACGCCCACCAGTTTGAAAACACCCACAAATACAGAAACGCCCACTTTTGTTCCGCAGAGACTTCATACTCTGTAGAATGCAACAGGACGTTTCTGAACGGTTAGTTGATTAATTTATGTAGCTGATGTGGAGTTAAATATATTAAAGTTATTGATTAGCATATTCTGTCATGAAAATCTATAAATCACTCGAACTGTTGTAAGATGCCTAGAGAGTCAGAGAATATATGCTTCATGAAGATAGAACAGGTATAGTTTAGTTTAATTATGGTTATAACTTGTCATGTTGTCATCTTGCTTAAATGACATGCTACTGCATTTGTGTTACATACTGTATTGCAGTAACATGGCCTCACCCCTTTGTTGCGTGTTCTCGGGGGCGGGGTTCATGTAAATTTTAGGGTTAGTGATGTCACCAACCCGGGAAGAAGCTTGTTGTAGTCCCTACCAGCCGTTTGTTGTAGTCCTTAAACAGAGAATTCTTTAAAAGAAAATATCTCCCTTTGCATTGAACTTTGAGCGTCGTAACTTTGCAGATGTTGTTTGTGCTCAAACAGCAACATTACACACTAACTAAAGTTAAAAAAGTGAAATCATAATCAACCATTTTTAGCTTTTAGTGTTAATATGTTAGCCTTAAGGTTATTAATAAGCTGGTGTGTTCCAAAACAATGACAAAATTCGGATTTAGGAGATATAGCATATATTTAGGAGATATAGCATTCAAAACTTGTTAAATATGGATTTTTTTTTTTTTACACAAATGCATCGCTTCGCTTCAGAAGGCCTTTATTAGCCTAACCCCCCGGAGCCGCGTGGAATATGTTTATGATGGATGGATGTGGATGGAGGCACTTTCTTCAGCTCATACTCATTTGGTAACACTTACTGCCATTATAAAGCTTGGATGCATCAGGATATTTATTAATATTTCTCCGATTGTGTTCGATAGAAAGAAGAAAATCATATACACCTAGGATGGCTTGAGGGTGAGTAAAGCTTGGGGTAATTTTCATTTGAAAGTGAACTAATCCTTTAATGTCACTTCATGCAGATTCTGTGCTACTGTGCAGTGCTAAGATGAATTTTGTTTACAATGATTCATTTGATTGGTAACAAAAGCCTGTTATTGATTCTCATTAATGAAGTATTCAGAGAAAAATCTGGTCTGTTTTCATGTATTTATGAAAGTTTGGTTCATTTTGTATGCATGGTATTGCGATACTACTTGGTATCATGATACTTCAGCTGGTATAGTATCATAGACATTTTTATGGTATCGTGCCAACCCTACTTGTAACTAGTTTTAATCACATTTTGAATGCACTGGCTTAAAAGAACTCCAAGATGCCGACAGAAATGTAAAAAATGTTACAACCATCCCTGGTCTCCCCAATTCTCCACTGTTGTGTTTACTAACCAGCAGTTTGTTACAACAATATAATAACATTTAAATTAATCATTTGATACAGTTCACTTATTGTGCACATAAATGTTTTTACTTTGTATATTTATAAAATAGGATAGCTCCATGTGATTACGTCTTTAATTTATATATATATATATATATAAATTATTAGATATATTATTTAGGGTTTTTTTTTTTAAATCTATAATTACACTTTTGACCCTTCCCTTACCCCTTAACCCACCCTGGACCCCTTTGGTCAGAAATGACCAAAAAAAAAAATGTTTTGAATTTATTTATTTATTTATTTTGCTTCATTGAAATGGCAAGACATCAAGCTTTTGTCGCATTATGTGAACACACACACACACACACACACACACACACACACACAAATCATGGACATGATTCAGATATGTTAAAGGGTCCCAAAAAAAGTCACACTTTGCTCCTTCGTGGTCAAAAATGACCGACAGGAAATGAATGGGAAATACAAAATATTGGCTACGAAAACTCAGAGAATCTTTTGGTGGTACAAACTGTAAACACAGCAATGAAGAATTATCGCTATCCATTCCTTATTTTGATAAATTTTTTAATAATCAAACACTGAGTAACAAAAATGCTTTCCATGTGTTCCCTTAGCCTAATGCAAAACCTGTTCTGCTACTTATCTAACAAAAAATATCTAAACCTTGACAAAAAGTCAAGTCTTTTAGAATGTCTAAATATATAAATGCAAAATAATAAAATTAAGAAATTATGTTTAAAAAAAAAAAAAAAAAAGGGAAACCAAAAGCCTCTCTGTATACTTACAGTATATAGGGACTAGGGACGACATTACACAAGCTTTTATTTTTTAACGCAGCCAGATGGCACTATTCTCACTTAAAAATAATAATAATAATAATAATAATAATAAAATAATAAATAAATTGTATAAATATTGCATAGTATCATAAAATCCCCTAAAAATTCTAAATAATAATAAAAAATATTAGTGATCAAAATATAGCGTACATTTGATTGGAACTGATGATTAGCCTATTACTGATACATAAAACAAAAATAATTTAATTAATAATAATGATAATAATGTTTACACAGTTATTAGTGTTACGCTCTTTTGAAGTATTAATGTAATAGTGCTATAACAATGTTTAATGTGAAATAAAATCATTCACTCAACAACATTATTTGAATCAGAAGTGACCATTTTATATTTTTCATTGTATATTTAAATGTTCAGAGTTCTTTTTATTATACATTTCATTAAACCTGTTAAGAGCACAACACTTTAATCTAACCCAATTCAATACGTTATACCATATAAAGGTGCAATATGTAAAAATTCTGTCCGCTAGAGGTCGCTAGAGGCCTATTCAAAACAAAGGCGTAGCTTGATGACGGCAAGTTTGAGCGCGGAATCTTGGGACATGTGGTCTTCACCTCAACGGCCGGTGGAAACAATCGGGATAGGACTCGGGAAGAAATCATGTTCATGGATGAGATTATTAACGTTACTGTAGTATGAAGCAGAGCAGGACCGAGCGATTGCGGATTATTATGCCACAGTCACCGGCGCTGCTTCCGCTTTTCCGGTCATGAGTATGAGGTAACACAGCTCTGTTTATCATATTAGATACATTTGAGTGTGTTGAAAGTGATGTTATAACGTTACTCTGTGCGTTCGCTCGGCGGCTGCTGTGAGACACTTGTTTGAGACACACTGCAGTAAGATAGATCGATTTTAGAATATCATATTAAATGCTGGATGGCTTGTTGATAAATAGCATGCAATTAATTTTAAAACATATTGTATGATGGAGAAAATTCTGTATTACTGTTACTAAAAATAAAGCTGCATCTGATTATGCTATGTTAGCTACTTGACAAAATAGTGTTTTTCTCTGAGGCATGGTAAAGCATGGTACTCGCAAAAAATCAAGAAAATTAGATTTAAACAATAAGACTAAACGTGTTGAGCTATATAAAACAATTAGTTTTCTGTCTATAAACGTAACCAAACAGTTGTTCCATTGTCTATTAAAACATGTAATATATTAAAGCATCTTTGGTGTTTCCATGGTTTCTACAAAATAAAACCGGAAACTGAGGGTAACGCGGGTATGACGCAATTGACAGGCGACTCCTCACACGCCCCGGAGCCTTGGTTAAAATTGCAATTTTCTCACGATTTACAAATAGTTGAAAACATTTGGGATATTGTAAGTACTCAAGTGAACAAAATATATAACACTGGCCTAGTGGTTTTTGGATATTTTACTGCAAAAATCTTACATATTGCACCTTTAAGCATAAACGTATCATTCCATTCCAGTGGAAGCTTAGTTTATCTGAAATGCATGTTCGTCTCCTGCAGAGGGCGGTATTCATGAACAAACTCCTCCTCCTCCTCCATTGACGCAATGAGAGGTGGATATGCTCTCATTTCCGAGGCGTTTCCGTCACTTAAAACATCTTGCGATAAAGTCTGCTGGTCACGCTTCAGAAATGATGTGTGCGCGCGATCTCAGACAGAGGATCAGTGCAGTACAGTGACATACAGGAAGCGCGCGACTTCAACTCAAGGACACCACATCAATCTCAACGGTATAAGCTGCAATTGTTATTTGTTTACTTTATTTGTTAGGTCTATCCAGCTATAATGGAAGCCATTCGATTCAATACAGATGTGCTGTGCTGTGCAGTGTGTGTGTCTATGACTGCGCTTCATGTATACGTGCTTATTTGTTTTGTCTCTGCGTTTGTTTCTTTGTGCGTGTCTTTTGGAGTAAACCCGACCGTAGAGGTGATGAAAACAGTGTTACATTCTGATAAAATGTCTACAGACGTTTACCACAGCTGTAGCCTATATTACTTTTCAAAATAACCATCAAAATATCGTTTTAAGTATATCCTAATATTATTTTACTATGAAGAGGACATCCAGTGATGTCATATACATTTGCATGGCTATTTGCATTTATTTGCACCATTCCCAGTATCTGAGTCCAAAGTTGAACAAGCAGCATGCATTTGTACATTGATACAAATACACGCTGTTTAAATTCACATATGTATTTAGTGTTATGACTTCAATCAAATTTCTTGGCAACTATATTAGCATGACACTCAGTACACTCATGTGTTGATATAGAGGTCTCTGAGGCATTTCCTTATCGAGCTGTGATTTGATTTGCACAAAGACATCTGTCTGTCAATGTCCTTGGGCGTTGGTCATAATTTTTTGTCCCAGTTAGAGTTCTTTTTTAGGTTTGATTTGACCTGATTTTGACTTGACCTGTATAGTGTTGAAACATTACTGGCATACTTGTAAAACAGCATCATTGTGACTATGCGATCTATATACTGTAGCTTATCTTGTTTATGTATGTGATTCACAGGTCTCCAGTATGGCAGAGTTGCTGCGGTTGCTCCTGAGCGTGGCAGAAAAAGCCGCCAATGTGGCACGCGTCTGTCGACAGGAAGCACCGCTTTTTGAACTCCTGGTACAGGAAAAGACAGGAGCTGACAAAAACAAGAAATTCGTCCAGGACTTTAAGACACTTGCTGATGTGGTGATACAGGAAATGATTCGCCATGATGTTTGTGCCCAGGTTCTTAAAAATAAAGCTTTCAATGAAATCAGAAATAATTTCAGTCAAACTGGTCAGTTTGTCTTGAGGCCTAAACATTCTCCATTCTTGTTTTATAGTTTCCAGAATTGACTGGCTTTATTCATGGAGAGGAGTCAAACAAGTTCGAGAATGGGCTTGGTGAGTTACCTTGAGATGCTTTGTTTCATGCTGCACTTGAAAGGATTTCAGTATGCAATAGGGGTTGCACTGACTAGTCGACTTGAATGCTCTGCCATAACGCTTTAAGCTTGATGTCAACTAGTCATTGGTCCTATAGAGCTGTGCAACAGCATAAGAAATCTTTGAAGTCCACATTTACACTCCAAAATGACAAATAACTGCATACTCTGAGAACGCTCCACAAGACATGTGTGATTATACCATCTGGACGGGAGAATGCAAGTTTTAAACAGCTTATTGTACAGATAAGTTAATCGCCATTCTAAACTTATGCGTTCTGCGCTGTAATGCATACTCATAGACTTGTACATCATGCACAGATCGCACGCACAGGATCATTCAGTTGCGCAGAAATGTATTGTCAACACTGTTCTGTGATTTCTCAATAAAATAGCTTAGAAACTGAAATGTTCAAACATATATTTCTTAGTAACTAAAACCCACAGCTTCACTATTAGTAGAAAGACGCTGCCAGGTAGAATTAATTCACACGCAACCGCTCTCTCACTAATGCATTCATATAAATGTAATCTTACTGTTACTTTATTTGTATCTGATTGAGAACGAGCAGAAATCTGTGCGAAATATAATGACCCAAAGATAAAAGAACTGATAAAAATGAGCTGTTATGTAGGAGCAATAGTGCCATGGTGGGCAGCGCTGTCATATGCCATAGCTGTGCACAAGGCAAGGCAACGCGTTGGAGTCTCAGCTGTCAGCTCAAGGTTCAGGCTTATGTGTTCATTAATGACGTCACCAGCGACTAGTCGACTCGACTTTAATCACATAAATGTCAACTTTAAAAAATCTGAAGTCGTTCAACCCCTAGTATGCAATTGTAATTAAATTTTCACCACTCTTGTGGCACTTATCTTTGACTCCTAAAGTTGGCGTGAAACGGAAGACGTGAAAGTCTTTTCTTCCTTATTGTGATGTGTATCTGAGTGAAATGGCTTCTGGAAGAAAAACAATTGATTGGATGGTTGTGGTTTGCTATTGGTGGATCTCATGTGAGTGACAGGTTGCCCTGCCCTCGTCATCAGAGAACAGAAGAGATGTCGCTGCAAGAGGGAGGGGAAGTTATTTTGAGTAATGTTACGAGGCACATGAATTTAGAAAAATTATGTGCACAGATAAATCATTTATAATAAAAACTGCAATATTCCATGAAGAACAAGAATTGACAATTTTGCTTTCATAGTGACTTGAACTCAACTGAAATATGAAAAGATGGCATATTGTAGTAGATTGTCGCACAATGTACACATTTCTTTACATGACAGAAGTTGTTTTGATGATTATTTGGAAAAGTAGAATCAGATAAAATTATGAAAATGTTAAAACAGGTTAAAGGTTTAAACTTATTCAGATAAATTAGAATTGAAATACTATGTTGAGCTGTGGTGTCCTTGTAGCAGTGGTATAAGAAACTACATAATTTCATAAAGGAACCAAGTGTTCTGTTGTAGACAACATCGGAGTGGCCTAGTACAGAGCCCTGTGGGACTCCCTGTTAGGATACATGACCTTTGTAAGTGCAGTCACGAGCCCTGTTTACACTAAACTCAGGCAAAGGGCTTTCCGATTGCAGTTTTTAGCTTGGTTCATGGGGGTGTGTATGACAGGATTTGATTTGGGGTTATGCAAATCATTTTAAAATCGGATGGGTTAAAGCCACTGGGGAAGTTGTGGCCGTAGCACCTGGTAGGCAAATGGTTGAATGATGTAGTAAAAAGTCATAGATATCATTATGGAATATGTTATGAGGATATTGGAGGACCTGAGGAATACTTAGCATGAGATTGAAATGCATATGTCTGTTTTGGCAAACTTGTCGCCTTTCGGCAAAATTCGCCATTCTGACATTGAAATAGGCCATTTATGTGATGAATGTATAACTGAGGGAACATTCAGAAACGTTTCAATGGCATTTTTTTTTATCTTCTTGCTGTATGATGCCTAATAAAGTAGCACAGAGCTGCTTTGTGTACAGGAGTATCTGCGGTAACTTTGCGGTAATAAGTGACGCTGTAACTGTCATAGGCCATTAAGAGCTGTGCTTGTAAACCTCACTCCCCTGATCCTAGAGGCTGCGGTCGTTAGCCTCCTCATTAGAGTGCCCGACTCCCATGCTGGAGACCACGGTTCGTGAACCAGTTACATTTGGTGCTGTGACCTGGATGGGAGTGAGGTTTAGGGGGGTGGGTGTAACTGTTGTAGGCCAGTTAGAGCTGTGCGTGTAAACTTCACTCCCCTGATACTAGAGGCTGTGGTCTTTAACCTCCTTGTTAGAGCACCCGATTCCCACGCCGGAGACAACGGTTCGCGTCCCGCTCGGAGCGGATTGAGTAGAACCGGTTGCACCACATCATCTGTCAGAGAGTGAATTTGCATTTTCATTCAGCTCATATGTTATTTAACCTACATAATCTTTCATTAGGCTGAAACTTGAGGTTTACCATTTATAAAACTTAATACAAAAAACTTAAAACAACTTAAAACTTAAAATAGTTTAAAATTGTATTTTTTGTGGTCATATTACCGTTTACGATGTTACCATGTTGTTTGAAAAGAAAAAGAAAATGTTGCTTCCTAACAAACATGCGGTTCTATTCTAATTTCTGAATTTTCTGAAACTATTTTGGGTATCTTTGCTTCTCATACTTCATAATTATGCTTCTGTGATGGCAAAGAACACTCAAACTCAGAGCTGGTCAATGTATTAAATAAATAACTGGAGTTTCTGTGTGATTGTATGTCAATCAGGGGAGAGTGTTACTGTGACAGTCTGTGCTCAGGAAGAGGACACAACTGCTCTGTTGGCTAAAGTTCTGGATGGCGATCGAACGGCTGCCTCACTCCTGAGCAAGGCGATCCATCAGGACCTTCAGCTCAGAGACGAAACGGCTGAATCTCTACAGCTGTCAATCAGCCCAGCTGATGTGGGCATCTGGATTGATCCCATTGGTAATGTATTTGTTATTTTCTCTCCATCTGTTTACTTGGCTACCAATTTCCCTCAAACAACTGAATAACATAAAATTAATTCAATTTGTTTAACTTAGATATTTACTTTTACATGTACAGTATTCATTTAGCGAACACTTTTATACAAATGAGGAACATCACAAGCAGTTTGTAATCGAGCCAACAATATTCATAGTACACAATACCAGGTCTAGTGTACTCTACATAACTAACCAAATATGTATGCTGAGCATCATTTGAAAGACTCTGTGTTGAGTTCAAAAGTGAGATACATGAACGTGTGCCCTAACTAGTATTGTTGCATTTTTTAGTATTTTCTACATTCAGCACAAAGTTCAAACCAAAAGTGAATTTTAATGACATTTTTAAGATTTATCAGATATGTTTATGCAGCAGTGTGTCATTGTTCAGAACTAGTTGCATGTACAGGTGATATTCAATGCGAAACATTATTAGAGAAACTGTGACTGAAACTTAAAACTAGAAAATGTTGTTTTTAGACATTTAACAAATAATGTTTTGAAACAAGGCAACTGGTTTTGCACAAAGCACCTGGAGAATGGAAGAAAAAGAAAGAAAAGAAGTTCAAACAAGTTGAGCCTTATTTTTTTTCTTGATGTGTTGTTCAGGTTATCAACAGATGTATTTGATTATTTTCTTTGAACAGATGGTACAAGTCAGTACATTGAAGGGAAAGAGGAAGAGGAGCCGGATGAAGGCTTTTGTCCTTCCGGACTCCCGTGTGCTCTGGTTCTGATTGGGGTTTACTTACGAGCCACTGGTCAACCAGTCATGGGTGTCATAAACCAGCCGTTCAACCGCAAAATCTCCACGGGTAAAGGGTAAGAGTGCTGCTTTACTGTGTGTAAATGTAGTCACAGCTAAAGGGTTTTATTACACTCTAAAAATAATTCAGTGGCTTTATAAATATTACAATAATAAAATTTCTAAATGTCAATTAAGTGATTGTTTGAGTTGGATACACCAGAAAATGCCATTAAAAAATCCAACAGTTAATTTTAAGTCTAAAATGTACATATATAGCTATAATTAGAATTATTACTTATTTTCATATCAATATTATTCATCTTTAACAACAACAACTTAAGAATTTGAGTAAGCTGGTCCTGGATAGTGTTAACACATGTATTGTTGCACTATTGTTGTAAAATTACTTGATTGGCTTAGACAAATATTTTCCCCTCTGTTGTGTTGAAAATGTGGGTACGGCTTTGGTTTTACATGGAAACTAATGGGGGTCAATTTGATCAGCAATTTGCCAAAAATACACACACACACACACACACACAGGTTTGTTTTGCTATCTTAGTGAGGACATTCCATAGGCGTAATGGTTCTTATACTGTACAAACTGTATATTCTATCCCCTAACCCTAACCTTACCCCTAAACCTACCCATCAAAGAAAACTTTAGGCATTTTTACATTTTCAAAAAAAAAAACATCATTTAGTATGTTTATTAATCCATTTCCCCCATGGGGACTGCTGGCTGGTCCCCACAATGTAGTTGATCTCAGGTTTTACTATCCTTGTGGGGACCATTTGGACCACAATGTAATATAAACCTGTACACACAAAACCTAAAGATTCATGTAAAAACAGAAAACCTCTATTGTAGCTTGTCAGAGACTAAAAAAATAAAATATGAGAAATGATGAACTGCTGTTGTTAAAAAGGGGTCAATTATGAATATTTTTGTTCAAAACAGTCACAAAACAAAAACACTACCTTGATGTTGGTTTTTTTTGTTTGTTTTTTTGTCATGGCTACTTGTAGTGACTATTTGCACACTGATGTAAAAATAACTACAACTAACTATAAATAGTATCTAAAATTATTTGTGTAAACAGTATTTATGTAAATACTGGCCTTTCTATGTCTGGTTCTCAAACCCTTTGAGGGTTAATTGGGTTTCTCACACTTCTTTTCAGTGCGGCAACAAACTAGTAATTGAGATCCAAAAAAGTAACTACCAAAAACTTCACTTCAACAGAGTTTTTGACCTGGAAACTCAAATTAATGAAGAAGGTTTTCTGTTTTTACCTGACTCTGCTGTTTTTCATAGTGTTGATTTTGTTTTTTTGTTTTTTTTGTGAATTGCATGGAAACCAATACAACCAATAGCAGCTTTTCCACCGACTGGAAGAATTTCCAGTTATATTTACACTTGAGCCTGGTTCGGCAGGCTCAAACTGTTCTCGGCCTGGAATTCTCAGCACAGTTGGAAAATGAAACCATATCCGGTAATGCTGGGCTGAATGGAACGTTTAAGCAAAGAGTTTTGGCCTGATGGTGGAAAAGCAGCTAAAGAAACACAGATGTGTTTTGGAAAGGCTGTACAAATTTACTCGTCAAAATCTTGCATCCACATTTATGCAAAAAAATTCACAAAATTTCAAGAAGGAATAAATTGTTAAACCAGTGCTTTTGAGTGTGGGTCAAAAGCCACTTTTCCACCATCAGGCCAATCCATCCTTGTTGCTTAAGTGTTCAATTCCTTGTCGATCCGGCCCAGCCAGTACGGATATGGTTTCATTTTCCACGGTGGGGCTGATAACAGAGCTCTTTGGAATGTAATACAAATGCGTCAGTCGTTGTCCTGATAATGCAAGAGTTCACAGACAGTATGAGATGTAAATAGCAACCCTGTTATGGAGGATGATCAGATATTTCTTTTAATTTTATAACTTGTGTAACTTAAAGGGGCGGTTGATTATGATTTCACTTTTTTTTTTTAACTTTAGTTAGTGTGTAATGTTGTTGTTTGAGTATAAACAACATCTGCAAAGTTACGACGCTCAAAGTTCAATGCAAAGGGAGATATTCTCTGTTATAAAGAATGATGTTTAAGGACTACAACAATGGCTGGTAGGGACTACAACGAGCTTCTTCCTGGGTAAGTGACATCACAAACTCTAAAATTTACAAAAAGAACACAAAGAACACACAAAGGGTGTGATGCCATGTTGGGCTGCTTTAGAGAAGAGGAAGAGTTGTTGTAGTAGAGTGTTGTTACCATGCCGTCATTTTACGCCGGACTTCTTCACAGACGAGGGTCAATTCTAGCTGGATTTGCACAAAAGATTAACATGACGGCACATGCTAGTTAATAAGTTAAATCAACTCCACAGCAACTACATAAATGTATCCACTAATCGTTCAGAAATGTCCAGTTGCATCCTAAAAGTTGTAACTTCTTCCTGAGTCTCTCCATCAGTGTCGACTCCGGTTTGAACAATGTAAGGCTGAACACCGTTACTGACAATCCTCATTTTGGCTGCGTGAGATTCTCCAGCTTTGTTGTTGTTGAGAAACTGAAGCGCAAACTGTTAAAGTTCCGCCCTCTTCTGGAAAGGGGGCCAGGAGCAGCAGCTCATTTGCATTTAACACACACAAAAACGGCGTGATTTTGCTCTCACCCAAATAGGGGCAAATTTGACAAGCTATTATTATTATTATTAATAAGTATTTTGAGCTGAAACTTCACAGACACATTCTGGGGACACCAGAAACTTGCATTACATCTTGTAAAAGGGGCATTATAGGTCCCCTTTAAGTTCGTTTTAAAGGGTTAGTTCACCCAAAAATGAAAACTCTGTCATTTATTACTCACCCTCATGTCGTTCCACACCCGTAAGACCTTCGTTCATCTTCAGAACACAAATTAAGATATTTTTGATAAAATCCGATGGCTCAGTGAGGCCTCCATTGACAGCAAGTTAATTTACACTTTCACACAACCAGAAAGCTACTAAAGACATATTTAAAACAGTTAATGTGACTACAGTGGTTCAACCTTGATATTATAAAGTGTCGAGAATACTTTTTGTGCGCCAAAAAAAAAATAAAATAGTGACTTTATTCAACAATATCTAGTGATGGGCGATTTCAAAACATTGCTTCATGAAGCTTCGAAGCTTTACGAATCTTTTGTTTTGAATCCGTGGTTCGGAGCGCGTATCAAACTGCCAAAGTCATGTGAACTACTGAAATTTCGAAACACGTGTGACGTAACAAAGCCTCGTTTACTGAAATCATGTGATTTTGGCGCTCTGAACCACTGATTCGAAACAAAAGATTCGTAAAGCTTCGAAGCTTCATGAAGCAGTGAAATCGCCCATCACTAGATATTGTTGAATAAAGTCGTTTTTTTTTTTTGGTGCACAAAAAGTATTCTCGTCGCTTTATAATATTAAGGTTGAACCACTGAACTCACATGATCTGTTTTGAATATGTTTTTAGTAGCTTTCTGGGCATTGAAAAAGGAAATGATCTTGCTGGTAATGCAGGCCTCACTGAGCCATCGGATTTTATAAAAAATATCTTAATTTGTGTTCTGAGGTTGAACAAAGGTCTTACGGGTGTGGAATGACATGAGGGTGAGTAATTAATGACAGAATTTTCATTTTTGGGTGAACTAAACCTTTAAGTTTGTTTCCATATAGCTGAAGTGTTAATGTAGTACTACTTATTTGTCCTGCATTACTTCCTGCATAGTTACCTAATAATGACAGATCATTATTCTAAAGTGTTACCGAAAGATTGAAGCTATCATGACCTAATACCTCATGAAATATGTAGGTTACTGGATTACTTCATGTCTTTATTTTGTCCTGATTGTAGATGGAAAGGCCAGCACATCTGGGGTGTTTCCTATGGAGATGTGAATGTTTGCTCGTACACGCGGCGCAGGCTGTCGAATCCACAGAAGAGCGAGTGTTTGTCGGTGCTGCTGAGCTCCAGCGAGAGGCCCGCTGTCAAGGATGCGCTCGCGGCGCTTCCCAACGGCTCGCTGATGTACGCGTCCGGCGCGGGATACAAGATCCTGTGCGTGGTCCAGGGTCTGGTGGATGTGTATGTGCTGTCAGAGGGCAGCACGTTCAAGTGGGACTCGTGCGCTCCACATGCAGTGCTGCGGGCGCTGGGCGGCGGCGTCTCCGATCTGAGCGAGTGCATGCGCGCCCACCTCAATGGACACAAGGGACACACCACTGAACTCACCTACCACCAGCCCCACAACCACAGCCAAGGTGTGGAGAGATGGGCCAACCAAGGAGGAATCATCGCCTATTTGGACTCCAGCGTAATTGATAAAGTCGTGGCAGCACTCGCTGGAAAGATATGACAAAAATATTATGATACTCAAGTTATGCAAGTTTGTGTATGTTTGTATTTTGTTTTTTGCATAATCTTATGTGCTTTATGATTTTAGTTTTTTAAGATATAGTGACATATTCAAATATAAATTTAAAGCTGTAGCTTTTCAGGAGAAAAAATATATCTTAATACTTGTCTGCCAGGTTTTATTTTTTGGAAGAAGTTTGTTATATTTTCAAGAGAAAAGGGAAAGGAAAGCAATCACTGTTTGCCTCATTACAGATGATATCACACATTTTACAGTTACTGCTGGTCACCTGAGAACGAAGGAAAGCTAGAAACTGACAGTTTTCTGGGTTTGGATTATCATACGTAACACATGGACATTCATGCCCTTTTATGGTGATGCTTTTGACATATCATATTTCACTCTGAAAAAGACAAACATAATGAGTGCAATGAGAGCTCTCACCGGAACAACATTTAGCTTGAGTTGTACTTTACGGTCTCATTCTTAACCTTTATGGACCTTTATGAATTTTTCAAACCTAAAATATTCTGCAAGAACTTGACCATATTAAAATGTACAAAATATTTCAGTAAATGCTATTATAAAACTATTGTGGAATTTTTAGTCTGTTAAATACACAACTGGTCAAAAGTAATTAATAATTAAACAATTTTAAGTCTTTTCTGCTCACCAAGGCTGCATTTATGTGATCAAAAATACAGTAAAAAAACAGTAGTATTGTGAAATATTATTACAATTTAAAATAACTATTGTTTTGAAATGTCATTTGTTGTCATTGTTATTTAGTGTCACATGATCCATCAGAAATCATTCTAATATGCCAGTCTGCTGCTCAATGATTAATAATGGTTATTATCAGTGTTGAAAACTATATTTGCTGCTTAACATGTTTGTGTTAGACAGCACTGAGGAATAGCAATGCCCTTTTATGTGCAAAGACTATCAAAAAGATCCTCATTTAATCCCCTCTTGGCTTTGTGTCAGTGCTAGTGTGCTTATGACTAGAAAAGGATCCAAAGTGTCACTTCACACTGTACACACAGGTCATGTGATCTGAGTCAGTTTATAGCAAATACTGGATAAATCTGCTCAAAATTGTGAGGTTACGAATCACATTTTAACATTAACAAAACCTCTTTAGCTTAGTTCTTGAATGCGTCAAAATATCCACAATCAGCATTGGGGAAATTTACTTTTAAAAGTAATGCGTTACAATATTGCGTTACTCGCTAAAAAAGTAACTATGTGACTTAGTTACTTTTCATGTAAAGTAATGTTTTGTTACTTTTGCGTTACTTTCTCTCAGCTGGCTGAGGCTTGCTCTCTTCCAGGCCCAGGTGTTTTCTTTTTTGCAAGTGTTCAACGCAGTAATGCATTCAACAACATAGCCTATCTAACATTTTATTATAAAAACACATTTAAAATATTATATTCTGAGAACTCACAATATTTCCTGACCCCCTAGAGCGACGTATGCCATACAAAAGATCTCTTAACCCTGACAAAAACTTTTTATTGAAAGGTGAAAGTAATGTTTTATTACTTTTGTATGTTTTGTCTGTTCGTGCGCATGCAGGAAGACAGAAAAGTATTTTAATTTTGCAGTTTAATAAATGTTTAAGCTAATTATTTAAACTGAAAAGTAATCCATTACTTAAAAAATTAACTCAAATATTAATGTGTACATTTATAAAGTAATGCGTTACTTTACTCATTACATCAAAAAAGTAATCTGATTACGTAATGCACGTTACTTGTAATGCATTACAACAACACTGTCCACAATTATTTTCGCATGAACGGTAGATCGAAATTGAGTTTAATAAAGTTATTAGCCTTGCAAAAGACATAAAAATGTTAATTTGACATCACCAGGAACCAAGTCTGATATATTATAGTGCCACACTGCATTAATACATTATTCCTTCACAAAGCTTTGATCTGTTTTAAGTCCATAGTAATGAATAGAAAAACACGCCACAACCCAAAACACCAAAACGACCAGCTGCAGACAAGAAGGCCAATGGCACGAGAAGTGATCAGTTAAATATGTATCTTTTAAAAAATATAAAAACAGATTTATTGTGCTAAAAAACAAAGCTAATTTTATCTTGTTCTGTTCTTTATGTAACGGACTTAGGCCGGTAAGAGCTGTGCATGTAAACTCCACTGATCTCAAGAGGCGCTCTAGCAACTGGCGCTAGAGACTGCGATCTTTAACCTCCTTGTTAGAGCACCTGACTCCCCGGGTTCGAGTCCCGCTTAGAGCGGGCGGTTCGAACAAGAGGGGTTGCGTTGGTGCCGTGACCCAGATGGGAGTAAGGTTTAGGGGGGTGAGTGTAACGGACGTAGGCCAGTAAGAGCTGTGCATGTAAACCTCACTCCCCTGATCTCAAGAGGTGCTCTAGAGACTGCCGTCTTTAGCCTCCTTGTTAGAGCGTCTGACTCCCATGCAGGCGGACTCGGGTTCGAGTTCGAACAAGTGGGGTTGGTACCCGGCGTTGGTGCCGTGATCTGGATGGGAGTGAGGTTTAGGGAGTTGAGTGTAACGGACGTAGCCCAGTAAGAGCTGTGCATGTAAACCTCACTCCCCTGATCTCAAGAGGCGCTCTAGAGACTGCAGTCTTTAGCCTCCTTGTTAGAGCGCCCGACTCCCATGCCGGCGGACCCGGTTTCGATTCCCACTCAAAGTGGGCGATTTGAACAAGAGGGGTTGCATTGGTGCCGTGACCCAGATGGGAGTGAGGTTTAGGGGGGTGAGTGTAACGGACGTAGGCCAGTAAGAGCTGTGCATGTAAACCTCACTCCCCTGATCTCAAGAGGTGCTCTAGAGACTGCAGTCTTTAGCCTCCTTTTTAGAGCACCTGACTCCCGGGGTTCGAGTCCCGCTTAGAGTGGGCGGTTCGATCAAGAGGGGTTGCGTTGGTGCCGTGACCTGGATGGGAGTGTAGGGGGTTGAGTGTAACGGATGTAGGCCAGTAAGAGCTGTGCATGTAAACCTCACTCCCCTGATCTCAAGAGGTGCTCTAGACACTGCAGTCTTTAGCCTCCTTGTTAGAGCACCCGACTCCCATGCCGGCGCCTCCGGGTTCAAGTTCCGCTCGAAGCGGGCGATTCGAACAAGAGGGGTTGCATTGGTGCCATGACCTGGATGGGAGTGAGGTTTAGGGGGGCGAGTGTAACGGACATAGGCCAGTAAGAGCTGTGCATGTAAACCTCACTCCCCTGATCTCAAGAGGCGCTCTAGAGACTGCGATCTTTAGCCTCCTTGTTAGAGCCGGGTTTGAGTTCTGCTCAAAGCGGGCGGTTCGAACAGGAGGGGTAACATTTAGTTACAGTCACTGAAGTGAGCACAATGGAAGTGCAAATCTTATGGTTTCTGAGTCAATCACTGATGATAAGCAAATAATATTTTACAATTTCAACAAAACAAATGAATGTTACCCTCGTGAAGGGATATTTTGAGCATGACCAAAAAAGTTGAGCTGCATATGGGCTTTAATGATTCTGCATTATCCTAATGTCCTTCTGTCAGCTAAGAATTGCAACACATTCTATGAATTCTATGAAAGTAGTAACAGTATTTATAGAGCTATGTCTGCAGCTGAAGCCACTGAACAGCTGCAGTGCTTTTATGTGGCACTTAACATTTACTTTACACGAGTTTAATGCAGAAATGTTACACTTGCACACGCTCAGGAGCAAAGCATTTAAGCAAATCAGCTTTAATATAGGAGGGTTGGGGTGAAAGGCAACAACATACCAAATCATGGGGGGGGAAGTGTCCTGCACATTTTAACCACTTTAATGATTGTCTGAATCTAGAGTGATCTTGAACATTTTCTTGCATATACATTTAGATCACTCTCTACAACCCCTTCCGTCTGGAGTAAACCTTCATATAATCACAAAATACATTTGTGTCGACCTCAGCACCTCAAACTCTTCTCAAATACAGTAAACAGTGTAATGGATGCATGTGTTTTAGAAAGAATGAGTGGAATATTGCACACAGTCACACAAATAATGAAATTTACAAACGCAATCATTAAACAATAAAAAGCAACGTCTGTGCTTGTTGTTTAGACAAAAGTCAATTTAAAGTGATCCATATTTAGTTTAAAAGGTCAGTAGTGCAATAATAAACGGTCTAATGTTTTATTTCTAGTATGCCACTTCAATTATCAGCTGTGAATAGAAATTAAATAAAACTTGGCATTGTTAACAGAAAGATTCTGCTGTAAAGCAAAAAATATGA
Organism: Mylopharyngodon piceus; assembly: GCA_039654765.1. Taxonomy (NCBI): domain Eukaryota; kingdom Metazoa; phylum Chordata; class Actinopteri; order Cypriniformes; family Xenocyprididae; genus Mylopharyngodon; species Mylopharyngodon piceus. The sequence continues at coordinate 18,165,130 of CM077452.1, forward strand.
AACTGAAATTTACCCCAAAGATAATGGAAACAACCATTGATTTAGTTCGGGTCAACTATCGTTACAGTATAGTCAGTCATTTTTAGCCTTCAAGATCATTTCATCGGTAAACGTGCTGCTAATTTATCATGCACAATTTTTAAATAATTGAGTAACCACATTAAACCATTACATCCATCGCTACTCTTAACAGTGGAGTGACAGGCCTGACAAAGAGCAAAAAAACAAAAACAATTTGATTTAATTTCTGGAAAGTACAGCCTCTTCAAATCGTTTTATTCTTGGAATTGCTTTAAAGACTGTCGTTAAACAAGCGCATTTAACAGAATTTATAAGTAAAACTGAACATGAAAGCATCTCTGAGAACTCATGAACATGAACACGCATGCATTGGTATGTTTCAGCTGAACAGAGGCAAAGCTGTCCGTGTCTTAACTTATATTGGGCCTACTGTAAAAATAAAGAAAAACAAAATTGAACAAAGACATCAGATTTGGACACTAATGAATCTGTTGGCAGATGAATGAAATAATCTTTTAAGATGATTCCTGAGTGTTAAGAAGTGGTCAAAAATTAAAAGTGGACTTCTTAAAGGGAGGCTCTGGGATTTTCACATCAAAACCCATTTTTAAACAACTTCAAAATCTATGCATGCAGACATCTAAGGTCTACACAATTTCATTTGTGCTTTAACTCATTTAAATTTTGATGTTTTTTCCTCACATTTTAAATATAACGCACATTGGAGTAGACTTGTCAAAAGTACTGACTTCGGGATCAAGTCAGTACTGAAATTTTAAAAATGTGACACTTTGAGCGCTGTTGACATGCTCATCAGATGTCTGTGATTGGCTACAATGATCAACGCTTCAAAAACATGTAAATAGACATCAATGACGCTCTTCACCGAGCGCTTAGATACACATGGGAACGTTTGAAAGCAGGAGTCTATCAGCGGACCGGTCAAAACGCTTTCAAATTCAAACACTTCTGTGTGCTTCAAACACTCCAGTGCGTTGATCATTGTAGCCAATCAAAGACGTATCTGTTGAGCGCGTGAACACAATGGCCAATCAGAGGTGTTTATGAATCCGCTCAACAGCACTCAAAGCGTCTTGGTATAGAAGTCAGTACTTATGACAACACTACGGAGGCTCCTGCAGCTCCAGCAAAACGTAAAGCGAACAAGTCAACAGATCCATGAAGCAGGCAGAGCATTTGATGGGAAAATCCCATTAGAATCTTCCATCTTCTGATTCAAAGTTCAGTTTAATCATGTGAGCAGTTGATCCGTCTCAAGAATACTAACCCATATCCTGTCATTTTTTTAAGTAAAATATTTGTAAATCTATGTGAAGTGATTTAAACAATGGGAAAAAAAACCCAACAACAACTATCCACCTGAAGAAAACAAACTGGTTTTAATATTGAACTGCTGAATTCTGGGGCTTGAATAACTGGTATCCTCAGGATCTCATGAGCTCTAAACAATACGCCCAGGAACATTGGGAAATCTCAGCTGTGTGTTCTTCCTGTTCTCTTAGTAGCAGATGAAGAGAAAGTCATCCCTGAGGTCTGTGTGCGATTTATACAATAATCCTAATGTGATCGAATCGCAAAACACTTAGCCACATCGCCAACATTTTCCATCAGATTTAAGCCTGGCAAAAACAGAGACATTTTTAAAGTAAAACTGGTTAAAAATGGGTCATCATTACCCTCACGTTGTTCCAAACTCTGATGCTGTGATTTTTTTTTTCTCCCAGAGGAACACAAAAGGACAATTTTTAGAATCTTCATGCAGTTGTTTTACAAAAGCAAAAGTTATTATTCACTGCTATTCATCCCTCCACTGAAACCCTGACTACAAAAGCTTTGACCTCTTTCACCCTAAACACCATTGGATGTCATGTATCCCATGACCATTGCATCAAACCTGGGCCAAATTTGAAAGTTATGCTTGAGTTTGGGTCGTCACACAAAGCTATTCCAAGACATCTGAAAACATAAGTCACGTGGACTACTTTTATGATGTTGGGTATTTTCTGTTTTCAATATCCAATGAAAAAACAAAAGGCATAAAGGTTTGGAACTGCATGATGGTGAGTAAATAGTCCATTTTTAACGTTGGGTCAAATATTCTTCAGATACACCAGGAGTCTCTACGCACGAGTCCTTCTGTTTCTTGAAAGAGTGTGATTTCAAATGCTTGAACGTACATTAATTTGTGTCAAAACAAGAGGAGATTAAAAAAAAAACAAACAAAAAAAAAAAACTTCAAACATGAAACGGCAAGATCTTCTTCTTGCGTCTTTCTTCGCTTGCTCCTCGACGAAATTCAATGCCATTTCATTCTGTATCAGGAAGCTTCAAAGCACCAACACTGAATGTTCAAACGAGGCCAAAAGATTTTGTCCACGTTTTGATGCACTAGTTGGCCAGTATCGTGTCACAGCATGGCAACAGACAGCGCTCCACCTCTGCGTAATTTTACGTTTCTCAGCGCTGGAATGGCTTGCGAACTTTCTTGCGCCGGCGCGGGGGTTTTCCTCCTTCAGTCCAGTGTTCGCTGGGGTCGCTCCGCTGGGCCCCTGGGCTAAAGAACCCTGTTTGTGGAGACGACCCTGAAAACATGTTTGCAGTCCCTGCAGCTGCTGCAGAGGCATGAGGCGGCGGGTTTCCCGTTGGGAAGAAGCCTCCGTTAGCAGATGCGTCACTGGGAGCTCCGCCCTGGAAGAAGCGGCTGAAGAAGTCCTGCAGGTCCGCAGGCGAGCCGCCACCTGCTGCATGATCTGGCGCGGATCTAGAGGACACAGACATGAACGCTTACAGTGAAGACTGTCATAAGCTGCAAGAATCTTCTTGGATTCTAATTTTTCTTACTGCATTATTTCATGGCCACAAGCAGGAAAATCTTCTCTTAAAGTGAACCCCCGGGTATTAAGACTTGTATGGCTTAATATAACGTAAATGATGTCTCTTACTGAAATATGTAGTAGAAAACCATGAAAGATTTAAATTATTTAGAAAAATCCACATCATTTCATACATATTTTGGACAATGGGGGGCGCTTTTGTTTAGGTACGCAGTGCATTCTATGTCGATGACGTCAAATGTCATCTATTTATTTATTGTTTTTAAATAGGTAAGTATGTCATCTATTTTGGGTTTTTATAATCTTTCAAAATTTTAAGATAAATTTTCAAGAAATTAAAGAGTGAAAAAATCTCCCAGTGACTTGCGCTGATAGAATAAGCATTCAAAATCTGACAGTAATGATATCATAAAGGCCTTTGAAAAATACCTTATGTTGGTATTTTAACGGTCCATAATGGTCTTTGAATTCATTACCGGTCAAAAGCTTGGAATAATTATGATTTTTTTTTATGTTTTTGAAATCTTTTACTCACCAAGGCTACATGTATTTGATCAAAAATACAGCAAAACTGTGACATTCTGAAAGATTTAGTGCTGTCAAAATTAATGCAAAATATTTAACGCAGCAGATTCTGTCATAATTTGGATAGCATTATGATCACACTCTTATTCATGCAAATGCTTTTAAACCACTCAAGTGCCACAAGACAAACGAGAATGCGCTGTCTGTGAATGTCCTGTCTGACACACACACGACTCATGTGCACAGAAAACGAAAAGATCAATTTCATAGAGACATCAGCAGCAGTATTAGTATCAGTGATACTGGCCTCCATTCATAAAAAGATGACACACACATATTTAAAATACACTGTCTTTAAGTTGTTTCTACATTAATTTGGAGAGTAACTGTGAAATTAAAAAATATTAAAAACTCCAATGTTTTTAATCGTGATTAATTACAGAAAAATTGTGCGTTTAGTTTTTTTTAATCGACTGACAGCACTAAAAAAATTATTCATTTCAAGGATAGTTTTTAACAGTTAAAATGTAATTTATTCTTCCCGTGATCAAAGCTCAATTTTTCAGCATCATTACTCCAGTCTTCAGTGTCACATGATCCTTCAGAAATCATTTTAATATGATGATTTGCTGCTCAACAAACATTTCTGATTATTATCAATGTTGTCATGCTGCTTCAAATTTTTGTGGAAACTGTGATTAGACTAAGTGGAAAAAAAGTTGTTGTTAATACTTTTATTCAGGAATCATGTGACACTGGAGACTGGAGTAATAATGCTAAAAATTCAGCTTTGATCACAGGAATAAATTACATTTTAAAATATATTAAAATACAAAACAGATCAAATAAATGCAGCCTTGGTGATCAAAAGAGACTTCTTTCAAAAACAAAAAAGAATCTTAATTATCCCAAACTTTTCTGATGATGTTATAATGGTCTGAAGATAGAGCACTTGTCATTAAAAAAGTCAGACTGGTTGGTTACCTGTGGCGGCTGGCGCCGCTGCTACCTTTAGAGCCGAAAGAGATATGATATGGCACGCGATGTGTGTCTGGAGAGATGCTTATACGCTGACAGCCTGCCCACTCTGTGGGAACATAGGGACATGCGTCTCAGTGATCTGAACACCTGCATACAACATATGAACACCATACAGGTCCGACAGTGTGGATGCCAATGTATTACCAGTAATGTCAAAGACTTTGCCATCCATGAAGGCGAAGTACGTGATGCGCAGTCCCAGCATACTAGATTCAGCCCACAGGTCTCCCTCCTCGGCACTGTGCCATTTATTACATTCAGCACAGAATCGGGCCTCGCCAGGCTCACGGTCCATCTCAAAGCGCCTGTGGGAAAGACCATGCTCAGGTGAACATAGAAATGCAGCATGTAACACAGAACAGAAGCTTGTCCGAAAGGACAGGACTGAGAAGACAAATGTCAGTCATACGCACTTGTGCTTGCCCTCACATTTAGTGCACATCATTGTGTTCATGGCTTCTTTCAGGTCGTCCTGTAGTTTGGTCAGGAACTCATTCATGGATTTTGAAAGCTCTGTAGCTGCCATACGCTTCCTGCAGACAGAACCCAAAAAACAAGACATTTGTGGTTATTTCAAAGAAGCATTTCTAATTCTCATTATTGTAACTGAGTAACTTAAAAAAAAAAAAAAAAATCAAAATTCAGCGTAAACGAAAAGGCAATACAACAGATATTCCTATGAAACAATATTTTAAACACTTTAAAAATATGTTAATGCATCAACTAACATCAACTAACAATGAGCAAAACATTTGGTAACACTTTATTTTACACTGCACTTGTTACACTTAACATGAACGTACTATAGTAATACCAGCAAATTATGCATAATTACAAGCAACTACCCCTAAACCAAACCCTAATCCCATAGCAAGAAGAACATGTTGTTAATTAATAATACTCAGTACATAAAGGTATAATTACACTGTAACAGGGACACTTTATAAAGCGCAACTAAACATTTATTGCAGTATTTATACATCTTTGTTAACGTTACAAATACAACTGTTCATCGTTAGTTTGTCAGCTCAACAGATAAAATAAAAGACATAATAATGTATTAGTAAATGTTGAAATGAACATTAAGATTATTACATGCTTTAGTAACTATAAATATATTTTTCATACTGGCACAACGCAAAGTCATTTTTTATGCAAAATATAATTTTGTATTTTGTATTTTGATTTAGGAGTGAGACAAGATCTCATATTATTCCCTTTTACAAAGTCTTGATGTTGTTTTTGTGCTCTACTATAACAGGTTTTCATGCTCGATCGTTCATTATTTTCCTCATTCTCCATTGTTGCAGCTCCTCTCTTCCCCTCCTTCTGAAAAGCACACTGTGCTCTGATTGGTTGGCTGGAGCAGTGTGTTGTGATTTGTCAAGTGCTTCGAGCATGTTTTGGAAATGTCCCGCCTCTTACCATAACCGCCAGTTTCAACACACTAATAACTAACTTAACCAGGCCCTGCCCCTTTATCCTGCGTATGAATTATTTAAATGAGGAATATTGTGAAGAAAACTCAGACTACAATGGAGGCATTTCAGGGAGTTCAGAAACACTGACACTGATATAGAGAATAACTCCTGCTGGAGGGACTTTGTAACTTTGCAGAGCTTTTTCATGCTCAAACAGCAACATTACACACTACAGAAAGATCAAAGTGGAAAAAAGCATAATAGGTCCTCTTTTATGGCAATTCTGTAAACCAATTTAGTGGTTGTTTTCTAAAAGCACTCACAGTTCATACTCTCGGCGTGTCTCTGGGTTACTGACGATGTCCCATGCTGCTCTTAACACCTTGAAGGCCTCACCAGCACCTGGGTGCTTGTTTTTGTCGGGATGAACCTGCACAGAAACAATCCATTAAAGCGTTAGTTCACCCAAAAATGAAAATTCTGTCATTAATTACTCGCCCTCATGTCGTTCCACACCCGTACGACCTTCGTTCATCTTCAGAACACAAATTAAGATATTTTTCATAAAATCCGATGGCTCAGTGAGGCCTCCATTGCCAGCAAAACAATTAACACTTCCAGATGCCCAGAAAGCTACTAAAGACATATTTAAAACAGTTCATGTGACTACAGTGGTTCAACCTTAATGTTATGAAGCAGCGAGAATACTTTTTGTGCGCCAAAAAAACAAATAACGACTTTATTCAACAATATCTAGTGATGGGAGATTTCAAAACACTGCTTCATGAAGCTTCGAAGCTTTACAAATCTTTTGTTTCGAATCAGTGGTTTGGAGCGTGTATCAAACTGCCAAAGTCACGTGATTTCAGTAAACGAGGCTTTGTTACGTCATAAGCGTTTCGAAATTTCAATGGTTCACCTCTGGGGGGCGTGACTTTAGCAGTTTGATACATGCTCCGAACCACTGATTCAAAACAAAAGATTCATTAAGCTTTGAAGCTTCATGTTTTGAAATCGCCCATCACTAGATATTGTTGAATAAAGTCGTTTTTTGTTTTTTTGGCGCACAAAAAGTATTCTCGTCGCTTCATAACATTAAGGTTGAACCACTGTAGTCACATGAACTGTTTTAAATATGTCTTTAGTAGCTTTCTGGGCATTGAAAGTGTAAATTGTCTTGCTGGAAATGCAGGCCTCACTGAGCCATCGGATTTTATAAAAAATATCTTACTTTGTGTTCTGAAGATGAACGATGGTCTTACAGGTGTAGAACGACATGAGGGTGAGTAATTAATGACAGAATTTCATTTTTGGATGAACTAACCCTTTAAACCTTGACAAATACATTAAACCCATAATTCATCCAACACAGACATAATACAGGTTTCAGGGCAGTGATTTTATTTCATCTCACCTGTACTGCCAGCTGCCTGTAAGCTCTCTTGAGTTCAGATTCAGTGGCATGAATATCCACTCCAAGAACGTTAAATGGGTCCAACTCCTCTTCAGGGATCTGAACCAGAGCAGCAGTTGATAATACGGTTAAAACACACTTCGGTTTCAAACATACATCACCTGTCCTTGTAAAATTACAGTATCCAACATCAAATCACTAAGCAACACATCAATATTTCAAGTGCTTACTGAATGATTACAGGCTTGCACAGATTCTGTACACACAGAATAATAGCAAAAATGTCTCTTTTCTAGGGTATTTGATTGTGATTGGTCAAACATTTTGGTATATTTAAGTTTCATGTCTCTCCTATCACTCCCCTCAAATAATAAAATTATTTAAACTCAAATCAATATTTACGGTCCATGAATTTACTTGTTTGGTAAGTAGCTGTGTAGGTAAAGTAAAGTACAGTCAATAAGTCAGTCATTAGTCAAAATAAACCCTGACATGAAGCACAAAGCTGATTGTACCTTATTAATATCCATTATTAATCTGATCATGCTTAAAATTATGTTGAAATGGAATAAGTGTCAGATCTTTTTTTTGTACATCTGAGTGCAACGAATTAAAGAAACATCATGGTTCTTGATTGGATGCTGAGATGTGTGCATGGCTCTCAAAAGTGGAGGGAGATGAACATGAGGGGGTTTAAAGGCACAATATGTAATATTTTTGGATTAAAATATCCAAAAACCACTAGAACACTCTGAAGTAGTCGTGATTTGCCTTTCACAACATAACATGCTCTAAACACACCTCTTAAGCACGCAGAATAATGTTAATGGATATTTTTTGATGTAATTGCGCCTTTGAACGATTACGAAAATTGTGGCATCCGTAATCGTAATCGCGATTAGAAATTCAATTAATTGTGCAGCCCTAGTGCAAACTAGAGGTCGACCGATAAGGGTTTTTCTCTGGCCGATGCCGATATTTAGAAATCAGGGCAGCCGATGGCCGATATATGATGCCGATTTTTTTGGCCGATATGTTTGGCCGATTTTCTTTTTTTCCCCCCTTCATCTTATAAAATCTAACAGTTAAGTAAAAAGAAGTTATACAGAAAATTGCTTAAATTAAACATTTATTGAACAACACAAACCTCTCCAATCAGTGCACTAAAAATAATTTATACGTTAAATATTAAATACACAAAACAGGTCATCAAAAATCTAGACTGTCAAATTAACTTAGTAGTAGCCTAATTCATAGTAATAATAATAATACATGGCTCAACTTTTTAAGCACCTTCTCAAAACTATTCTGAAGCATGCTTCTATACTGTAAGTCAAATAGCCATAATCCAAGTGATAACAAAAATAAGAGTTCACCCATTTTACACAGCCTGCTGCTCATAACTGCATAGAGTGCCCTGGCCACGAGCGATGACGTCGTGGAGGCTATGTGTCGGACCCACAGACACATTTAATGAGGAAAGTTAATACGCATGTTTAGCCAGAAGTTTCGTCTGAATTGCACGTTTCTACTTTCACATGCAAATGACTTGTTGCACTTATGATAAACATGGTCGGCATCAATTCTAGTAGGCTACAACGTAATTACTCTTTCAAAACGGTCTGTTTTCCCCTGCCATCATTAATTGAAGCTGTGTGTCAACAAGGCACGGCTGCAGAGTGTGAGGGAGAGAAATTCTCCAGTAACGTACAGAAACAGAATTGATAGTGTCAGAGTTTATCTATACAACGCAGGCTTGTATAATAATTTAGCCGCTGGGCTCGTTACCAGGTTTTGGTACCCGCGCCTACCTGTAGCCTAAACTACAGCTGGTTAAAGGCTCGCACACCCCGTCCGCGTGCAGGACGATCCGCGTGTACAACAGGGCATGTGTGAGTGACTTAAGAGCTTCAAAACAGCAGTCCACTAAATCCGTTTTTCCGCGCTCACGGACAAAGGAGTATACTTTGAAAGGCTTGCGTGCTCAACTGTGCACGAGATGCAGCGGAACGCGGAAATTGAAGTATAACTGGTCCTTTATGCAGGTGGAATGGCAATCGTGCCTGCCTATTAATCGGCCTAATTTGCAGCACAATCGGCCGATGCCGATTAATTTAAAAATGCCAAAAATCGGCCCGATATATCGGCCGGCCGATCAATCGGTCGACCTCTAGTGCAAACTCTTCTTTATTAACGCTAACATTAACGCTAGATCCCTACCTTGGCTAGTGCCAGCAGTCTCTGCAGCTCTTCGCCAGGTTGCCACTTTTCTGCTCCCCTGTTGGGAGACTCTGGATTTGAGCTTTCATTCATGCCACCTTGTTTAAAGAAACACCCGTGAATCCTCACGGTCAGATCCGACACTTTCCTCCAAACCCTGCTGCTTTGGAGGGCAAGCCACCATTTCCTGCCCCTCTCTCCCGCCAGCCTTCCCACGACACACCTCATTATCTGAGAGCCCGTGTTTAGCATGGCACCAACAAATCTCAAACTGGAAAGAAGAGCGTGTCGAGCCCAACACAAAGTCCTGCCGATGCCTTCTATTAAAGATAGAGCTGAACACCAGCTCCAGTCCAGGATCCGCCTCAAATCATGCGTCAAGCCTGGAATATCTTTGACCTTGCAAAGCATGCGTGTTCCAAAGTCATATAGTGCAATTCCAGACGATTCTACAGCAACTCCACAGCGGTGGGTCAAAGAGATGATGAGTTCGACAACCATATGGATGCAGGAAATGCACCAGGGGCTGACAAATTCCGCCAGGAAATCCCGACACACCATGACCAACGGCTGGATCCCGTTTTTCCTTCGTGCACGGCTGTGATTGTGCAGATGCTGGCTCCGTCGCTTCACCTGCTTGTATCTGCTGGGCCCGGAGGATGCAAGGAAGGATTTATGAGACGTGGAAGACGTCCACGATGGTGTTTGATCACAAGGCCCCTGCGCTGAGCCACTCTTCTTGGCCTTTCCTTTCCTCCCGATTCCAGCATTGCGGGATCTAGACTCTGCGTTGCCCCTCAACTCATTCTCCAATTCATTTTTCCCTCCTCTTTCACAATTCTCCTTTTCAGCACTCCCATCTTCCACCTTATCCTTAGTTGTGGTGTTTTGTTCTTCATTCTCGTCTACTTCTAAATCAAAGTCTTCCTCAGGGAATTCACAATCAGATTCATCAAACGCCTCATGTTCACACTCAGGTCCCTGAGGCAGCATCACATGACTGTCATTTCCATGACCCGGACTGGCCAGAGAAACGACGGGCGGACCACAGTCAGTGCTTTCCTCTACTGCCTCCCAATGTATGGCCATGTCGTCTTCCATCTTGCTCAGATATCCACAGGTTCACTCCCTCACGCTTAAGACAGACATGGAAACATCCATCATGAGCTTCAGGGTGGCAGCAGACTTGGACCATGCATGCATTGTTTTAACAGCGGTCTCATATTTACAAATGAAACACAATATGGGGCCTTCAGCATGTCCAGCATTGCAGACGATCAGAGATGGACATTTCCAAATTACAGCAGCATTCTGAACCCCTGCAAATGAAAAGAAAAATCTGTCAACACACTCTAAATAGTAGTAATCTAATTTTCCCTTGGAAAAGAAAAGTAAATGATTACTCTTAAACTTTCTGTAATTTAATTACAGTTACTTCTGGTGCAACTGCAATAAATACTGTACAACAATTCTATATAAAACAACAGTGGATTTAACGTCCAAATTTAATGGATAATGTTAAAATGTATGTTTTACATGGATAATGTTAAAATGTATGTTTGGATGTAACCTTCTCCCTTTAAATACTTTGATCAGTTCAAGAATAATTAATGCAATAGTATATTGTTTATTTGAAAGAATTAAAAGAGCAGTTTCAAGTCTATCCTTGTATTGTTCAGCTGGTTGAGGTTGATATGGGATTTAGAAAGTAAATAGTAATAAGTAATCCAATACTTTTTTAGAGAGACAGTAATTTAATTACACTGTTGAAGATTTAATTAGTAGCTAGTAATTAATTACTTTTTTTTTTACCCAACACTGGACATAACATAAGACACATTCCCCCGGTTTCACAGACAAGGCTTAAGCTAGTCCTAGACTAAAATGCATGTTTGAGCTGTTTTAACTGTAAGCAACTTGTACGGACATATCTTAAAATATGTCAGTGCCACTGTTTTGTCTTAAGATGTACACCAGTAATGTTTTTTTCTAGTGTACATTTATTAAAGTTACTTAAATACCCTAATTGAACTCAGGCCTAATCCTGGTTTAGGCTAAGCCCGGTCTGTGAAACCGGGCCCATATGTTCTAGTATACACTAACAAATTATACGCTACAACATAAAAAAACCTACATTAACACAACTGGTTCCAGGTGTAAAAATCACAACCTTTCAATCCCAACCATACAAGACTGTGATTTAGCAATGACATTAGCCATAAGTCAGTGTAATTTCAAATCCATTAAACAAAAAAAAAAGCTGAATTGAACTGATAATCCCGTAGAGATGCACTGAATCAATCATCAATAACTATAAGTCAACAGTTTAATAATGCACCCTTTGATAAAGTCACTTGATGAGCATGTTCATGGAGCAGCTCCCTTTTCAAATACTTTTTGTTTCAATTTTGTGATGATTAATCTTAGAGCTTGGTTGATGTTTGATGGCCTAGAACTTGAACATTATACTGCAATTTCCTAAAGAAAAAAACGAATGGGAAGAACTTTCTATATTGAGATTTGTGGATTATACATGTTAAAGAATCTTCCATTGAAAAAAAAACAAAAAAACATCTTACATGTATTCGGTTGGACGTTTTTACAACCAAACCGTAATGCATTCACAATTTGTACCATAAACAAATTGTTGTTAATAATATTAAGTGTTAATATTGCATTTTATTGACAACAAAACACATATCTCTGTTAGTGCCAACAAGTTAGCTGCTCTAAATGACCTCACAGTTAAAACTACATAACCATCAGTTTTATCGTAACCATTCACGAAGCCTTTTCTGAACAATAAACACTTATCAGATCTATGAGAGACGTACCAGAAAATGAAATGTAAACATGTCTGGAACTTACTGAACTCTCTGTCCTGATAAAGTGCATGAGCATCGACTCCTCAACTGCTGCCGACTGAGGGTTTGCATAAGGTGATTGTGTTTTTGTGAATGTTTATGTTTAATAACCTTTATATCTGTTTAATCTCTTCATTTACGATGCTGTTTTGCTTTAGCAGGCATGCTAACTTAAGAACACCTACACCGAGCTGTACTGCCTTACGACACTAAAACAACAGTGTACAGGCAGCAAAGTTTATCTCGGGTCTAATGAGTTTGAAGCAGCTCAGCCTCTTTTCTCACCTATCTTTAACTGCTTTCACTGTCCTTCTCTCTTCATTCCAGTTCACTTCCGAGTACAGCACACAAGCCTAACGTCACTTCCGTGTAAGTAACCCTTTCCTGCCAGCTGTTAACACAAGAGGGACGGGATGGAGTCACGTGATCATAGAGAGTTTTTTTTTTTTTTTTTTTAAACTTTTTTATTTATTTATTTTTTATTGCAAATTTAGGATACATATATTAACAGTGAGAAGAAAAAAATTACAATAAAATAAAATAGGGGGCATACGGACATCACAAGAGGTTATAAGAATTAAATCAACAGTATTACATTTTGTCAATGTAAAAAAAAAAAATTAATACATTTAAAGGTTCTTTACAACAGATTCAAAGAAAGTAAACGTTTTCGACACCTTTGAGTTCAAAGGCATTTTTTGATATTTTCTTAAAGGAAGTAAAACGGGACTTTATATCAGAAGAAAACATACTAAAATTGGGATTACAGTGGATAGTTCTGGCTTTGTGAAGATGAAATTTACCCAGAAGACAAAGCATTAAAACAGTGTAATCAAGTGTAACATCCTTAGAATGAAAATCAGACAAGAAAATGATAGACTCGGTTTGTTACAGCAGCAGAAAACTAACATGGTAACTTCTGACCAAAAAAACTTAGAGAATGGGCAATGATAATACAAATGTAGAATTGATTCTTCTTCAGTATTGCAAAAGGAACATAAAGAAGATACATTCTCAGAAAACCTCTTCAAAAATAAATTACAAGGGTAATATCTATGAACAATTTTTAAATGGAGTTCTTTAATTTTACTAGGGATGAAAGGTTTGTGAGGAAAAGTCCGTAAGTTATTTAAATCAGAGTTTAGATAACTCCATTTAAATTGTGCTTTAGGAAGGGTTCTTGGGAGTTGAGTTGGAGCATTTCTAATAAAGAAGTTGTTGCATTTTTTAACTAATACATAATCAATTAAAAAGGAATTTATACCTGTATGGATATCACTCTGTAGCCACACTGGATCAACGGTTTGGAAAATGTATGTGGGCACCATCTTCAGGCTAACTCTCACAGTGCATTATGGGTATTCTCTAGCCGTTGAGCGTACATCAGTTGTACACTCGTTATTGTGGTGCATTGTGGGATTGAATGCGTGCACTCAATAACGTCGACTATGGTTTCGGACACCACTACAAATGACTGTCCCCTCAAATAGTGCCCTATTTAAGGGTACAGGGGGCGATTTCAGACACAGCCAAAGTGATCATAGAGAATGGCTGAATCCCAAATGCCACACTTCATAGCACTTTCGGTCTTGTGGACTTACAATGACTGCCATGTGCGCGTATCCGTTAAGTCCACGAGACCGTAGGGTATCCCATTCATCATTTTAGGTTTCAGAAGGGTGCTCGCGAGCACCCCCTTTGCGGCCGCTATGCGCCCTCGATGCGCACTTCAGCTGAGCCCGCAAGTTTGCAAGCTACGCAGAGGACTTTACCCGGCAGTCAAAGCGGCATTATGTCACGAAAGTGCGGACTCAGAGGAAGACTGCGAGTGTTTAGGGTGCCATTTGGGATCCAGCCAATGTACCTTGGGGAAAAGTGTGGTTCTTCTTTGATGTTTAACGGCGGTTGGCATCCAACTTCAATGATGCATTACCACCACCTACTGTACTGGAGTGTGAACCGGAGCTAGACAGAGATAAACTATATCTATAAAGATAAACTAAATAATAAATAAATAAAAAAAATATATATATACATATATATCCCTTTTTTTCTCCTTTTCTTTTTCCATTTTCTCTTTCCTTCTTCCTTCTTCCCTTTCCCAGAGCTGTAAACTATAGGCCTATCCTATCTGCCAGACCCATGTCCTTTAGAAAACTAAATACATGTGTACTAATGTCATTTGATGTTTTTCTGCAGGCAGAGAGCCAATGTAACTGAGCAACTTTGCTGACACTGGAGACCTTGGCGAAGCCACTACGACAAGTGTCTGAGGCGGAGCCAGAGTTCCCGAGGACTGAGGCGTAGCCGGTGTGACTAAGGACTGAGGCGTACCCGAAGGGAAAAAAGGAACCCACTGTAGCTGTAGGGGTGGAGAGACGGAGCACTGCGGACGGCTCGTAAGTCCGTGGCGGAAGAGTGACGAATAACCAAGGGGGAGCCAGTGGGACGAGGGAACCCAGTGGAGTCACAAGGCCGAGTGTCTCTGGTGGAGCCGAAGGTGGGAGGAGCCAAGGCGGAACTGACAGATCGACAAGTCGAAATGGAGCGAAGTGATCAGAGGCCGGAGGTGGAGCCGCAGGATTCTCTCACACAGGCACTGCTGGTGGTTGTACGACCTGAGGCTCAACGTCACAGCCAGGCGTACCCAGAGGAGGTGAACGGCTGCAAGCATCTAGCAAAGGCAGGGCTGGAGGACTGGCTGAGCTCTGCGGTGCGGGTGTGAGAGAGAAACTTGACGGGATCAATGGTGGTAAATTACCATCCATGCAGGTCAACAAAACAGTTTCAATGCTGTCTTGAAACAGCGATAATACAGAACAAACAGAAAAATCACAGTCTATACAAGTCTTACTGCTCTCTTGACACAGATGAAAAGTCTATAGATAAATCACAGTCCATACCAATGTCGGTGCTGTCATTACACAGCGATGGTGCAGAACACTGTAAGGCCCGCCCAGTCAGCCCAATGGCGGTTTTCCCATAGGACGGGGAAGGTTTCTTGCGAGTTTGGTCTTTTCAGCGTGGCAAAGTACCAATTAAATTTAATTCCAATTAAGTTCTTATCTGACTCCATTTTATTATGACCTCGAATTTAGGTTGGAATGTCAATTGATTATTGGTCATTTGTATAATAGTTTAGCTACACATTTGATTATTCTATTTTACTCTTTACTCTTATTGTTCTCGTTCATTCGGGTGCCCGAGTCACACAGGGTCCTCGCAACGGCCGTTCATTTATTATGATCACAAACTGGCCAGTCTTGGCCATAGACAGAGGCAACTGACTATACTATTTAGAGGGTTGCTCCCATGCTCACTCACTCTAAGAGTATTTTATTTAGTCCTCATAGATCTGTGTACACTTGATTTAAAGCAACATTATCTCTAGTCAATGGTCATGACCACTACTCCAGATATAAGCCGACCAATACTTTCTCTAATAGTAGTTTTGGTATGGTCATGCCATGGTTTCCCATGTACACTTAGCTAGAGTAACATTACATTAAACAGAGGTAAGGCTCACCCTATTTAGGTTGGTCAGTCAACATTATGTTGCCCTAAATGGAAATTTCCTTTTATTAGCCTTCACAGTCTAAGTACACTTGAACTAATGCCAAGTCATAGCTCTAAAATCTCAGTTGGTGTGCCCCAGTGCTTCACTCAAAACTGGACTTTAGTCCGTTACTAACCTGACGCAGATTTGCGGTAACAATGGATACATCGTAATCTACTGGAGTCAATAATTTCAAAGTCAGAACAAAATCAAATGTAACAATTTATTAGTCAGGTAAATGTATCATGCCAATTACATAATCAGTTCAAAGATGATCAATATAAAACATCAAATGCTCATACCTGACATTAGAAAAATGCACATTGCTGAGTGTCCTGAACACTCAGCAATGTGGGCTGATCTGACAACAGAATCGCGACCTGTGCCTCTTGCGACATTTCTTTAAATACTCATGACAAGACAAAGCATCCCCCAATGTGGGACATGAACTTACAATCAGAAATTGCATTGACTAGGGTCACAGACCTAGGTAGTTCGCACCTTGTTGGCAAACAGGAGGTAGTTTAAATGAAGGACCCTGGGAAAGACAGAGATTTAAATAGACAGGTTAACATAGGCTGATGAGGGACAGGTGTTGGTGATTTGACGTCATGGTAACTAATGAGGGTAACTATAGCGACACACAAGGTACAAGGCAAAACAGGAACCAAACACAGGAACTGAAGACAGAAACAAAGAGAACTAAGATTACACTTCAACATAAGTCCTACAAAACAAGACGCAGCACAGGGATCGTGACATAGCCCCCCCTCAAAGGAGCGGCTTCCTGACGCTCCTATAAACGAGAGGTCCAGGAGGGTGGTGGAGCGGAGGCGGACTCGGGGGCGGGTGAATCATGTTTTCTGTCAAGAGTGGACATTATATTAACGTTAATACAGCTGATATGATCCTGTTATCAGCATGATCACAGAGGGTTTTTTCACATAGCCTACCTGACTGAAAGGGCTCATTATGCGGGTCATTATGCAGGTCTTTGTCTTCTCAGGTGTGAATCACAGCATTATTCATGAAGATTCACGCCTCCATGCATACTGTGTTTCTTGACAAAAAGTGTCTTACAAAATTTAAATCAATATATTGTTTTATATGAACAAGTAGGCAGGACAATTTTTACATCATTTTGAAGCAAAAACTAATCTACAACCTCCAATACCCAGAAGTCTTGTGAACACATATTTTGTGTTTTATAAATACAAGTTTATGGTGGAAAAAGTTCAATTATCTTGGACTTTTGTGACTCAAACAAAGTCTTTTGGTTAGATTCAGACTTTTGAATTGATTCATATACACAGGGTTCTTGAAAGTACTTGAATTTCATGGATTCAAGGCCTGGAAAGTACTTGAAAACAAATATAGGACCTTGTTAAATTTAACAAAAATTATAACATGTCCTCCTTCAAGAATATTTGTTTTGGGATTTTTTTTTAAAGATATTACAAGCAGTGTTTGTTTTCTGTTGCTGAGACACTTGCTTTGTCTGAAATTAACTGTTTTCTACGGGAGGAAAACACATCAGCACGCATCGTTTTATTTTATCTCGAACTTCCCAGAGCAGCATTTTGCACTCAGATCACGGTGGACGTATAGCACCCTCGGGCGACCGTTGATTATTTTTTTGCCAATTACCTTATCCTAATAAAGCTTGTTTCTGCAACTGAATAAAAAATAAAAAAGGGTAATTCATACTGTTTCTCACAATTCTGAGAAAAAAAAATAGAATTTAGATGTAAATAGAGAGGAAAAAAGTCAGAATTTAGTCGCAATTACCTTTTTAGTGGCGGAAACAAGCTTCTATATTATCCATATCTTTTCACTGAATTGCAGAACTTATTTTTATAATATTCTCTCTTTATTTTAATGTTTTTAATCAAGTGATGATTTATAAAAAATAAAAAATAAAACTAGTGTGGAATAATTGTTAAAATTAGGGATAAGAAATCTGCAAACTTTTCACTCCAGCTTGCTTTCTCTCTCATACATTCTACCAGCCCTCTCTCCTTATTGTATAAAAAAAACATATGCCCCATAAATTTTGTTTTAGTTGTCAGTATATGCTTTAATATTACTGCAGTAATGATAGACACAGGTACAGTAGGACTACAGTTTGGACTTGAACACAAAGGATGTAACAATTTTATATCTCCTTAAATTTAAAGAAAGAAGGAAAACTGAAGAAAATGGAAAGCACATGACAAAACATAATTATTAACACATTTACAAAATTTCTTTTTCGTATTAAAAACAATGTATTTTTGTACAAACGATTCTGTACCTCTTCCGGGTAAAAACGGATGCAAATGCAATAGGAGGGTTAAAATTTTAAGTACTAAGAGGTCTATCATGATGCTCCATATGCTGCATGTGAATTTGATAGTTGCTTGATATAAAATAAATGGTGCTTAAAAACGTCCTTAAGTCCTTGAATCTGGTGTTCTTGAAAGAGTGGGAACCCAAGCAGTGTTTTGAAATCGGCCATCACTAGATATTGTTAAAAAGTTGTTATTTTGTTTTTTTGGCGAACAAAAAGTATTCTCATCACTTTATAATATTAAGATTGAACCACTGTAGTCACATGAACTGATTTAAATATGTTTTTAGTACCTTTATGGATCTTGAGAGAGGAAGTACCATTGCTGGCGATGCAGGCCTCACTGAGCCATCGGATTTAATCAAAAATATCTTAATTTGGGCGTGGAACAACATGAGAGTGAGTAATAAATGACATTATTTTCATTTTTGGGTGAACTAACCCTTTAACAGATTTGTACACATCAATGAAAACAACAACAATAGCACTCGTTATGTTTATTATTAGGGAAAAGTAGTCTTTTTTTTATTTTTTTGTAGCCATTTTGTTCTTTTGGTTTAAAAAAATTATGACATATAATTTAGAATGTAATTCAGCCTTGTTGAAAAGCATTACCAATCACAAAATCATAATCCCGTTTTGCAAGATACTAGTATTATTTCTGTAACATAGGCAACTTGGATTTTCTTAACTAACAGAAAATACATAATTTATTATGTGCCAACCAAATTAGCACTAAAGCTGAACACAAGCCTAGTGTAATGAAGGCAAGAAAAAAGTAAAACATTTAAAAAAAAAAAAAAAAAAAAGAATCTTATAGCAATTTATTATAGTATAATGTTCTAAAATATATTTTCCTTTACATCTTTATCTTCAGTGGTATGATCTTCACGCTTCGGTTTCACTTGAGGAAGAATCCCACTGTTTTAGCAGATGGAGCCATCAACATATTAGCCTGATTTTTGTGTGTGATGTAGATCTACAGATGGACAGAAAGATAATACTGATGTTAATAAGGAAGTACATATAGCTAAATATCACTTCACAGAATGGAGCATGGAGGTTCAGACATCTGTTATACACCCTAAACCATATTTTAATTAAATCTGAATGTGAATGATGTCAGGTAAAGCAAGTAGCTGTGGTTTAGAGATCATCACAGAACAATCACAATACTCAACAGGTATATGGAGGGCACCTATTATGCAAAATTCACTTTTACATGCCGTTTGAACATAAATGTGTGTTGGCAGTGTGTGTACACAACCACCCTATAATGCTAAAAATCCACCCATTCCTCTTTTTTTAAATTCCCATAAATCATAAGCAGTGTCTCAGAACAAGCTGTTTGCAGATTCCCCGCCGCTATGTGTCCGACGTTGTAAAAAGCAATACCATTGTGCAGCGTCTACCTCAGTAAATTGACCGAGTGGATCTAGTCTGAACTCGTGCGAGTGAGTGGAGGTGGGGCTAATTATCATATTCATAGATCCGTGTATATTAAATGAGGCAAGGGTGTACAGTTACATTCAAGCTATTTTAAAGCATTAAGAATTTTTTTCACAGGAAAAAACGTTTAAATATGTAATTTTGGTGATCAAAGATGAGTTTTAAGGGATAAAATTAACTACAGGGGGACTTTAAAGTCACCATGATATCAAAATGAACAATTCTATTTTTTTTTTATTGAATATTGCAGCGACATCTCTTCTCTGATGATGTGTTTACTGGCGCGAGGGCGAAGCAACCTGTCATCCACCAATAGCAAACCACAACCATCCAATCAATTCCCCATGGACAAAATCAAGCTCTGCCCTACATTTGTTCTTGTTCCAGAAGACATCACAATAGGGAGGACCACTTCTGTTTCATGATGACTTTAATCCATGATTGTTGTTCTTGTGATGCTATAATGTGTTATGCCAGTGGTTCCTAAACTTTTTCTGCCTGCATCAAAAATATCTTAATTTGTGTTCCGAAGATGAAGGGTGTTACGGGTTTGGAACGACATGAGGGTGAGTACTTAATGACAGAAATTTCATTGTTGGGTGAACTAACCCTTTAAAACTAAGCTCAGAATCGATTCGAGAGAGAAAATATCAGAATCGACTCAGAATCATTGTATCGCGAATCGAGAATCAATGTATTGTCCCAGCCCTGATAAATTATGTTTTAAAATTAATATTTTGTGTTCAGTTATTTACTTATGTAGCAAGTATAGTAATAGCAGGATAATTACGCAGTGGGGTCTTGTATCACCCTGAAGTGGTTTCTTTTGAATAACAATCTTCTGACTGTACTCTATCCCTCAGCCTTGCCGCTCCCCCCTTTTTATAAGCCCCTCCCAGAGTTTGGAAGCACTGTGTTATGCGGTTAAATGGCAGCAACATTCATACCATCAAACAACTAATGCATGATGAAACATTTCAATGAATGAGAAATCGCTGTAAACAAACTAACACTGACACTCTGTAATAACCTCGACGCTGGAAAATCTTGACAGATCATCATGTGTTGATGAAGAGCACACTTACTGTACATGGCGGCTGCATCCACGGCTCTCCATCAATCTGCATGGGCAGAGTTTTATATGTTCTACAGGAAAGGAACATTGTTAATAATATTCAGATAACTTGAACTTGTTTATTTCATTTTCACTTGCTTATTCAAATGGGTGAAACATGTTTAATGAAATATCATCTGGCTTCACCTGATAGTGACGTGAGCAGCCTGAACCAGACGATGTGCTTTACTCTTCAAGCCCGTGTAAATCTGACCCATTTCCACGACGCTCTCCAGCCCAACAACCTCTAGGAGTTTATCATTCATGTCTACAAGCATAAACACAGCATTTAGTGTGAAAGACTACATCAAAACTGATGATGGCGACATTTTGCCAACAAAGGCATCATCAACATACACAACCATGAATTATATTTGAAATCAAAATTGACTATTAATACACATTCCTAATCTTAACATGTGCTCATGAATGTTTTTCTGTTTATTCTTTCTTCAAAATGTAATAACTTGCTCTGAAACGCCTTTCCTTTTTCAGTCATATTGGGCCATTTATTTTACAACCACATTCTTATAGAGAGAACTTTTGAAAGAATCAGTTCCTGATGATTTAATTTTTTAATTTAATTTTAATTAATTTTTTTGCTTTGTGTGGGAATGTGAAATATGTGGTATAAGTTCTATGTCCAGTTGATTTAAATAGTGAAAAATTAAGAAATAATATTAAGACCTGCAGTATCATAAATGACCTAGATTTTTAACAACTTTTCCTATTTATACCAGCATATTCAACTAAATAAGCTTTTAATAAAAATGTCTGGCAAATGGATACATGTAATGTAAGCATAAAACAGCTATAGCATTTATGAGGGTCAACTGTCTAATAATGGTTAAATTTATAGTTACAATCCATTTTTGGAGGTACTAAGAAAATAATCTGTTAAAGTGCCCCTATTATGTTTTTTTTTTTTTTTTTTTGATTCCCTTTCATGTAGTGTGTAATAGAGCTGTTTGTGAATGTAAAAGGTCTACAAAGTTTCAAAGGTCAAAGTGCAGATAAATGGAGTTTTTGTCTCCTAAAAGTAAGAAGTGATTCTGAACTGAAACGAGTCGTCAGTAATTCCAGTCTCTCTTCCTGCTGAACCTACGTAGGTTTTAGGGGTGCAACGGTTCAGATTACTCACGGTTCGGTTTGTATCATGGTTTTAGGCTGAGTGCACAAATCTTCTCACAGAGCTCGCGCAAGTTCTCTTTTGCGCCTTGCACTTGAATGTTTAAATTGAAATATGAACTGTGGTGCAAGTGCGTGCCGAACCGAGTGTGCAGAACGGTACGGTTCGATTTTTTTACCGAGAACCGTTTCACCCCTAGTAGGTCTGTAACAAATCTGCATAATGCCAGTCTATGGTCTTCATTGGCAGGTCGTGAACAACGTCTACTTTGACCCTCAAACAATGTAGTTGTATCTGAGACTGGAAGAGTTTGGTTCGTGTTGTTCATGTCGAGAAGACGCTGTTTTCTGCTGCCAAAGCAAATCTACTTTGATGAGATTAATACGGTAAAACCGACGTCATCGTTACTGTTCGTATCACTGTGTGTCAAGTGCTGAGGAAGAGCTGAGATTCAGATATGATAATGAGTGTTTGGTTTCTGGCACATACTGTAAGCGGTCGACCAATCACAACAGACTGGGCCATCTGACCCATCAGAGCAGAGCAGCTCTCAGAAAGGAGGGGTTCAGAGAGACCAAATCCTTGATCGAACCGTTTCAGACACTGAGAGAAAAGAGCTGATGCTGCAATGGATATTATGAGAAGATTAAAGTGTTTTTGACCTTAAATGCATGTAAACCTGTTGTAGGAGACTCCAAAACAAAATTAGGAACCTTTAAAATAGCATAATAGTGGCACTTTAAGTAAGCAGTGTTGTATATATTTTTTTTATTGTAAGAAGCATTTGCTCACCCTGTGAGCACATCTCAAGAGCATCAGCATCAACAGTGACCTCTTGCCACTTCTTTAGTCTCTCAACACTCTTTGTTTCTCCCCACAGGTTTGAACCACCGTGCATGCTGGGAATGTTCAGGACAGCAACACCCTCCAAAGAGAGTCTGCTCAGATCGACAGGAACGCCACAACACTACAGGGACAGAGATTCATTAAACTCATTTTGAAACACCTCAGTGACAGTGAGATACATAAAACTGACACAAATAAAGCAAGAGACAAGTATATAAAGAAACTACTACTCAGGTCAAGAGTATTTATACATACATGTCAGGTTTGTCACATCCAGGGCAAGTTGTTTAAAGCTGTACCTTTTTACAATTCGTTAATTACTATTCTTTTAGGCCAGAATGTTTTGATGGTTTAATATTTTTTTATGCTACTTTTACATGTTTCATTCTGTTTTCAGAATTGTTTTACTGTATTAGTTTAGCTTAAAAAAAAAAAAAAAAAAATTTGATGGCAGGTTCCTAGTGAAACATAATACCCATGTAGTGTGACAACAAGTCACCTTGAAAAGGTGTGTTAAAGCTGCTGTCCGTAAGATTTGCCTCTTAGTCGCCATCTCTGTTTGAAACCTGCAATTGCAGTTATATGCGGAATTATTATCTTTACGTGCGTTGTGCATCAGCACGGCTCCTCTGCGCGGATGAATATAATGTTTGCTGTCAGTCACCATACCGGTGTGGATACTGTACTTCAGAATCAAATCAAATCAAAAAACGAATGACCAAAAGATACACGGACCAAATATAAACATTTCCACAACATTTACCTCAATGCTGAGACATTCCTTGAGGTTCCTGCAGGAAGCTGAAATGGTCTCGGATGTTGCGAGCTGAAAATACCACAGCTTATTTCTGGCTCTTTCAGGGCATAAAATAGAAAAATGTAGAACATTTAAAGGGGTCCTTGATTATGATTTAAATTTTTTAACTTTAGTTAGTGTGTAATGTTGCTGTTTGAGCATAAACAACATCTGCAAAGTTACGACGCTCAAAGATCAATGCAAAGGGAGATATTTTCTTTTACAGAAATCTCTACAACAAATGGCTGGTAGGGACTACAATGAGCTTCTTCATGGTTTAGTGACATCACAAACCCCAAAATTTACATAAACCCTGCCCCCGAGAACACGCAACAAAGGGGGTGAGGCCATGTTGGGCTGCTTTAGAGAAGAGGAAGAGTTGTTGTAGTAGAGTGTTGTTACCATGCCGTCATTTTACGCCGGACTGCTTCACAAACGAGGATCAATTCAATGCTGGATTTGCACAAAAGATTAACATGACGGCACATGCTAGTCGATGAGTTGAATCAACTCCACAGCAGCTACATAAATTTAATTACTAACCATTCAGAAACATCCAGTTTCATTTTAAAAGTTGTAACTTCTTCCTGAGTCTCTCCATCAGTGTCGACTCCGGTTTGAACAATGTAAGGCTGAACACCGTTACTGACAATCCTCATTTTGGCTGCGTGAGATTCTCCAGCTTTGTTGTTGTTGAGCAACTGAAGCGCGAGCTGTTAAAGCTCCGCCCTCTTTTGGAAAGGGGGCCGGGAGCAGCAGGTCATTTGCATTTAAAGGGACACACACAAAAACGGCGTGCTCTCACCCAAATAGGGGCAAATTTGACAAGCTATAATAAATGATCTGTGGGGTATTTTGAGCTGAAACTTCACAGACACATTCTGGGGACACCAGAGACTTATATTACATCTTGTAAAAGGGGCATTATAGGTACCCATTAAAGCTGAACTAAGTAATAAAATCCACAAAATATCTAGTCAAAAAACAACACAAAGTACTAAATGAACACATTTCAGATCCTGACCTGCTGTTGAACTTCTGTGGATCCTTCTCTCTCATCACATGAAACTGGTGTGCTATAGATGCGTCCTGTTGAGGGAACATCACACTTGAAAAAATGACTGACACAAATACAATATAGCTGCTAATTACAGAAATACAGTGACACCATTCTAAGAGCCAAGCGATTAGAAATCTGGCTTCATATTTATGCCATTTGTCAAGAGGAAAATAAAACGTTTCAGTCCAGACTCTTGGCGCTTACCACACCGATAGAGAAATAGTTGTTGATGATGTCATTAGGCAATGGGTCGCCATCGTCTGCCAGATCAGCTTGAATGACTTGCAAACTCCAGCGATCCATCTGCACTAGTGTGCTCTCCTCAATCTGCTTAAGGATTTCTGTCAGATCACTGCCTTCATATCCTGTTCAATCCAACACATAAAGAACAACATATGTCTTGAATTATGAATGTTATACTTGTTCCCAAATATGTTGTAAGAACGTTTTGCAAATGTTCCCATTAAGTTATGAAAACGTTATTTCTGAATGTTCTCTGAATGTTCAAAACGTCAGTTTTTAAAATGAAGTGTTTCCTTAGTTATCTGAACGTTAAGGGAACATTCAATTTGATAATGTTGAAAACATTATGGGAACGTTACTTCTGAATGTTCTCTGAACGTTTTGAAACAAGTAGTGACATTTTAAAAAATGTAATATGAATGTCCAACTGAAACGTTTTTTTTTCTCCTTGATTGTATTGTGTGTATTGTATAAACCTTATTCAGAGCAGCGCCATGACAGGTATTAAAGCAAGGCTGTCAGGGATAGATTTTGAGCACAACTAGCTTTTAAAGGGAATGGGAGATGAGACTCTGATTGGTTTTTTGCATGTTACGCCCAAAACACAGCCCTGACTCATTAAGAGAATAGGTACAACCCCTTTAGACCATGCGCCTGGTGCGCCAACCATTTTTCCCATCCTTAAACTAGCAAAAGTGGATTCGGACACGCCCTAAGTGCACTTGCGCTGTGCGCTTAGATCGTTAAAATAGGGCCCATACCAACGTTCGGTGACTGTGAGCTGCATTACATGCGGGATTTAAATGGTGGCTAGCAGACAAAAACAATCATTAAGACTGTGTCTAGTCCACTAACTGCTAGTTGCTCAGACTAGTTCTTAAGGGTAATCAATCAAATTAGAC
The DNA here is from genome assembly GCA_039654765.1 of Mylopharyngodon piceus. NCBI lineage: Eukaryota > Metazoa > Chordata > Actinopteri > Cypriniformes > Xenocyprididae > Mylopharyngodon > Mylopharyngodon piceus. The sequence goes on from CM077452.1 coordinate 18,190,915, forward strand.
TGTAAGACTGATGCCGGACTGTCTGGACCAACAGAGGGCTACTCTCTGAGAAAACAAAGAAAATTAATATTTGAACTCTCTCTTGCAAAATTAGCATCCATATCTGAGACGCAATCACAGTCGATCACACCTCAGCATTGCCTTAATCTACATTTCCTTTCCTTCACCCCCTCTTCGCCTATCTCTTCTCAAAAGATTCATAAAGCTTCGAAGCTTCATGAAGCAGTGTTTTGAAATCGCCCATCACTAGATATTGTTGAAAAGTCGTTATTTTGTTTTTTTGGCACACAAAAAGTATTCTTGACGCTTCATAACATTAAGGTTGAACCACTGTAGTCACATGAACTGTTTTAAATATGTCTTTAGTAGCTTTCTGGGCATCTGAAAGTGTTAATTATCTTGCTGTCAATGGAGGCCTCACTGAGCCATCGGATTTTATCAAAAATATCTTAATTTGTGGTCCGAAGATGAACGAAGGTCTTACGGGTGTGGAACGACAATGACAGGGAGTAATTAATGACAGAATTTTCATTTTTGGGCGAACTAACCCTTTAAATTGCTTTAGCCATAACCTCTGGTTATCAGACTGCCGAGTTTTTTTTGATCGTGGGCCCACATAACTGCTGGTGCGAGGACGCTGTGCGACTCTGAGAACCGAATGAACGAGTACAATAAGAGTATAGAGTTAAATAGAATAATCAAATGTCTAGATAAATTATCATATAAATGGTCAATAATCAATTGGCATTCTAACCTAAATTCGAGGTCATAATAAAATGGAGTCAGATAAAAAAGTTTTGAGAATGTTTCCTGTTAGCTGGGTTACTTTTAAATGTTCTCTGAACACTCTGAAAGGTTACCATAATGTTTGCAAAATTATAAAATGGAATGTTCCCTTTACGTTCATATAACCAAGAAAAAGCGTTTTAAAATCATTTAAAAAACTGGACATTTTAAATGTTCAGAGAACATTCAGAAATAACATTTTTACTTAATGGGAATGTTAGCAAAACATTCTTAGAACATAATTTTGTGAGCTGGATACTGCTGACTGTCAACTAGTTTGTAAATAGTGTATTGTTTCTTGTTATATTGTTTGGTTTGATTGTTTTTTATATATGGCTAAAATTAGCTATTTAATGTGTAAATATCCCTACTGAATGCTGCAGTAATCATGGACTAGGCTGTTGAAGAGGAGACTCACCTCCTCCCCAGTGCAGACATCGTGCCAGATCATTTCCTGTTCCTAGAGGAAGGACTGCAACTGGAGGGCGAACCACTATGTCAGCTTTATCTGAGGAAAAAATAAAGCAACATGTCTGCTTGAATCAACTCATGGTAACACTTTACAATAAGGTTCATTAGTTAAACATTAGTTATTTATTAACTAACATGAACTAACCATGAGCAGTACATTTGTTAATGTATTTACTAATCTTTGTTAATGTTAGTTAAAGAAAATACAGTTCTTCATTGTTTGTTCATGTTAGTTCACGGTGCATTAACTAATGTTAACAAGATTTTAATAATGTATTAGTAAACGTTGAAATTAACATCAACAAAGATTAATAAATGCTGTATAAGTGCAGTTCATTATTAGTTCATGTTAACTAATGAAACTTACTGTAAAGTGTTACCCAACTCATTTACTTAATAATTACAATAGTAAGTACTTGAAAGATTGTTTAAATACTTAGTTTTATGATCAAAGCTCTAGTTTTAAAACATATAATGCAATGCAATACATTGATGATTGAGAGATGAACAAATAAACCTTCGTCAAAAGCCTGATAATCATATTTGATACTCACATTTGAACGTGATTTTTCTAAAAAATAAAAACAACAACAAAAAAAAACATATGGACAATCATGTAAACCTAATTTGCTTCAGTCCAGTAAGTGTTCATCTTGAAATATTACTAACAATATAAAAAGTTATTACGTTTACTTTTTAAATACAAGTAATTACACTAAAAGTTCTTTTACTTGCTTAAAAAAAAACAAAAAAACAAAAAAAAACAACTGTAAACTATCAATCAGAGGGCAAGTTGTAGCTTGTGTGCAGCAGGTTATTTATTTAATAAATACAATCAAAATTCTGGAAATGTTGGGACGTTTTTTAAATTTGAATAAAATGAGGACCAAAAGACTTTCAAATCACATGAGCCAATATTTTATTCACAATAGAATAACATAAATGTTTAAACGGAGAAATTTTACACTTTTATCCACTAAATGAGCTCATTTCAAATTTGATGCCTGCTACAGGTCTCAAAATAGTTGGCACGGGGGCAACAAATGACTGAAAAAGCAAGAAATTTTGAAAAGATTCAGCTGGGAGAACATCTAGCAACTAATTAAGTTAATTGATATCAGGTCTGTAACATGATTAGCTATAAAAGGGATGTCTTAGAGAGGCAGAGTCTCTCAGAAGTAAAGATGGGCAGAGGCTCTCCAATCTGTGAAAGAGTGCATAAAAAAAGATTGTGGAATACTTTAAAATCAATGTTCCTCAACATCAAATTGCAAAGGCTTTGAAAATCTCATCATCTACAGGGCATAACATCCTCAAAAAGTTCAGAGAAACTGGAGAAATCTCTGTGCATAAGGGACAAGGCCGAAGACCTTTATTGGATGCCCGTGGTCTTCGGGCCCTCAGACGACACTGCATCACTCATCAGCATGATTGTGTCAATGACATTACTAAATGGGCCCAGGAATACTTCCAGAAACCACTGTCAGTAAACACAATCCGCCGTGCCATCTGCAGATGCCAACTAAAGCTCTATCATGCAAAAAGGAAGCCACATGTGAACATGGTCCAGAAGCGCCGTCGTGTCCTGCGGGCCAAGGCTCATTTAAAATGGACTGTTTCAAAGTGGAAAAGTGTTCTATGGTCAGACGAGTCCAAATTTGACATTCTTGCTGGAAATCAGGGACGCCATGTCCTCCGGGATAAAGAGGAGGGAGACCTTCTGGCGTGTCATCAGTGTTCAGTTCAAAAGCCAGCATCTCTGATGGTATGGGGGTGCATAAGTGCATACGGTATGGGCAGCTTGCATGTTTTGGAAGGCACTATGAATGCTGAAAGGTATATAAAGGTTTTAAAGCAGTGGTCTCAAACTGCTGGCCCGCGGGCCATTTACCCGTTAAATTTACATTTAACTAATGAACCCTAATGTAAAGTGTTACCCAACTCATTTACTTAATAATTACAATAGTAAGTACTTGAAAGATTACGTTTAAATGCTTAGTTTTATGATCAAAGCTCTAGTTTTAAAACATATAATGCAACGCAATACGATGATTGAGAGATGAAAAAAATAAACCTTCCTCAAAAGCCTGATGATTATATTTGATACTCACATTTGAACATGATTTTTCTTAAAAAAAATAAATAAAATAAAACATATGAATAATCATGAAAACCTAATTTGCTTCAGTCTAGTAAGTGTTCATCTTGAAATATTACTAACAATATAAAAGTTATTCCGTTTACTTTATAAAAATAATTAAAGTTTTTACTTGCTAAAAAAAAAAAAAAAAATCAGACGACAGAAGGCATGTTGTAGATTGTGTGCAGCAGGTTTTTATTTATTAAATATGATAGAGTAGGATTTATAGGGTTAAAAGTGGAAAAGTCATGTAAATAAATAAAATCCTATAACTCCATTAGCTTTTTTATGCATTTTATAAAAATAAATTTTTTTCTAATCATGCCTGCCCAGCTCAAAAATATTTTTTTCAGGTCCAAATTGTGAGTAAACATATTTTAAAAATACTTTTCCCCATGAAACATGATCAAACAAAATGCGAAAATTTACCTCGAAGCAAAGTTGCTAAAAACAAAAACGTAATTTTGAGTGCAATATGTCTTTACATGTTTTCTTAAATTCATTGGCTGGAGAGTGACATTGTTTTATTAATAAATTACATTAAAAACAGCTGGGTAAACAAATGTGTACAGTATGTGGTTTAATGGGTAACAAAATACTATGTGATCAAATAAAATTGTGTGACAAACCTTTGGATTTGTGCATGACTTTGTGTTTCTTACCAATAGCATCTAAAATCCAGCCGACAGTGCCGTCTCCTCCACAGACCAGGATTCTGTATTGATGAAGATTTTGAAAGAACTGGAGCCTGAAACAAAGACAGACATGAGTTTGTTTCAGTCTGCTTTGTAATGGTGTGTTAGTCAGCTCTATTTATCAAAACGTACCCTGGATTTGGTCCACCATTGTCAAGATTGTATACCTGCCGTGGGTTCAGGAGGAACTGAAACTTTCTCAACACCCTGCAACAAACCAGATAATGTCATTGAGCAAGTCATTTTAAATGTGCTTATTAGGTAAATGTAAGTAAAGTGTTCTGGTCTCAACCATTTTAGAAGACAAAACAGCCATCAGTAATTGCTTTAACAAATAGTTCTTCAAAAAGTCATAATACAGGGCCTCTATTATGGTATTTTAAAGGCTCATAATTTTTGTTCTGGCATCTCCTACAACAGGTTTACATGCATTTAAGGTCAAAAACACTTTAATTTTCTCATAATATCCATTGCAGCATCAGCTCTTTTCTCACAGTGTCTGAAACTGTTCGATCAAGGATTCGGTCTCTCTAAACCCCTCCTTTCTGAGAGCTGCTCTGCTCTGATTGGTCAGATGAGTCTGTTGTGATTGGTCGAAAGCGTACAGCACGTGTCAGAAACCAAACACTCATTATCATATCTGAATCTCAGCTCTTCCTCAGCACTTGACACACAGTGATACGAACAGTAACGATGGCATCGGTTTTACCGTATCAATCTCATCAAAGTGGATTTGCTTTGGCAGCAGAAAACAGCGTCTTCTCGACATGAACAACATGAACCAAACTCTTCCAGTATCAGATACAACTACAGTGTTTGAGGGTCAAATAGACATCATTCATGTTTAGCCAATGAAGATCATAGGCTGCCATTATGCAAATTTGTTTCAAACCCACACAGGTTCAGCAGGAAGAGAGACTGGAATTACTGACGACTCATTTCAGGCAGTTCAGAATCGCTTCTTTCTTTTAGGAGACAAAAACTCCTATTTATTTATCTGCACTTTGATCTTTGAACCTTTTACATTCACAAACAGCTCTATTATACACTACATGAAAGGCAATATCAGAAAAAGCATAATATGTTATATTAATATAAGAATATAACCTCTTTCCTTGTTTTCCGCCACTTTTTGGATTTACAAACACCAAGAGAGGGTGTGTGTCCTTCACAGGAAATATCTTCATACAGATATAAATAGATATGAGTAAAAGAGAAAGCACATACATACATTTTATCAAACATTTTGTATCACAAAAACATCTAATTATAATATTTGGAGTCAAGATTGGTTTTAATGTAGAACTGCTTACCTGCAAAAAGTGTCCATCTGAGTTCATGTTTACCAGGTAATTTTCCCCCAGACTGCTTCCCGAGTCAGCTTGATCCATCTATAATTGAACATGAGAGAAAAAGTTATAATTATTGTATATAAAATGTTATTATAATTCCAGCCAAACTGCCTTATATAACAACAACAACAATAATAATGGTTTTATACTGTTCTAGTCCTTGCTTACAGCACATATGGCCCATGGTGGAAGGATGTGATGCTGTAATCGCCCACAGTCACAATGCGATGAGCCCAGAGGAACACAGTCACTGTGGCGCTACATTCATCACCAGAAAAAACAGTAAAGACAGAAAACATTAGCATATACAGGAACAAAATCTGTCTAAATAAAACAACCAACTAAATAAAATAAAGAGGGCTTATTATTGCCCTTTTTCAAAGTCTTGATGTTGTTTTTGGGCTCTACTAGAATGAAAACCTGTTCTTTAATGTTCAAAAAAAAACATTATTTTCCTCATATTCTCCATTGTTGCAGCTCCTCTCTTCCCAGTCTATCAGTAATGCTCTGTTTAGTTCCTGTCTCTATGAAGCCCCTCCTTCTGAAAAGCACAATGTGCTTTGATTGGTCGGCTGGAGCAGTGTGTTGTAATTGGTCAAGCGCTTCGAGCATGTTTGGGAAATGTCCCGCCCCTTACCATAACCGCCAGTTTCAACACACTAATAACTAACTTAACCAGGCCCTGCCCCTTTATTCTGCGTATGAATTATTTAAATGAGGAATATTGTGAAGAAAACTCAAGACTACAATGGAGGCATTTCAGGGAGTTCAGAAACACTGACACTGATATAGAGAATAACTCCTGCTGGAGGGACTTTGTAACTTTGCAGAGCTTTTTCACGATCAAACAGCAACATTACACACTAAAGAGAGATGAACATGGAAGACTGCTTTAAGTCTGTAGGTCACTTGCTTTTTGTAAATCGCTTTGGATAAAAGAGCTGCTAAATGATTAAATGTAAATGTATCTGGACTGAGAAATCAACACTCACCATGCGGCGGCACCATGCACAGCTCTTTCCTGTGAGTATCTTGATCTTTTTGTGGCAAATCTCACATTTGTTGGACTCACAGTCAGCACTGATCCAGTCATGAACTGAACACTGGCAAAGGGGGAAAAAACAGTTATTCACAGGACAAGCATTAACTTGTGTTCATGTATTTTGTGAATAAATTTAACACATAGGAAGTAAATGTTACTTAACGCAGAACACAATGTAATGGTAAATTAATGGAAAATTAATTAGCATGCATGCTCTTTTTATCATCTCTCACCCCTATCTCTGTTTTGGACCTGACAAAGGTCCTGACGCATGGTGTGTGGTTTTTGTTGGCACAGCTGCTGTGGACGGTGTACTTGCAAACTAGAAATCAATAAAACAAGAGGAGCAACACTGACAATATCATTACATTACAAAATAGCCACAGGCAAGAGCATATACAAAGACGCTAGAAATCAGGGTGTACCTTCCTGTAAAAGGTTAAAAAAGGCTGTACATATTCAGTGTTATATAACTACCCTTGTGAAAAAGATGTACAGTTTAGGAGCACTTATTACAGACATAATATACTTTAAAAGAACATAATAAATGTGAACTGAATGTAATGTTTTGGACATCTAATTGTATGTTATTTAGAATGAAATGAAAATGTATTTTAGTTTAAATTGATAGCTTACATTTTAATTTAATTTAGTTGAACTTGAAAGTGTTTTTGACGCACTTAAGTAGAGCATAAGTACATTTTTATATGTATTTTCATTATTACTTCTATTGTCTTTGAAATATGGAAATTAAAGTGTACTGCTTAATTTACTGACAAGCATTTATGGTAAACTAAAATATACATTAATGTCATTATTGTTATTGATTGTTGTTATTGATACTGATCATCATTACAAAAAATATCAACAAAATATTAAAACAATGATTTAAAATGTACTTTAAAACTTTTAATTTGACATTATTACAAACTGCACTTTTTTCAGAGTGTACTTAATTGTGATAAGATTAAGAAACAGTTATGAAATGTTACTCTCATTAAGTAAATTTTAGTGGCCTTCTATATTATTGATATTATCTGCAAGTATAATTTTTTTTTAAATATACTTTCAAAATCTGACATACACTACCGCCTCCCTATTCACCTTACGGAACTGACGCGACGCCAGTACAGTTTTTTCCGTAATTTGATACGGAAGGTGGTCTGGCAGAAGCTAGATATTTTACTTCATAACTTGTTAAATATGGATTTTTTTTTTTTTACACAAATGCATCGCTTCGCTTCAGAAGGCCTATATTAACCCTCCGGAGCCATGTGGAATATGTTTATGATGGATGGATGTGGATGGAGACGCTTTCTTCAGCTCATAATCGCTTGGTAGCGCATTACTGCCATTATAAAGCTCGGATGCGTCAGGAAATTTATTAATATTTCTCCGACTGTCTTCGTCAGAAACAAGAAAGTCATATACACCTAGGATGGCTTAAGGGTGAGTAAAGCTTGGGGTAATTTTCATTTGAAAGTGAACTAATCCTTTAAACACACTTCTTTTTCACAAGGGTATTCAAGCCCAAAAATATCCTGTGCAAAAGCATCTATCCACTGAATACTAAATGTTAGGACCCTTGAAATGGACTGTGGATATAGACAACTGTACGTATAAAGCTGTATATTGATATTAAATAAATATGCCAATGAATTTAAAAAGATTATTATTGATAAACTCACCATTGCAAGACAAGCCCTGTTTTCGCAGACCCAACATCAAGTTTTGACAGACAAAGCAATATGTGGGCCTGTTGAAGTTCTTCAGCCGCCAGACATGATGGCCGTCCTTTTCAGCTACCTGTAGATAGTGTTAAAAGTGAAAGTGAAGTGACATGTAGCCAAATATGGCGTCCCATACTCGGAATTTGGGACGCCATCTGCAGTTGCGCTCGCGCCATGGCGGATTCGCTATTTACATGACAGAATTTGCAAGCGGAAAAACTGAACGCTTCTCCGAAGAGGAATCCTTTTATTTTTAATATTTGTCATGTTTGTGTGCTGCTGTGCGTCCCTTTGTGTGTAATAAGCAGAGCGTACACACGTTGTGCATATAGGCGCATATTACTAACGCTCCCTTTAAATAACAAAAACAAAATACTGCGCCATTGACTTTAGACCAGGATTTTGTTGGTCAATGACGCAGTCGTTTTCAGTTTCAAAATAGCAACACGCCAACAACGCTCCTGAACACACCTCATTTTCAGACCAGCACACCCATGGGCGAACAACATGGCGCAGGACGTGAAAATGATGACTGCGTCGGGCTGAAACTAGCAAAAAACACTTGCGTCGCACCTGGTGTCGCATTGCACTGGATGTATGATAGGGCCCATAATGTAATGAATTCCACACCATATGACATTCCTGGTCTGATTGCATGATTACATAAACATTCAGGCAAAGACTGTTTACCTTTAATCCAAGCAGAACCAGTAGAGGAATGTTGTTCAAGCCCCCTTGTATCCATTCTCGATGGGTTACAGTACCACTGCTGTCTACGTCTATGGCTTTCAACATGTCTTGAAGTACCTGGAAAAAAGGAACAATGCACTTGTATTTTCATTAATTTAAAATATACTGCCATGTATTAGTTAAAGAGCAAACTTCCCCATCTATGGTTGTAAGCCTGGCTAGGAAATGATGAGGCTACTAACCTCACTCTTTTAAAAACACAAAGAGATCTTGACCCGAACGAGTAAGGATTTTCAGCTAGAAGAAGTACTACAAAAAGTCTAGAGGCCACTGAACTGACTCACTTTCATTCATCCTAAATTTAATGTGTGCAATCAGCAGCTGAGAAGAGAAAGTACAGATCAACCCTGATTGGGTGACAAGACAAAAAGGGGTTATGACAACTCGACCCTAAAAGCGAGCTCTGTAGTACATTGCAAACTGTACTGGTGTCCCTTTCAGACAAACATGCCAAATATTCCACAAATTGGACTCATAGCCTTGGAGAAATAAGAATGGGAAACACTTCACAAATGTGCATGGAGGAGGGTGGCGTTCAAGGGGAAGCGGCAGAGTAAAGATACTCTGGAAAGAAGTTTATCTGCTTCAAATCCCCAAGAAAGCATTGTTGAAACAGCTGAGAGAAACAGCTTATCGATTAAGTAAAAAACGTAGGGCAGGACTTGATTTACACATCAGCTGTTGACTGAATTGTGAAAAGTGGGCATTGTATTAAAGGGACACACAGCGATCATTTGGCTTCAGAAGACATTGATCCATCCTCTGATGTTATATGGATTATCGTCATGATCGCTGTGTGTAGTTTTTCAAGCGTCAACCGAGCAGCAGCCATTCAATGGCATTATATGGACTCACAGAGATGGATTATTATCTTTGTTTGTGTATATCCCCATATACATCGGGGATGGCATGAGGGTGAGTGAACGATGAGATGATTTTCATTTTTGGGGTGAACTATTCCTTTAAGGATTGGAGGCAGATCTGAATGTGATTTGCTTAACTGCAATGCAGCCTTATTACAGAAAGAGCAAGTTATGATATTTTGATTAAAGGTCAAAAAATTGTATATAAAACATATGTGAATGAATGAATAGTTCTAAATAATTCCAGTAAAAATAAATAAATGGGGTCAGTTTTGATTTATGCCAACTTTAAAATAACACTGTTTGTCAACTTCAATGAAAATGTAATAGTTTTGACTGAAACACACTCTGGAAGACCCTCCAATACTACAAATTTCCTAATAAGATTGTCACTCTGATTGAGAAAGAATCTGACAGCATTTGCTGCGGTGTCGTCCATGGCAGACGAATTTCAGATATTAGTTGTCACAGTCATGTTCAGTTTGTCTTACTCTCATGGACTTTTATTGATCACGTGTTCTTTTGTTCTAGTTTCCCGCCACAATCTGTCACCATGGACACTATTCCCAATCATCACAGCTGGTTGTCATTTGAGTGAATTATCTGTGTATTTAAGTTCCTGTCTTTCCTCTGTTCAGTGTCGGGTCTCGTATATGTTAGAGTCAGTTGTATGTCTCCATGTCTCCGCTGTTGGATTACTCTTTGGATTATTAAAGACTGTTACCCTTCATCTTTTTCTTCATCATTTATCTCCACACAACCACGTTACATTAGTGCTGCATGTTTTTTTTTCTTCTATAATGCTGCTTTGAAACAATGTGCATGACATGGTTTGACATGACTTTAGTTTTTTTTCTCCCCTTTCTTTTCTAATGACATTTTAAAAGCAGAAAATCTAAGCCTGTTGAAAAAAATATTTGCCAGGCCACATGTCACTATCTTATGGAAGATGGTTTCCGCCATGAAATTAAAAAAAAGGTAATTGTGACTTTAAATCTCACAATTCTGACTTTTTTCTTAACATTCTGAGTTTATAACTCACAATTCTGAGGGAAAAGGTCAAAATTGCAAGTAATAAATTCAGAATTGCGAGAAATAAAGTCAGAATTGCACGTTTATATCTCAAATAAAAAAAAAAAAATTAAAAAAATGGAGATATAAAAAGACAAACTCGCAAAAAGGTAATGGTGACTTTATCTCACAATTGCAAAAAAAAAAGTCACCATTACCTTTTTTATTCTTTTTATCCCATGGCATAAAAAAAGCTTCCATACTAACTAACTTGGAAAAAGCAAATGTAATTTCTCCAATGCCATTATACCTTCTGAACGAGTTATATGAACTTACTGGCTTTAGTTCTGTCACATCCCATCCGAGGTATTCGGCAGCTTGCATCATCTGTGTAACAATTTTGTCAACTTCCTATTCAACAAAAATACACAGAAAAAATTATTAAATAAACATTATAATTGTATCATTTATTTTAAGAGGAGATCACTGAACATAACTTAAGTACAGTCAAACCTAAATTTATTCAGACACCTTGAACATTTCATTCATTAATACAGTTTATTCACTATAGTTTAAAAAAAATGGTAATAAAATATGACAAGATCTCAGAGTTAAACTGTGTCAGAAAAAATTAATCTTAATTATGTCAGATAACACTTAAGCAAAAAATGGTCAGGTCAAAGGGTCTGAATAATTTGTGGTTCCAAATTTTTATCAATTTTACTGGTAGTCCACTGTATGAAGAATTTTTGGGTATAATGTGTCACAGTTTACTTTATTTTGCTATCCTCACTTACATAAATGAACTATAGTGTCCTGCACCCACTAGTAAAAAAAATATCTGAATAATTTTTGGTTTGACAGTATGCTAAAACGGGAAATACATCACACTCAAGACAAGCGGCCAGCATTACATGGAAATATCAAACTCTCATTTACGCCTGTTGTTACCTTGCTATCAAGAAGTCCATTGTCATCTTTATCATACAATTTGAAGGTGTCTGCCAAATAAGTATCATATAATTGATAAATACTTTGCATATACACTGCATTTAATTACACTTGCCAACAAATGCCAAGTTTAAATCATTTAAAAGATTAAAAATTATTAAACTCATTTTACACTGTATATGGTATTAGTACATAGTATTAGTGATAATATCTGCTAGAGATAACTATAAATTGGATGAATGTCTTACATTCTAGTTTGTCTCGTGGATTTCCATCCTCCAATATGGAAAAGTAACACGATACAGCTTTAAGAGAGACGCCACCTGAAAAAGCAGAACAAATAACACTGAATATCAATGTAATGCTCAGCCAAAAAAAACTACAGAAAGAGCCAGTGTGCATTTAAATCTTTACAGTTAATACTTTACAGTCAAAGTTAATACTTTAGTGTGTGGTTAGTTACATTTTATTATAGCCTTTAACAGTCCCAGCAGGATTTCACAGGATTTTTTTCTGATTATTAAAAGCTCAAAATGACCAAATTCCTGCAGCTTTTCTCAAAAATTGTGTTGATGTTTGTGGCATTTTTGTGTTGTTCTGTAGTGGAAACCAACAAATAATCATTATGTACTTGTGCAATTTAATGTTAGTGACAGTAACAGTACAATTATTGCAAATATTTTTGTCCATAATTACTGAAATGACTTGCAGTCCTGGACTCTCATGCACAAGGCAACTCTGTTTTGCTGAAAATACAGAATTGTGTTAGATACAGATGCTTGCACACTGTCACTAATTATATATTGTACATTTTAAATAGTAAATAATATTGTTTTTACTAATGTTTAACAATTAAACAATTACATTGTTGCCCATGTTGTATTAAAATAGCACCGTCAGTTCGAAATGATGAAAGGTGCATATGAAGTAAAATAAAGTAGGCTACTTATTTAAATCTATTAGTGAAATCAAGCATTATGCGTAATTAGTCATTATACATTCTATTCTTTATTATATATATAGTAGTTTAGATTAATAATCATTAAACCTCTATAAAATTTCATTTAATTTAGTGCATTGAACACAAGGCATTGGATCTCTCACATGGTTTGCAAGCGAACAGGATGGAAAGACAACAGACAGAAACAGAAAGACAACAGACAAGTGTGTTTTGAAACGTTTACTGAAGTTCTGTAGTTCAAGATGACTTCTTAAAAATGAAGCTCACCATCTTTGCTGTGAGAACTTTGGTCCGGACCAGACCGCTCAGATCTTTGGAAATACCGGTAGAGACGCTGGCAGAGATCAGCTGGAAAATCATCAACTTCAAGATAATTCTTGAGGAATAGAGAAAATCCTGTTGCATCTATGTGCTTCAGTGGGGAAAAATGCAAAGAGAATGTGATCAAATGCAAAACATCGGTAACACTGTATTTCAATGGTCCACTTTAGACCTAAGTAACTTTGCAACTACATGTCAACTAGCAGTCATTAGAGTATTAGTAGACTGTCTGTTTAATATCTACTAGCACTTTATTTTGATGCTCCTCAACAGACATTCTACTGACTATAAGTAACTTTGATACATGTCAACTTATCCTCCTAACCTAACAATCTACTAATACTCTAATGACAGTTAGCTGACATGTAGTTGCAAAGTTACTTAGTAGAATGTCTAAAGTGGACCATCAAAATAACCAAAATATTTTGTAGCTTTTAGATTCATGTTCAGCATAGTAGTCTATGGGGAGAAAAAATAACAAATTGTCTACTTTGTCCTACGCATTCTATATATTAAAAGTATAATTAACCCAAAAAAGAAAATTCTGTCATCATCTGCCATTTCATTCCAAACCAGTGGAGTCGGGGGTAACGCATTACAAGTAACACAAGTTACTTATCAGATTACTTTTTCAAGTAACTTGTGAAGTAACACATTATTTTTTATTTACTTCTTATAGTACTTTTTACTTATTTTAAAATAGTAATGCAAGTTAATTATCACAAACCTGCAATAATTAAATATGTTAAATTACACAAAAATACTTTTATGTATTTAATCTCACTTTATTAAGCGATGTCTTTTCTGCTGACCTTTGATGATCCAATTCAACCATACTAATAAGCAGAAATGACTTTAGATAAACATCACATTTGAGTTTAAATTTTTGTTTTTATTGCTGAAGTAAGTGTTGGGCTGCGTCTGAAATCGTCCCCTATACCCTCATTCACTATTCCCTACATTAGTCCACTAATATAGTCCACATGAGGGAGTGAATGAAAACGAATGAATTCGGACACTGAGTGGTCGGAAATGCTGCCGCTTTTGCATAGTTTGTGCTCGATGTTTATCATTTGAAACTTATCAAACTGGCAGCTCCAGTAGTGATGAAAACATTTATATTGTCATGGAAACTATATATTAATGAAACAATTTAATAATCAAGTAAAAAGGAATTTATACCTGTATGATATTACGCTGTAGCCACATTGGACCAGCGGTTTAAAAAAAATGGATGGATGGACGATTCAGCTGCGGGCGCCATCTTCTTCTTGCCGCGCGACTTTCACAGTGCATTGTGGGTATTCACTACGAATGGCTGTCCCCTCAAATGGTGCCCTTATTAGGGGTAAAGAGGACGATTTTGGACACAGCCTTGAACTTTCTTCTCCCGCGTCCTGTTCTTCTGCATCCCGAAAGGCAGCACAGCCAGGGTTGCCAGGTTTTCACAACAAAACCCGCCCAACTGCTCCTCAAAACTAGCCCAATCGCTTTTTAAAAATTTTTTTTTTTTTTTTAAATCCACATTTTTGGCGGGATTCCCCTGGTAAAATTCGTATTCCAGGGGCTAAATATCATGTTATTTGGGGTCGCTTCAACCCGCGGACATGAAATACAACCCACGGAAACAGTGTAAAAGTAGCCCAATTCCGCGGGAAAACCGCGGACTTGGCAACACTGAGCACAGCTAAAAGGTTAGTTTGAGCTGTGCCCTCTACTGTACACGTGTGATGTTGCATTTCCTTCAGCCTTTACATTTACTATGCCTTTACATTTGGCAAAAATATCTCCTTTTTGTTATTAAAAAACATGCAAGCAAGCTCAGCCCAGGTGAGAAAAAGTAATGCAAAAGTAATGTAACGCAATTAGTTACTTTTTCAGTGAGTAACGTAATATATTGTAACATTACTTTTAAAAGTAACTTTCCCCAACACTACCTGTGACAATCTTATTTTGGGCCCCATTGACTTACATCGTATGGACAAAAACAGTTGTCATTCTTCAAAATAGTAAGACTGAGAATAGTTATTTGTAAGAAATGTAATATAATAATAACCTTATTATATAAGACTGTAAGTTACAGGTTTGGAATGACATGAGGGAGACTTAATGATGACATAGTTTTAATTCTTTGTGATTTTGCGGTTATTTTGACTGAACTATCCCATTAGCACAGTTTACAAATGTAACAAAAACATCAAAAAGTCACCCTCAGATTTCACATATCATTTCTGAAACTCTGATGATTTTGATGATTCCATCATTTATGGACAAATTAACTACTGTATAAAGTCATTGTTAAGCTGCTTACATCTCCAAACCTGTGATGGACCAGCTTTCCACCAGCATGAAATTCCTTCATTGCATCTTTCACTTTTATCCTGCTGTCTAGAAATGTAAAACAAAGAAACAACGTCAGATATTTAACTTATAATATTCTGTTCCATTATTTATCTTGTTATTCTGTCATCTATGAGTCAATAAAGGAAATGAAGAGTGATTTCTGTAGTTTTTATGAGAGACACTTACATTCTAAATACTCCTGCAGCTGAATGAAGTCAACAGGGCTAATCTCATTTACTAAATCAGATTCTGCGGCCATTTTGTTTGTCCTACGCCACTCTTAACCTGAGAAATGAGGACGGGGAGAGGTTAAAATGCATGATAAATAATATATGGATGTACATAGCTATAAAGATACTGTAGAAATTATGTAATTTAAACAGAAACCAATTTTTGTGGCAAACTCTTGTAATCATCGGTGGGTAAAATACATGAAGTCCACCAAGGTTCGTGAAGAAAAGTGTTTTTAAAAGAAGAACACCACATGTAATTCACTATTTTACTCATTAATTTGTTAGTATACACATTTTCTTAGTTACGTGAAAACTGAGTGATGAACAAGTGCAAATCTCCTCTCAAATGATGACGAACGCATTTAATCCACAAAAACGAGATTTCTTTTTTTACAAAAAAGAGAAAGAATTCGTTTAATAAACTAATTTAAAGGAGATAAATTAGACAATTAATCTTTTAAATAAATAAAGCCGAGGCGCTCTAACTAATGACACTTCTAATTTGGATTCTAATTCTAATTCACATTCTGAATTGTCACGATTTAAAGTGACTCTTTATTGCGTGACAGCGTGTGCATTCACATAACTATATTAAAGCGCATCCTACACATTTATTTAAACGAATCTTACCTTTAAAAAGTCGAAAATTCACTCGGATGAAATATATGGGATTAAATCACACCCTTCAACGCGTCAAATTCAAAATAAATATCGATATTATGCGGATTAACACGAACAAACCAGCTTAAGTCGCTAAAGGAAAGTGTCCTATATTACGTTGAATATTTCCACATTATTTTGACCCATTTTCATTTAACTCTTCCAGATAAATCAACTTTTATATGATGTGCAGGTCGGATACGTGCGGTAACTTCGTCATTACGTACGGAAAGCATTGCGTCATGACGTTTACAAAACAAAAATACGTCAAGCACTGTAAGCGGTAGTTGACTGTACACATTAAGTGTGATGATTGACAACTGTCAGAACATTCAGCGCCTTAATTCACATTACGAGCAGCGAGTTTGTTCCGGATTATTCACACAAAGTGTATCAGATGACGAGAAATAGTAGGCTACTGTTAAAACAGTCAGTGCAAGCTTAGCTCAATGCTAACCAGTAAGTGTTTTCTTTAGTTTCCTGGTTTGTTTAATATTGTTTATCATCTGTCAGTGTCGCACGTGCATGCTTCATCACAACGAAATTAATGTTAGTTTGCCAAAAAGTAGTTTGCATACATGCATCCTTAATTATTATTGTCTTGTATGTGATTTGAAATAGTGAGTGTGAAATGCATCAGATGTGTTGTGCATCAGGTTTTGCAGGATTTGGGCAGAAGCAGACTGATCATGAGCACAGAGACTCATGTGAAGGACATTAAACCTGGACTCAAGAATCTCAATGTCATCTTCATCGTGCTGGAAACAGGTGTCCAAACAACACATCACATGCAGTGGATGAACAAAATATTAGAAATAATCGTAACTCTGCATTTGCTTTTTATTCAAAGTGACTTAAATATCAGGGAAACCACAAACAATTTATCATACAGGAATACTGGATTTCAGGAATAACTTGAATGCATTATTATGGAAATATAAAAGTTTCGACACACTTGACTCCAAATACGTGTTTTTTGGTTAGTTAACACCAAAGCAGCTGAGTGTCCATGATTAAATACATTAGCTTTACTGTAATAAACAGAAAAAAACAACATTAGTAGCCCTATTCAGATGGTAAATATTTCACATGGGATGTAAGTTGTTTTCTAAAATGCTTGAAACTGTTTATAAAAATAATCTTACGTCAACGCTTCACTATGATTAGGAGCTGTTAGATATGGGTCAATGACGTGACGGGTCATTTTTTTGTCCAAAGGCCTTAATAATAATAAAAAACAAAGATATGACATCCAAAGTATGTAAGGTAGTAAAACTAGATCTCTTTTATTGAATCCAAAAGGTTTTAATTATATTTTGCTAAAGATTTTGAAGTGTCAAAAGGTCATTCGGTTTAACCGTCCAAAGGCCAATACAGCCATTTCATTTGTGATTAAAATATCTTAAAATGTAATAAATGTATATATTTATTATTCTGGCATGATTTTTTAACATCATATATCAACATAGTGCAAAATGGTATTAAAATTATGTGTAGAAGTCGTTGCTTTGTTATGAGAAAGAATGTCCGGAAAAATTCATTTCATTGTCATTCGGAGTAACCAATATAAAGGGACCATTTTGGATCAAGTCATGCGGTCAGTATCATGTGACATCATTCAGACGCCTGCAAAGGACCACATGGTCGTGAAGCAAAGTAACTAACTCTCTCTTAACTATTTGAAAAATTCATGTTTTCACTTGCTCATACACGTCCCGAAAGTCATTTGGTACAACCGCTATAAAACATGGAAAATGTTGTAATATTTTAAAAATTTGTACTAAATATAAAATGTTTGATTGTCCTTTTGCTAGCTAGCTAGATATCAGCCTGTTAGCATTGTTTGAAAATATCGTCATTCAGTATAACCAAAAGTGTCATTCGGTAAAACTGAAATTTTGGTTAAACTGAATGACTTTTTTGGTGACAAATTTTGTCCATCTTGTAAAAAATGACAAAAGCAGTGTTAATTGATTATAAAAACCACATAATCTCATTGTTAACACTTAATAAAACTTAAAAATTAATTATATCTCCATTAGGTTTTTTTTTACACTTTTAAAAACCTTATTCATAAATGACCCAAATATTTATATGAAGTAGGGCTTGCATGACTTATTTTACCTTATGAAATTGTTGCTGCTTTTGTTTGAGACTCTTAGTATAATGACAAATATAAATAATTTCCGTTTAAATACATTTCATGATATGTATCACTGCATTACAATAAAAACTGAAGGCAAAGGCGCTATTGGACCTTTGTTATTGTGTGGTCATGAATTTCCACTGTTTTGTCCTCCATAATACAAACAAGCACATGAAACAGACAGGGTCAGTGGAGTGTGTCCTGTTACTCAAACCCCAATGTTTGCTCATTACAATACACTGTTCAGGCCTTCTATAATTAATATTTATCAGCTCTAAATAATTGTCTAAAGTATCTGGACAATAGTCATCTGGAATCTGAATCTTCTCTCATGCAATCTTTTTCAAGGACGAGTGACGAAGACCAAAGACGGTCATGAGGTGCGCACGTGTAAAGTGGCCGACAAGACGGGCAGCATCAGCATATCGGTTTGGGATGAAGTCGGTGGGCTCATTCAGGCTGGTGACATCATCAGACTTACCAAAGGGTGAGGTTGTGTTTGATATCAAATAAAACACATTCAAAGTCTCAGTTTTTTCTTTCAGACATATTAACATATGCTGACTATGCTCAAGACACATTCATTCTGCCTAAAATGAACAATCAATTACAGTGCAAATTACTAACTGCTTTTATAGTAAAATATCACTCTTCATATACGAGCCTAAAGATTTACAGTCTACAGAACTGTCTACATTTGTATTTTTCTGCAGTTACGCCTCAGTTTTTAAAGGCTGTTTGACACTGTACACTGGAAGGGGAGGTGAACTACAGAAGATTGGAGAGTAAGTTGATTATTGGAGAGTAAGTTTTAATCATTAATCATTTCATTTAATCATTTATATTTTTGCAATGGCAGTGTGTATTGCATTAAAAACAATCTCTCTCTGAAAAGTAAAATACAGATATATATATAAAATGATATTAAATATGATATTAACATTCATTTTGCTCCAAATATTTAATTGTGAATGAATTAACGTTTTTGTATCCAATTTGTAAGATTCTGCATGGTGTATTCTGAGGTGCCAAACTTTAGTGAGCCAAATCCAGAATATTTGGCCCAGATGAATAAAACGGTACGTCTTCTGGATTCCTATCATAATGAGGCCATATGATGCTGTTTTAAAAGTTCATTATTTTCTTACTAGAATGGGATAAAATGCTTTAATGTTCAAAAATCACATTATTTTTTACATACTGTACATTTTTGCAGTAATTCTATCTGAAACTCGCTGATTGAGTTTCGCTTTCTACAAAGCCCCTCCCTCCGAAAAGCTCAGAGTGCTCTGATTGGCCAGCTGACTGCATTGGGACTGGCCAAACACCTCAAGAATGTGTCAGAAATTTAACGCCCCTTACCATAATCATGAACTTCAAGGGTTAGTTCACCCAAAAATTAAAATACTGTCATTAATTACTCACCCTCATGTCGTTCCACACCCGTAAGACTTCGGAACACAAATTAAGATATTTTTGATAAAATCCGATGGCTCAGTGAGGCCTCCATTGACAGCAAGATAATTTACACTTTCGATGCCCATAAAGCTACTAAAGACATATTTAAAACAGTTCATGTGACTACAGTGGTTCAACCTTAACGTTATGCAGCGACGAGAATACTTTTTGTGCACCAAAAAAACAAAATAACGACTTTATTCAACAATATCTAGTGATGGACGATTTCAAAACACTGCTTCATGAAGCTTTGAAGCTTTACGAATCTTTTGTTTCGAATCAGTGGTTCAGAGCATGTATCAAACTGCCAAAGTCACGCAAAAAAACGCAATCAGTTACTTTTTTTTAGGGAGTAACGCAATATTGTAATGCATTACTTTTAAAAGTAACTTTCCCCAACACTGGTTTTAGGCAGGTCTGAATCAGTGTTCTGTGTTAGACAGAATTAAAGGGATAGTTCACCCAAAAAATTTTTTTACTCATCATTTACTCACCCTCACATTGTTTGTAACCAAACAGTTGTGGGGCACCATTGACTTCCATAGTATGGAAATATATATATATATATATATATATATACATACACACACACTATGGAAGTCAGTGGTGCCCCACAACTGACAAGGAAAAGATTAAAGGATTAGTCCATTTTCAAATAAAAATTTCCTGATAATTTACTCACCCCCATGTCATCCAAGATGTCCATGTCCTTCTTTCTTCAGTCGAAAAGAAATTAAGGTTTCTGATGAAAACATTCCAGGATTATTCTCCTTATAGTGGACTTCAACGGACCCCAAACGGTTGAAGGTCAAAATTACAGTTTCAGTGCAGCTTTAAAGGGCTTTAAACGATACCAGACGAGGAATAAGGGTCTTATCTAGCGAAACGATCAGTCATTTTCTAAAAAAAAAATAAAAATGTATATGCTTTATAAACACAAATGATCGCCTCACAAATGCTTCCGCCAGACCACCTTCCGTATTCTTCAAAAAGCTTACGCTGTATGTCCTCACCTTCCCTATTCAACTTACGGAACGAATGCGATGCCAGTTCAACCGTTTGGGGTCTATTGAAGTCCACTATAAGGAGAATAACCTGGAATGTTTTCATCAAAAACCTTAATTTCTTTTCGACTAAAGAAAGAAGGACATGGACATCTTGGATGACATGGGGGTGAGTAAATTATCAGGAATTTTTTATTTGAAAGTGAACTAATCCTTTAAAAAGCATCATATGGCCTTTTTAAAAATTAACCTATTCACTATTAAAAGAAAAAAATAACTACTGGTCATGGTAATTGACTTTCTTCTTGTTACCTGTCAGGGACTGAATGACCAGAGCAACATGAACAGCAGCACTGGAGCCACTGCAGGTATAATTATATAGTGCAGCAAGTGCTTTTTGCAGTGAACCACTAGCTTGATTTATTTTCCTTTGCAAGAAACTAAAACACATTTTAGGATCCTAGTTATTTGATAAAAAATATTCATATATTGATTCAATATACTTGACTTTTTTTACTCTTTGAAGGTAACGACACTCCTAATGGAAATGGGGTGAATTCTCAAGGCTCTGGAAACTCCACTAATCCACAGCCGGCTGGACGAGCGAGTGGTGGAAATGGAAACAGGTCGACACCAAGTCCTGGTGTCGGGGGAAGTTCCGTAAGCAACGGCAAGGAGACACGGAGAACAGTCAAAAGATGATCTAGTTTAGTAACGGAGCAACATCATCATTTCAAAATGTTTTTGTGAGCAGCTATTTGCCATGTCTCATCTGAAGACATATTGCTAAACTTTGAGCTTCATGCTTTCATGTATGTTAGTTTTACTCAATAGATTGTCCAGTCTTGTAAAGTCACATGTTTATTGAGGTATTTCTGAACCAGCTCTCAGAATGGACACACTAAGCTATTACAGTTTTTAGCCCAACTTCTGATTGTTAGTCAACTTTTGATTATCAGTTTCAACATCAATATTATTCAGTCATTTTTAAAATGAGTTTTGTCAGCTAAAATAAGTCTTAGTAGATAAATGAAGCCAAAAACGAGCGCCAATAAGCATTCTCTCTCAATCTCTCCTGTCCCGATAAGATTCTTTCAATATATAATGACACTATATCTAATGCCTTGGAGAAACTTGCCTCATTTAAAAACTAGAACTGGCCCTTCAGATCATTTCTTCCCATGGTTCACCCCTGAACAAGAGTAATGAAAGCTAAGGGTAGGTGTCTTGAATGACTTCATAAGAAAACTCACCTTATTCAGATTACATATTGCAATATAAAGAAGCACTCAACACCGCACGCTCTACCTATCTTTCCAGTGTTATTAATGAAGCAAAGTGTAAACCCAGGACTCTTTTCTCTGAGATTAACAAACTTGTCAAACCATCATCTTCTACTATTAATGGGTCTATTGACTTTTATGAAACTTTTTTCCTGCATAATATTGACAATATCTACAAAGCTTTTTCTCCATCTGCTCCTCCAGATTTTTCTCCTTCTCAGTTTGTCCACCCGCTCTCAACCTTTTTAACTACTAATATATCTGAGCATCTGAACATCTGATTACTAAATCTAACTCCTCTTCCAGTCAGCTTGGCCCAATTCCAACTTGTTTACTCAAAAACTTCTTGCCTACTCATTTTACCTATCACCCATATGTTAAACAGATCTCTTGCTAATGGTTAATAAGTAACTTATCACTTCAGTACTCAAGAAACCAGGTCTTGATAATATAGAGTGGGTTACCTTTAGACCAATTTCAAATATACCTTTACTGGTCTGGTTTTCGACTTCTCACAGTACAGAGACTGCTCTTTTAAGAGTGGTAAATGACCTTCACCTGGCCTCTGACACTGGTGCCATCAGCCTCTTGGTTCTTCTGGACCTGAGGGTAGCGTTTCTCATCTGTCTGCTATTGGTAATGTCCTTCAGTGGTTAATTAACTTTATATATCTCAGATAGGCAACAATTCATTTGCATTAACAAACACAAATCTCGCTCTGTCACTACCTCCCATGGTGTACCTCAAGGTTCGGTTCTTGGTCCACTACTATTTTTAATTTATATGCTTCTTCTTGGCCAGACCATTAAACGCCATGGTCTTAATTTTCATAGTTATGCTGACAATACATAAATTTATTTTGCTATCCAACCCAATTCAGTCTTTCCTCCCCCATCCATAATGTCTTGCTTTCGTGAACTTAAAGCACGGATGGTGAAAAACTTCCTGAATCTGAATGCTGACAATACTTCTGCTAGTTGGCCCCAAATTGCTTGGCTCCTCCCAGCATGACATCTCCATTCATATTGATGGAGTCCTGATTAGGCCTACACCAAATGTTTGCAATCTGGGAGTACTGTTTGATTCAAATTGTTTTAAACCACATATCAAGTTTATATTGTCTGCTGTTGGTGGTGGGCATTCAGTATTATAGGCCATAAGCTCTGGAATAAGCTGCCCCACAAACGCTGTACTGTCTCATCACTACAGACCTTTAAGACAGAACTTAAAACTCATTTATTCACATTGTTTTGCAACTGATTGGTTTCCCTTTCTGTTGTTTCATTACTTGTTCACTTATTATCTGCCATGCTATATGTTTTTTGTTTGACTACTTGTCCTGATTGCTGTTCTTTGCTTGTACCTCTGTATTTTCTGTATTATCTGTCTATTTTGTAAAGTGTCCTTGGGTCTTTGAAAGGCACTATATAAATAAAACATTATTATTATTATTAAAAGATATGGGACAAACCTGAAAATTTCCATGAAAATTAGATGAGCATCCTAGGATGAGTTAGAAAGGTAGGTGTTTAGGAACACCTGACATATTTTAGCAAGCTGAAAATTTTCCTAGCTAGAAATGGAAAACTATGATTTGGAAGCTGCTTGGATTCCTAAAAAATCAGATTTTTCACATTTTTAACTTCATGTGCAGTATACTGTGCTTACCATTGTAATTGTTGTCAGGCGCACAAGGTTTTGAACCAGAAAAGCCAAATAAAAAGAAGCTAAAAACACAACTCCTGAAACATTATGAACATGCAACCAGTAAAACTTTTTATTTCCAGTGATTTTCAGCTTATATTTTGTCAGAAAATTATGATATAAAAAAGGAATGAAATAAACTTTTTTTTTCACCTCTTTTCTAACTTGTTTTTATGTACTGATGATAGGACATTGACAAATGTTACAAAAGATGAAATGAAATAGTGTCTAAAACACTGATTGTTATAAAGTCCAACAGTGACACCATTGAATAGCGGTTGGGATTGAGAGCAGGGTTTCCAGATCAGGTATTTTGAGCCCATTTCATTCACACTGAGTTTCTAGTTCATGGCATGACTGTTAGATGAGAGAAGGCAAAATACAGGAGGAAAGTCATGTGATTTACTAGTTTACAGTAATAATATTACTTTTTGCAGTAACTACTAATTACTAATAAGATATTAGTTTGATGCCTCAACCTCTACTGATTTGAAATCCAACAATCCAATAATTCCTAGATTTATTTTCATAATTTTAATGATTCACACAGGCACGTCAAGTCACCAGTTTAGCAGGCAAGCTTGGAATATGAAAAAGCTTACATTCAGTGGATGGAAATATTGCCATTACATTGATTTTGTCAGAAGAAAAGATGATCTGAACACTGTTGTGTAAGTTGTGTCATTACTTTACTCTGGCATTACATGGCTTGCCCACCTACATCCCTCTGATCCCAATGTAAATTATATTACTATAATTAAAAATATTTTTAGAAAACTAAACACAATCATACATCATAAAATATAATTGTATATGGCTAACAGAGAAATTATAGCTACAGTTATCTTCAATCTACACATGACAATTAATGAGATTAATACAACACTTTCATTCAGAAGTCTCAATCACCATTGAGTGTTTGTAATAACTTTAATATATAATATATTTAATATATACAGTAGTGGCCAAAAGTGATGTCCAGAGGGGATATTTGTTTTTTTTTTATGACCCTACAAGTTTAATGATATGATCAAAATATGAGGAAAATTTTTTATATTTTTTAAAATATTTTAAACATGAACAGTTTCTCACACAAGTTTTTTAAGCAAATGTAAAGTCTCGCAAAAGTTTTGCAAGCAAATGCAGTTTTTCCTCGCATTTCTTTTTTCATCACCATGTCTGTGTCACTGTATAGTTATATTTTTGAAGCAATATAAAAATAAAATTAAGAATACAAAAACATGAGATATTTTTTTGTGACAGTTTTAATATAAACATACAAAAAATTGTTCTGGTTTGCTCATTAATGCTCTCAATTTTGAGTAACGGGCACGTTCACATTTACCTTTGCTCTGCGATATCTTGTAGCTAAAATCACAGTAATCTCAGTGGGAATCTGCTCAATAGATTTCCAATGTCTTTGACTTGGAACCTTTTACATTTATAAAAAATAATTTCTCCTCATTTCATAAGTCTACCACATGCCCCTAGTTTGACCCACAAACCATGTGATGACTAGACAAGAACTTCAACATCTATGCAATATTTAAGCAATAAGGTAAATATCGTCAAAAGTGCGTCATTAGCTATGTTTATATTCACAATACAGAACAGCCTTGAGAGCCTTTTTGCTTATATGAAATGGTTACATCAGCTGGGCTGCTCGTGAACAGAAGTTTTGCATCATAGCTATTAATATATTGGGAAATTTTCACAGCTAGAAAACAGTTTTGACCAATCCAGTAACCAGGACTGGAATGATCTGTCCTGTAATACCCCTGTGGTTATTGCAAATACCATCATGATTAACATGCAACTGTGTTGCATAATTGTAAAAACATTTCCAGTTTGTATTTAGTATTAAAATGAGATTTATTATGAAAATTGGTTCATATTTTGTTCAGTTGTTTGTGACAGTCTACTGAACCTCACTAAGATGAGCTATCAAAATGAAAGCAGCAAATCATATCAATCCCAATGTCATAAAATGGCAGATGTAAGATATAGAATTATTTATTTTTCTTTAGTTTTACTCCTATAAACAATTGTTGTTTATTAAATGCTGTAAAATTAAAAACATATTATGACACTCTACTGTAGTTAACAGTATCAGATGATAGTTAAAGTCTACTAGAACTGTTTACTAACAATAAATGATGATTGAAAGAAATAAAAGCACAGTGCAACCTTGACAGTCATTTTCAGTGTTACAGCAAAATCATGAATTGCAATAGTGATACTATGTGTGTAATTTAGTTAATGTTTGTTTAGGTAATTGAAGTGCTAAAATTGTTATGAATTACAGTATTAATACCTGTACAATAGGATGACAAATATGCAAAAAACCTCATATTCTGTGAACGGGAGACTTTTATGTTGACTTTTTGTAGGGCGTGTCAGGAGTTTGTAGGGTGGATAACTATTATTTCTTATTCATATTTGACATGTTGCCATTTTCAGAAATGCACAAAAAGTGTCCATAGAAAGCTGGGAAATCTTAGTAATAGACTAAGATAAAAGTGATGGCACTGTAAATAAATTCATATTTATAGTACCCATACATGCGTCCACAAATGAATACATTTATGCCCATGTATAGCAGATATTGTACTCTAATAATAGAAGTGACTTTCTATGGCTGGTTATTTAGGAGGAATTCAGCATATAATGGAATGGTGCTGTTTGTTAAAGATTTATTGCACTACAAATGAATATACTGTATATACTGCATGATGCTAAAGCAGTAGTGTTGTGTAGTATTTGTATAATAGACCGTTCATTCCAATACCTTCTGTCTGGATAGGAAGGAGTTCAAAATAATGGTGCAGTTTGTTAGCCTATATTGTTCGATGTTCACTCAGCCCTACGGTTCCTCTGTAATCAGCTGTATGTTAGACAAGGGCTGATGGGATACAGCAATGCCACAGTGCTTCATCAGACTGATGCCAGCAGAAAAAGGCTTCATAGTGGAAATGATGAGAGCCAAGCAGTCTGCCACATCTTTATTTGGAGCGCATGCCAATGCTGGAGTATGACCTAAAAACATGGCACAATTAATGTGTGCAAATGTTTATGAAAACATTTCAAACACAAGTATTATGCAAGGATGAGTTTTCCTGATGCACTTCAACTATTGACAAAAACTATTTAATGTAAGAATCATAAAGTGCGTCATTACAGTCGCTCTGCAACTTGTGCAGTGTTGCTGAAACTACTTGGAGCTTCCCAACCTATAAGCTCGGCTATGTTTGTCAATAAAATGTGACAAACATTGTTCTAACAAAAGTATGTTCTAAGAATGTTTTACTAACGTTATAAAAACATAATTTTGGAATGTTGCAAACATTATGGGAATGTTACTTTTGAATGTTTTCATGAACATTCCAAAACAACTAAAATAAAAAATGTTCCATGCTCCGAGCAAAATTTACAGTTTATGTTGGAAATTTCATTTTCAGGTCTTCGTTCAAAAAGTGATTAATTGGATTACAAATGCATAAATATAATCTAGTACCATAAAATCCCCTGAAAATACTAAATATTAAATAAAAACATTATTTAACTAAAATATAGTACATTCATTTCACTGAAATAAAAAAAAAAAATTGGTAATTTTTGTCCACCAATTTTGAGGAGCACTTGTTAAACTAGCGATTGGTGAGCAACTACAGTCTTTTCAAACACAAAATCTATCAGTCAATACTAATGACTGTTGATGAAGTTAATTCTGTTGGCTCAAGCTTGGCAATGCGATGACCATGGGGAAACTCACCATCTTCATCTACGGCCAAAACCGCTGCACCTCGAGTAAGCAGCACCTCAACCACGGTGGCAAGACCATTTCTTGCTGCAATATGCAGAGGCCTAATGGTATGTAGATAGAAAGACTTCAATTGTGAAAATAACCAAATAATCAACACACACATACACTTATAATATGGGAATGCTCACGTTTGAAGTGCACTATTTGTGGCATTGATGAGCGAGGGGTCGTCAATCTCAGCCAGAATGAGAAGAGCACACATTTCATGACCCTGTTGAGTTAAACATGTGAAGATCATTGATAATGGAAACTCGCCACACAGAACATGTTGTGTAACAGGACATTTCGAGTGCTGGGGTACATTACTCTTCTACAGGCCATGTGAAGTGCTGAGTTCCTGTTGATGTCCAGCAGTGAGAGGTCCGCTCTGGCCCCATGAAGCAAGACGTCTAGAACCAAATAAAGATTGAGCAGATCAACAAGACT
This sequence comes from Mylopharyngodon piceus, assembly GCA_039654765.1. Taxonomy (NCBI): domain Eukaryota; kingdom Metazoa; phylum Chordata; class Actinopteri; order Cypriniformes; family Xenocyprididae; genus Mylopharyngodon; species Mylopharyngodon piceus. The sequence continues at coordinate 18,219,068 of CM077452.1, forward strand.
ACTAAAGATAATACATCTTTTAAAATCAATGGAACACACAACCACTCTACACAAGTTAATACAAAGCACTAGACAATAAAAACAATACAAACCGACAGCAGAAGTATGGCCATTTTCAGCAGCAATCATTAATGCAGAGCGTCCTGTGCAATCAACTGAGTTTACATCTGAACCGCAGGACAACGCCAACTGCAGCGCTGCCATATTTCCTACATATGCAGATGCATGTAGTGGAGTCCTGTAAACAAAATACACTGAAAATCATAAAGTACCACTATTATGCTGTTTTAAAGGTTCCTAATATTGTTTTGAAGTCTCCTACAACAGGTTTACATGCATCCAAGGTCAAAAAACACTAATTTTCTCATAATATCCATTGCAGCATCAGCTCTTTTCTCACAGAGTCTGAAACGGTTCGATCAAGGATTCGGTCTCTCTAAACCCCGGCTTTCCGAGGGCTTGCTCTGCTCTGATTGGTCATATGGCCCAGTCTGTTGTGATTGGTCGACTGTTTACAGCACATGTCAGAAACCAAATCCCCATTATCATATCTGAATCTCAGCTCTTCCTCAGCACTTGACACACAGTGATACGAACAGTAACGATGGCGTCGGTTTTACCGTATCAATCAATCAAAGTGGATTTGCTTTGGCAGCAGAAAACAGCGTCTTCTCGACATGAACAACACGAACCAAACTCTTCCAATCTCAGATACAACTACAGTGTTTGAGGTTACAAACCTAGGTAGGTTCAGCAGGAAGTAAGACTGAAATTACTGACGACTCGTTTCAGCAGTTCAGAATCACTTCTTTCTTTTAGGAGACAAAAACTCCATTTGTTCTTTGAAAGTTTGCAGACTTTTACATTCACAAGCAGCTATATTACACACTACATGAAAGGGAATATATATATATATATATATATATAAAACATAATAGGAGCACTAAGACTAAATGGATAATAATAATAACAATCTTTCTGAAATATCTGTGGCTTTTTGACATTAGCTTTTAAAAAGAGAACCACTTATTTATCCAAAGTGGTTGGTGACCTACTGTAAACCATTCAAGTTTCTATGTTTTGTTCTCTAACTATATTGGGGAAAATATTTTTTTAAGTGGACGACAGACATACACACCTTCCTTTGGCATCTCTGAGGTTCATGATCTTTGTTCCCATAGTTTCAACAAGCAGTTGAGCAGCACCATCATGACCAGTAATTCTGTGGAGAAAGAAAAATGTCATGAAAAATGTGTGTTTGTACAGAAACACTTTGAAGGTGGACAGATGAGGTTCACTCACAGTGCACAGTGCAGTGGTGTAAAGGTATTTCCTTCCTGGAAGCTTGATGGTCTATATTCAAGTAAAACTTCGAGACAGTCATTGTGCCCTTAAAAAACAAACAAACAAACAAAATTTTTACATGCCTTTTGTCATGGCCAAAGATATTTGTTTCTTTAAAGTCAACATGAAATCAAAATTGACAATTCTTGTTTTTTTGGAATACTGCAGTATTTATTATAAATGATTTATCCGTGCACATCATTATTTTTTTTAATTCATGTGCCTCATAATCTTTAGTCAAAATAACTTCCTCTCTGTCTTGCAGCAACATCTCTTCTCTCATGACGAGGGCGGGGCAAACTGTCACTCACATGAGATCCACCAATAGTAAACCACAATCATACAATGAATTCCACACAGACAAAATCAAGCCCTGCTCTACATTTGTTCTTGTTCCAGAAGCTGTTTCACTTGGATATACATCACAAAAGGGAAGAAAAGGCTATCGCAACTTTCATTTCATGCCGACTTTAAAGGGTTAGTTCACCCAAAAATGAAAATTCTGTCATTAATTACTCACCCTCATGTTGTTCCACACCCGTAAGACTTTCGTTAATCTTCGGAACACAAATGAAGATCTTTAAGAAATCTGAGTTTCTGTCCCTCCATAGACAGCTACGCAACTGCAACTTTGACGCTTCAAAAGTTCATACAGTGATCGTAAAACTAATCCATATGAATCAAGTGGTTTAATCCAAATTTTCTAAAGAGACTCGATCACTTTATTTGATGAACAGATTGAATTTAGGCTTTTATTCACATAAAAACATTCATAAACACACATCAGTTGTGGAAAACAAACGGAAGCTCAAGCATGTTCGCTTGACGTATGAGAACCAGTGAAGTTCATTCTCGTGTTACGCAGCACGTTTGAGCTTCAGCAAGAACCAATGAGGTTCATTCGCGTGTTACGCATCACGTTTGAGCTTCAGCAAGAACCAATGAGGTTCATTCTTGTGTTACGCATCACGTTTGAGCTTTCGCAAGAACCAATGAGGTTCATTCTTGTGTTACGCAGCACGTTTGAGCTTTCGCAAGAACCAGTGAAGTTCATTCTCGTGTTACGCAGCACGTTTGAGCTTCAGCAAGAACCAATGAGGTTCATTCGCGTGTTACGCATCACGTTTGAGCTTCTGCAAGAACCAATGAGGTTCATTCGCGTGTTATGCATCACGTTTGAGCTTCCGCAAGAACCAATGAAGTTCATTCTTGTGTTATGCAGCACGTTTGAGCTTCCACAAGAACCAATGAGATTCATTCGCGTTATGCAGCACGTTTGAGCTTCCGCAAGAACCAATGAGGTTCATTCTTATGTTATGCAGCACGTTTTGAGCTTCAGCAAGAACTAGTGAGGTTCATTCTTGTGTTACGCAGCACGTTTGAGCTTCAGCAAGAACCAATGAGGTTCATTCTTGTGTTACGCAGCACGTTTGAGCTTCAGCAAGAACCAGTGAGGTTCATTCTTATGTTATGCAGCACGTTTTGAGCTTCAGCAAGAACTAGTGAGGTTCATTCTTGTGTTACGCAGCACGTTTGAGCTTCAGCAAGAACCAATGAGGTTCATTCTTGTGTTACGCAGCACGTTTCAGCTTCCGCAAGAGGTTTGTTCTCATACGTCAATCGGGATCAGTTGAGCTTCTGTTTATGTTCGCTGATCAAAGTTTATATGTGAATAAAAGCCAAAATTCAATCTGTTCATCATAAAAGTGATCGAGTCTCTTCAGGAAATTTGGATTAAAACCGCTCAATTCTTATGGATTAGTTTTACGATCTCTTTATGAACTTTTTAAAGCATCAATGTGTCAGATGCGTAGTTGTCTATGGAGAGACAGAAAGCTCTCCGATTTCATCAAAAAGATCTTCATTTGTGTTCTGAAGATGAACGAAGGTCTTGAGGGTGAGTAATTAATGGAAAAAAAAATATTTTTGGGTGAACTATTTAATTTTAGGCAGCAAATGAGAGATTTGTCATTCATTGATATAAGTCTCAATTGATGTTTCTCCATTGGTCTAGTATTTATTAAAAATTGTAGAATGAGATCTTACCATGGTAAGCAGCCCAGTGAGTAGGTGTGTAGGCACTGTAGTCTAGCAGAGAGTCGAGGGGGTCTGAAAGTGATGCTGCATCAAGTAAGGGCCGTAATAGTCCTGCATGACCACAAGAGGAAGCCAAATGCAAAGGGCTTCTGCCATGAACATCCCGGCACAGAGCGAAGGCTCCATGCACCAGCAAAGCTGAGACACAGTCTTCATTACCAACTACTGCCTGAAAAACACAGAGGAGACTGAAATTCAATTTGCTTTACTAGCACTGCATAATCGTTTTCAAGAGCTTTTGGTATTCTTATCTTTCATTTTGTACTACACTATAAAAATGTTTTTTTCAAAGTTCAAAATAAAATAAAGATCATTGTATGTTTTACAAGAAAACAGTATTTCTTAAAAATTTCACATTTAATTCAATGTTACTCAACTTTTTTTTGTAATTGTTTATGAAAACAATCGTTTGAAAATAGTTTTAAACTATTTCAAAAAAATTTTTTCAGTGTAGTACTAAAAGAAACTCTAAATTGTGCCCATAACGAATGCAAAAGTTATCTGAGCAGCCATCTAAACGGAGCACTTCATCCATTATGAACATTTGGTCAACAAAATGCTGATGTAATTTGATGATGAAAAACAGTAATTTTTACACACACACACACACACACACACCTCCATAAGCATAATGGTTTTTATACTGTACAATCTGTACAATCTATCCCCCTACACTACCCTTACTCCTAAACCTACCCATCACAGAAAACATTCTGCATTTTTACATTTTTAATAAAACATTGTTTAGTATGTTTTAAAGCTATTTTAAATATGAGGACTCATGAAATGTCCTCATATTTCATGTTTATGTTGTAATACCAGTGTAATACCCATGTCATTATACAAATTTGTATCCTCATAATTTTGTGTCCTCCACCTGATCACCCCCAAGTGTGGACCAAAATGTAACAAAACACTCAGTGACAGCTGTCCACTCACTAACCACATGCATTCTGGGTTAGTGAGCCATCCAATCAATTCCCCATGGACAAAATCAAGTCCCGCCCAACAAAATCCTTTCCAAAAAGTCCTGTTCTAGAAGCCGTTTCACTCGTACAATAGGAAAGAAAGGACTATCGCAACTTCCGTTTCATGCCGACACGCAGCAGTTGTCTCTGTGAAGTTATGTGGAGACACAATGCAAGCGTGACTGACTTCTGCTCATGTTCTGTAGTTTCACACCTGATCCAGTTCAGAGCAGGTCGAGGCATTTCTGAGTCTGTTCTGCAGAATTTTGGCCCTCATCCCAGCAAACAGGGAATGTTCCCAGAATGTTCTGGCAAAGTTATGAACAAACGTTCTTCCGGTAAAATTAACTAAAGCGTTAGCGTCAGTTCTGGCAGGTCACGTCAGTCAAGCTCGCATCAGCTGACTCCCAGGTGACTCGCGTCAACCTATAGGAATACGACGCCTATCACAGCATCCATATATAAGCTCCTCAGTATTATCAGCAGTTATCGCATTTCTCAGGAGCTAATTACCCTCCTCCATCCCCAGCTCCTCCTCTCTTCAGTCAGGATTGGCCTTTTGATTCCCCTGAATCAAACTAATTCTTGAAATATGTGTACATGTTAAATTATTGACATTAATGATATCTGCATATGTTGGTTCTGTTCTGTTTACCCTAAGACAGGTTATTGCTGCTCTCCCTGCTCTTATCCATGCTAGGCTGCATGGATGCGCAGGGAGTTCTTGCCCAGAACAGAACCATACCGCCAATACAAACTCTATGCAATTATCAATCATATTTGACGATAGTGGTCCTGACAGAACTAAATGTTGTACAAAGTTGTCTAGTGTTTAATAATGTTCTATAAATATTAATACATCGTTCAAGGACTGTTTTTTTTTTCTGAATTGTTTTAGTTGGAGGTTTGTCTACTATTTTTAGACGTTACCACTTGCCACTTTTTCAGAATTCAAAAGTAACATTTCCATAATGTTTGCAAAATTGTAAAATGGAACGTTTCCTTAAATGTTTCCTCTAACATTTGCAATAACCAAGAAAAAAAACAAAAAACATTTTCAAAATGTTTTGAACATTCAGAAAACATTAAGAAAAAACATTTTCAAAACGTAATGGGAACGTTAGAAAAATTCTAATTCTTAGAACATATTTTTCTTTGGTGGGTCAACAATCGAGGGATTCGTCCCTGTTGGCAACCTCACCGTACAGTAAGGGTCCAGACATCCAGTCTTATACCAAAGAAACATTCTTTTCAACTTGATCGAGATGAGTATGGGCTTCGGCTTCCTTCATCGAAATGTGAGGATTGATCATGGGGCGGTGCTAGTGCCACGTACACACTGCAGCTAAATTCGGTTGTCAGTTCACCTTTTAGTGTTTAATCGCATTCTGTACACACACAGTTTAGTAAAATACGGGAGTGACAACCGCATTCTACAACCGAATAAACCCCCAAAAAATACAGGTAGTGACAACCGCATTTACAGAAATTCTATGCAGTGTGTACGGAACCGAACTGAACAACTAGTTGTTAATGACGTTTTTAATGTTCATCGGAGATGTGTCTCTCTTCTGTACGCGCAGTGAATCACATGGAAAGCGCGAGCCTTACTTATTCGCGTTGCCAGATCTTTCTAGAAAAATCAGCGAACAAGAATAAACACATAATAAACCGAAATAAATCCAAATGCTTTATGCTGAAAATAAGATATTGCGATTCATGTCTGCTCACTTTAATAACTCAATAAACCCGTTCGCTTTATGAGACGAGCTTAAACAACAAGCCCAAAAACGCTTATAATGAGTGAACATGGCAACACACAAAGAGCGCGCTGTGTGAAACAGGCTGCACAACCATAAACAAAACAGGACGCCTCCGTCGACTGAGTTAGTGTGTTTAGTTAAATTGCTGAAAATAACGAGTGTTTTGTCAGTATAATATTACTTTGGTCACAATAACGGATACCAAACACGAGAGACGCCAGAACGTCACTATGGTTTCCAAGTTGTCAATCATCGCATTTTCGAGAGTGAGTCCAGTTCTGTACACACATGTAACGATAATTTAGAGGATTCACTCCCGCATTTAAAACTTACAGTGTGTACGTGGCCATAGTGTCACAGGCTACGTTCACACTGCAAGCCTTAATGCTCAATTCCGATTTTTTGTATAGCTGTTCACATTGTAGTTTTAAATGTGGCCAATATCAGATTTACAGTGTGAACAGATCATGGTTCTGAACTGATCTGCATGCACAAAAGAATGATACAAACGGGGTTGCCAGGTTTTTAACCATAAAATCCACTCAATTGCTTTCTCAAAAACTAGCCCAAATGCGTTCTGTGGGGTATCCCGGTAAGAATCGCGTTCCGGGGGTTAGTGTGGTCGCTTCAACACACAGAGTTGCAAAACAACCTGCGGCAACAGTAAAAAAGTAACACAATTCTGTGGGAAAATCGCGGACTTGGCAACACAGAGCGCGCTGTCATACACAAGTAAACACGGAGGGCATTAAAGTAAGTGATTACGCATTTATATATAGTGTGATCTGCCGTGAAAGCCAGCGAAATTATGCGCAGGCAATATTAAAAATAAAGATGATGTGACAAAAAAAGAGCAGAGTTTTGAAACTTTTATGATACGATCCTTCATGTTTTGCTTGTATTATAGAGCTGTCTCTGTAATACTTACGAGTTCTGACACATCACTGCCCTTCTCCTGACTACCTTTCGCAGCTGTTTTGGTAACGTTGGGTATGTAAAATCTTTGAATAGACTCCCATGAGCGTGGAATCGATGTGAAAATCACATGAATTCCGCTATGACTGTTCACACTGCGGTCGCATTACAAAACATCTGACCTGTATCGGATTTAGTACCACATATGGAAGTGGCACAAATCGGAATTGAAAAGACCAGATTCCATGTGGTTTGTACTGTTCACTTTTTTTCTGTTCACTGATTTTTACTGTTGTAAAATCAGATTTGGGCCACATTTACCTGCAGTGTGAACATAGCCATAGTGACGCAGCATCTCATTTCCTACAATGGAAACCAGAGTAACCAAGACGTTTCTACCACAGCATTATAAAAAAACACTTTGCCTACAGCAACTGTGCTGCCTAATTATGAAAAGACACAATATTTTTTGGGTGGTGTATGAAAATGATGGATATTCTGGAATATGTTTGCCAAAGTTAATTTGCACAATTTGGCAGTTAAGAGCGAGATGTGGGCAGAAGCGGCAGCCCAAAGGAGCACTGGTTTACTGAGCCATTATGACAGTAGGCAAAGCAAATCTTAATCACACTGGATATGAATAAATAATTCAGCTGTCATAACAGAATGTGAATTGGCTTGTAGAGCCAGTCTATTTACAGAGGTCAGTAGCCCTATTTTTGTCTTCAGTCCAGTCAGTAGTTACAAAGTAGAAAAAGCACTGCTATAATAGGTTGTGGAACCAGTAGGGCTTGTAGGGTCATCGTCCCACTTTGGCATGTGTCAAATGTCGCACATTGTGAAAAAAAGTGCCCTGTTTATCCTGTAGCTGGATTTAATCAAACTCACCTCAGTTTGGTACTGTAGGTTACACAGCCTATTGCAACAAAATACTTGTTCTTTGTGTAGATTGATTAGAAGTCATGTGATGCAAACAACAGATACAGTCAGGAACGTCTCAGCTGTGAATACAAGCAACAAGGCAAAACACATTTTAGTGGAACAAAGAATTTTTTTTCTTGATCTGATATATTTATGAATTCAAAAAGTTGTGTGGAAAGAGAAATTAGAAATTCCAAGTGAAACTTAACTAGTGAAATAATTTGATAAATAATTGTATTTTGTGGATTTAAGCAGGTGTGTAAATTGCAGAAGCACTGTGTCTGTTCTCCTTCACATTAGCAGAATAACACCTTATTACATATTACGTTCACAGCTGAATCTGTATAACGAAAAGGCATTGCAATTATACCTTGATTAAATGCACTCAGAATCCATCTCAGACCACCTCCAAGAGTGCTTTAAGTGATCTGTTCACAGTGCATTTGCCTGTCACTTACTATGTGAATCTCAAGATCCGATCACAGAAAATGCAGGTGTAAAGGGGGCCAATGTTTTTCCCAAAGTCCCCCCTTCATTCCTTTGCACGGCCAATGACTCCTATAATTAGGCCACATGTGTTGAACCGTCCTCACTATAGAGCTTAGATCTGCTGACGTCTTCACCACATTTAAGCCCAAGTGATCCCACTAAGCTAAGTTTGGAAATGATTTCAAACCGCAATGTATGTTGCCAAATGTGAAACATAGAAGAGCTGTTAAAATGGAAAGGGTATCTCGTAGGATTAGTTATTTGCAATGATAGGTTTGCAGGGCTGTGTAAAGACCAAGGAATACGATGCCCTTTTGCAGAACCCGGTGCACTGCCAACACTCCTTAAAGAGGACCTATTATGCATTTTTACATTTCATCTCTCTTTAGTGTGTAATGTTGCTGTTTCAGCATGAAAAAGCTCTGTAAAGTTACAAAGTTCCTCCAGCGGGAGTTATTCTCTATATTAATGTCAGTGTTTCTGAACTCCCTGAAATGCCTCCAATGTAGTCTTGAGTTTTCGTCCGGTAATGAACACGTCACAATATTCCTCATTTAAATAATTCCCGCCCAAGGCATATGCAAAATAAAGGGGCGGGGTTGAGTTAGTTAGTAGTGTGTTGAAACTCGCGGTTATGGTAAGGGGCGGGACATTTCCCAAGCATGCTCGAGGCGGTTGACCAATCACAACACACTGATCCAACCGACCAATCAGAGCACATTGTGCTTTTCAGAAGGAGGAGCTTCATAGAAACAGGAACTAAAAAGGGGTGCGTTTCCCATACAATGGTGTCATTTGCTGCTTATCCATAGCACAATGCATCGTCGAAGAAATCAACTAGCTAGTCACGACTGTTTCCCGAAACCGTACTGTCGCAAATTTGTCGTTGAACCACATTGGTTAATGATGTCACGCAGGTGGTGAAGTAATAACTTATTTTAATGAATCGGTTTGAGATCGAATAAATGCCAGATCTTTGCTATAAATTACGGACATCGCATCTGAGGACTAATTCTTATTTTTCTCAGTTATTTTGTTTTATTTCCAGATTCAATCATAGGCTCGTTCTTACGTACTAGATCATGTACGCACATGCGCACTCTTCAAAGCCCGGTTCGTTTGACAAGTGTGATCGCTCCGTTCCGTGCCCGGGCGCGGTTCGTTTAGCCGGCCCTGGCCCGCTTGGAAGAGGTGGGCCAGAGCACGGTTCGGTTGGGCTCGAGCACGGTTCGCATGCAGTGTGAGCGCTAAGTGTGCCAGAGCACGGAACAGCTACTACTGTATTTGGGTTTATAACGGTCTGATTCTCACCTTATTGATGAACAGGAATTGTAGTTTGCGAGTAAAGCTGCACATTCCTCCATTAACATCAGCTGCCTTTGTAATAATCCTCTGATACGAGCAAGTGAAAACCGCTGCGCAGCATAAATGATATATCTATTAGGCTGTATCTTAGTGAAAGTGCATTTCTTCCTGTTTTCTTTCATACAAAAAGTTGCATCATATATGACGTAAGTGTACTCCGGCCCGGATCGTTAAGTACAATGTGAGTGCGGGGAGTGGGGACAATCGCGGCTCAGTTCAAGGCAACCGTGCTTAGTGTGAGTACACCCCAAATCTCTTGACAAACTAAAAGACATAAAAGACATTTGTATATATTCAAAATAAAAGATATAGATTGTACTGAATATCAGCTTGCTTATTTTGCTTGAGATAAGGATTGATTAAATCCACGTCGTGCAAACGATGATGTTTGCGAATGTTCGCTGGAACTATGGTTTCAGGAAACACAGACTCGTTGAACTGTGCTGATAACAATAGTACTTGCGACCAAAGTTGGTTAACGATGCTTTTGGGAAACACATCCCAGAGCGTTACTGACAGACTGGGAAGACAGGAGCTGCAACAATGTCAAATATGGGAAAAATAATGTGTTTTTGAACATTCAAGCATGAAAACCTGTTCTAGTAGAGCCCAAAATCAAGACTTTGTAAAAGGACAAATGGCCTCTTTAAATTTCCTCATTATACTGCCAAATTCCAGCACAATACTGTAAATATTCAGATACACAAACCAAACAAATGCATACATACATACAGTACATAAACTTACTGCACGATGTAACGCAGTACGGCTTCTTCTGTCTCCAGTGTCCGGTTTACTTCCTCTCTCAAGCAGCATGTGGACACAGTCAATGTGACCGCCCAGTGTAGCCAACATCAATGGAGTCCTACAGATACCAGATAGCAATACTTCAAACAATGCAAAAAAGGAAACAGAGAGAGAAAGAGAAAGATGGGAGGGAAACAATACAACATATTAATGTGTCTAAGCTATGTCAAGCTATATCATTGAAACGAATGTTGAAATTGCACTTACTGTCCATGTACATCCATGAGGTCAATTATGTCATTTTTTTCAGCTCTTTTCAACAGCATGAGCAGGCACTCAGTTTGACCATTGGCAGCTAGGAGAATAAATTAATAGATTAAATCTAGTTCATGTTTTTGTACAAATTTATAGTTTGAACCATCCCACAAAAGCAATTATTTAAGGCCTAAATGACCTTTAACAAACCAAACATTTGACAACTTGTCTGTCACAACAAAATCAGTAAAACAATGTTTTGAAAACTAGCTTCAATCATACAGTACGCCCCCAGCTAACAGGAAACGTTCGCAAAACTTTGGCTAACATTCTGGCAAGGTTCTCTCAAAGTTATGAACAAACATTATTCCATTATTCATTATAGAATATTCGTTCAGTTATCTGGTCTTTAATAATGTTCTCAAATCGTTAGCACAAAAATGTTATTTATACATCATTCATGGAACATTTTTTCTGAAATATTTTAGTTGGATGTTGAAATTTTTTTTTAAATGTTACTACTTGTTTCAGAATGATTAAAGAACATTCAAATGTAATGTTCCCATAATGTTTTCAAAATGATAAAATGGAATGTTTCCTTAACATTCATAAGAAATATGAATGTTATTTCATTCATATTCCCCACAAAATCAAGTTTTTAATGTTGTTTAAATGTCTGTGTGGTGTTTTTTATATACTTTATGACAAACCATGTGTAAATTCATCTGTCAACACCATTGCTGAGTATTTTCTCCTTAAAACTGCAGTAAACCAAAGACAGTCTCAAAAATGCGGTTTGAAATCACTGGTGTTTCTTACGTCACAAACTACCTTGTAACCAATCATGTCAACGTGTTGGCAGGCTTTAGCATATTATTAACTATGACCGATCTGAAGCAGGAGTCTCTCAAAAGAAGCCACGTTATCCCGGTATATTTTTCTGCTGATATGAAAAATCATGTACATTTAGCAATATAGTGGGTGAATTGTGTATATGATGTATATTACGAGTTATGACGAACTATATCTTTCTCCACTGACGTTCTGAGTTGTTCAAAGCGTTTGTAAGGATGCTGATTGTTAGAAGGCAGCTGTCTGACTCTGAGATGAAGAACGGGAACATAGTTTGTGTAACATTAGCAACACATTATTAGCTGTTTGATAACGTAGTCAAGCAAAAGGCTAATCATGTTAATTACCGTTATGTGTCCGACGTTGTAAAGAGCGATACCATTGTGCAGCGTTTACCTCAGTAAGTTGAGCGAGTGGATCTTTGAGCTAATTTGCATATTCATGGATACACATATACTACATTAGCAAAAACATATTTTTGTTTGCTAGGTCATTCCCAAGTATACAAAAGAAAAAGGCTTGATAAGACAGACAAAATGTATCACATTTTTTAAATAATATTATTAAGCTATATACTGTAAGTGTACTGACTTTACTGATTGAACTTTTCACAATCATTACAGTTTCACAAATTATTTAGTTATTTAGTTAATATCCATACACACCTGAAGCATGTAGGGGTGTCCACCTGTGGATGTGCTCCCTGATAGCATATGAGGCCCCCTGAAGCAGCAGCAGCTCCACACAGGGGCCGTGACCTCTCAGAGCAGCCATATACAGAGCCGTATGACCCCTGGAATCTTCCAAGTTCACATTAACCAGTGTTTCGGAGAGCACCTGAAGAGCTTCAGTGTGACCGTTATACGCCTGACAGAAACAATTGACCAGAGTTGGGCAAAATTCATAACTTAAGAATTTTCTATCAATTCATATTGGATTACAATTCAAAGAAATTCAACAGGCAATGGCATCATTTCTTTAAACAATGGCAACTTTCAAATGAGGCTTTGTCTAGCCAACACTGAAGGTTTGTCCTTTTCTAGTTAAAAAACAAATACACTTGTAGCAGTTACATAAATTTTAGTTAATTTTAATTCTACTTCAATTCACTTTCAAATTGCAATACTGACTTCATTAGAGAGAGGAGAGTGAAAGAGAGAGAAAGAAGGAAAGAGATAAGACTATAGAGAGTGAATACTCACCGCTAAGTGTAAAGGGCTCACAGGAATGCAACTCTCCAGATCTTCCACACATTTAAAAGACATTTCTATTAACTAATAAAAAAAATATACATTAACAGTTCACTTAAAGTGACATACGAGATAAAAGAGTGCACTGTAGGCTATTCTACAAAGAGTATAAGGTACCACAACAGTTTTTAAAAAATATTTGGATGCTTAATTGACAATTTGTGAATGTTAATGCATTAGATAACTAAATACCAAATAAAGTGGCATCAACAAACAAATGATGATAGAGATTTTCTGAGAACTAACTTTACAATGCCAAACCAAGTCAAGCCAGTCAGTTCTCCTCAAGTTTGACAACAACATGTCTCAATTCTTTTTGTACTCAAAGAAACAATACTTGTTTAACATTTTAACACTTTATCTATTTTTATCATTTCAAACCAACAAACTTCTTTTTGTGAAATGGTTAGCCTGAAAATGTGTTCTGAAAATGCAGCTTTCTTTAAAGTCAGCATGAAATTAAATTCCATATCTATTATCTAAATGCATGTTATTACTATGATCTAAGTTTATTTGTTATATAATGCAATGCCATTCAATGGCTTATGTGTACAAATATATATATATATATATATATATATATATATATATATAGACAGACACTGTAAAAAAATAAAAATTGAGAAAACTTAAAAGTTTAAGGCAACCAGCTTCAGGAGATTTTTGAGTTTTCTAAACTTGTTGTTGTATAACAAGTTCAATTTACAACAAGTTGAGAAAACTCAAAAATCTCCTGAAGCTGGTTGCCTTAAACTTTTAAGCTTTCTCAACTTTTAATTTTTTACAGTGAATCGGATCATGAGGTGACTAAAGATTCCCACTCCTAATAGATAGATAGATAGACAGATAGATATGGGTATAATTTAGTTGTTTTCCACTAGACAGAATTGGCAGGAGTAAAAACATCAAACTTAATCTAATAAAAAGAGACTAATTCTACTCACATGTCCCATAATTCACATAATATAAGGTTTGACATGATATGAGTATTGGCAAATCTTTTGGTTTTCTTAACCTTTGTGATTTACCAATTTTAGGTTGTGTTTGTCGCCACGGGCAGCTGCGTAGTGGACTGGACTGAAGCCTTTACTGTCACGCAGCGTTGGATCAGCACCGCTATGCAAAAGAAACTCCAAACACCTGTACAAACACACAACACATAAAGGGTCAGGTAGTGTTAAGCTTACTTATAGCCAGTCATTTTAGTTTCAAATCCCAAAGGATGCTTTACCATAGAGCCTCCTCATCACTATCACTGCTGGATTGTTTGTCAGGACAGTTCTGCTCAGCTCTACTGGGAGAAAACATAAAGGTAAGTCATATTTGAAATTAGTCGAATAAATAAATATTTAGTTGCTATAGGTATATATAACTCACAATAAATCATTAAGGGTGGATGTCAAGATTTTCAGAAAATAATTTACATTTTAGTCTGATCCTCATCACAAATCTTTTCCAATGTCTTTTGAAGACTTGAAATATAGTGAATTAATTATAAGGACTAATTGGCCATTGTTTTGACACTTGAAATCTTGAGTATTGACCAATACTTTCATCAAGAGTTTTCCTTTTGTGTTTCACAGAAGAGGATAAGCCTTTTAGTTTTGAAACGACATGAGGGTGAGTAAATAATGACAGTATTTTAATTTTTGCTTCATCAAATTGTATTGTTATTTCACATGAACCATTTTGAATTAGGCTCTTTGTTCTGTTGGAACATGAATCATCTTTCAAGCTCTGGTTCAGCTTTTTTTCTCAGCTTCCTTTTCTCTTTATGAGTTTAACAGTTGCTGATGCTGAACTTGAATTGAATTTGAAAATCTCAATCCCACTTTTGATATGATGACAAAAAAAGCATGTCACAATATTCTTCATTTAAATAAACAATCAGAGAACACTGCTTTTCAGAAGGAGGGGCTTCACAGAGACAGGAACTAAACAGAGCATTACTGACAGACTGGGAAGTGGGGAGCTGCAACAATGTCAAATATGTGAAAAATAATGTGTTTTTTGAACATTCAACCATGAAAACCTGTTCTAGTAGACCTCCGAAACAAAATCAAGTCTTTGAAAAAGGGCATAATATGGCCTCTTTAATATTTATGAGCCCAGCATTCACCATGGTGCGGTGAGGTTGTAATGATGATTCTGCAGAACAAAAGTAATTGTTACATTTTGATTCTGACTTACTACAACTGTCATTAAATGAGCTGAGGACCCAAAAGAAGAGGGCAATTTAAAAGTGTTTACTGAACAAAAAATAGATGAGAAAAAAAGCAGATTAACCAGCTGAGTGCACAGACTGGGCATCAGGCCCATAACCAGGCAATACAGTCCAAAGCTAGAGGGCAGCTGGGCAGAGAATGAGAATAGAGCTGAACAGGCAAGACACAACTAGAAAACATGTTGGCAGCAAAAATAATCTGGCAAAGAAACAATAGAGAGGACAGGAATAAATACCCTGTTGAAAAAAACAGCATATGCTGGTTAGGTATGTTTTGAAGCATGGCAGCTGGTTTGAGCTGGTTTAAGCTGGTCCTTAGTTGGTCCTTAGCTGGTTATGAGCTGTTTTTTGCTGGTCCTTAGCTGGTCATGAGCTGGTTTAAGCTGGTCAAGTGATGGTCCTAAGCTGGTCCTAAGCAACTAGCTCCAGCTCAGGACCAGCTTAAACCAGCTCATGACCAACTAAGGACCAGCATAAACCAGCTCAAACCAGCCGCCATGCTTCAAAACATACCTAACCAGCATATCTGATGGCAGAATTTTCCTCCATAAATTGGAGACAAATTAGGGACCCCATGTCAGAGTCCCCTTAACACGGGGAAGCTTAGGAAAGGGCATGAAGTTTACGGATCCTCTACAGTGAAAATCACCACTGGATGGGATAATCCCAATGACAAAAACCAGGGCAATAAGGGACCAAGGACAGGAGTAGATAGGGAAGGGCTGAAGCAAACCAACAGGAAGAGAACTGTTGGTTTTATTTTGCAAACAGACCAAGCAGGCTGCCATAATCCAACAAATGTCCTGAGCCATGGCCAGCCACCAAAATCACTGATGGACAGCAGCCAGCATTCTCCTTGTCCTGGGTGCATGACTACACTATAAAGCTTCGTTTCCACCGAAATTACCCGAAACAATTTGTCCCAGGAACTTTTTTCCCCCCAGACCTGTTGCTGATTGCGTTTCCATAGCGGTCTATAGTACCGTGAAGATAAGTCCGGTGACGTAGGACTACAGGTAACTTCCCAGTTAGCAAACAACTCTTACTACACGCACCACAACAGACTTTTAAAAATGGTGGTTGAAATAACATGCTGCGTTGAGTCAACCAATTAAAATGCAGCGTGAACTCAACCAATCAGCATGTTCAGCACCTAAGTCCCACCCCCGAAAGTTCCTGAACTTTGAACAAGTACTACCTCGCGAACAGGTACTTTTTGAGGGGAAAATTTTTACCTGGAACTTTATTTAGACCCTGGTTCCTGCGGTTTAAACACACCAAGTACAACCCCAAAGTCCTAGTTCCTGGGGGGAGTTCCTGCAGTGGAAATGCGGCTTAAGAGTGGAGGACGGTAGGTCCTGCAGAGTCTGCAGTGCAGACACAGGAATGAGTGACCCTCAGGGCACACCCCATGTGCCTCAAGTTGAGAAAGCATAGACGAAGTCAAAGCACCCGAAGAAATGAGCCCACTGGGTCTGCCTCATATGGAAAAATCCCTGGATGATAGTATAAGGGGGCACCTAGCTGGCTAAAATTAAGAAAAAAATGCTGAAAATTAAAATTTTCACACCCCAAGAACTGCTGAAGGGTTTTGCAGGAACCAGGAGCCAGCCAGTCAGAGTTGGCCCTTACCTTAGAAGGGTCTAAGTTAATTCCCTCCCCAGGACCCCAGGAACGAAACTGACAGAGCATGAAGAAACTCTTCTCCACCTCGACAAAGAGTTGATTCTCTAACAGCCGATACAGTACATACAGATTATCTATGCAGGAATGCAAGGAGCCAAACTTTTTCTTCACAAACAAGAACCTCGGATCTGTGGAGGATGCACGGATGGTACCGTCTGTCAGAGAATCAGCCAAATACCTGTCCAAGGCTACGCACTGGGAGCGGATATTGAGAGGGGGAGAAGTGCCTCTGAGGAGACTGATGTCAGTTTTACGGCTGGGCTGGTGCATGTACTCTGGTTTGGGGTGGACATTAGGTGGAAAGGAAGGGGTGATGGGCTTGTGACCAGGGGGGACTCCTTTAACGTGACAACTGATTTAATTTGCTGCCACCAGGATTCTGAATTCAATTAGCTACGGACCGTTAACCCTGGCAAAGTGAAACTGAGACAAACTAAATCCAGAAGAACCAGTAGGTGGCAGTAAGTCACTGTCCTAATGAGTGAGTCATCGAGTCATTCATTCATTCATTCAGTAAGGAAGCAATTGGCTGTTTTGATGGGGTAACTGAATCAATGACTTACATAATTCATTCACGAAACATCGCTACATGTTGCAGTTCTGCTGTGGCATTCGTTGGAACTATTTTGTTGCAAAAAAGAGCAAACAATACTGAGAAACCTGTGTTTAAAATGTAGGCTACATCCCTTAATATGACCCTTTTGTTTGTTGAACTGTTGTATTAAATCAATGTCATGTTTACAATTGTGTGGATATTTAGGAAAAATTGCATTCTTGCTTGTATAATATATTATCAACATTACAAACAAGAACTCAGGGTAGGCTATGTTTTTGTATAGAAGAGAGTTTGAGTCTTAAATCGATCTCTATGCACAGTCTGTGTCTATAGACTATTTGTTCTTCATGCCCGTAAGTGCTGAATCCCCACTTTTACAAAGGTACATTGTCGAGAGCGGCAGTAATGTAGCGTGATTTGCTAAGGCAGCATAATCTGCACGCTGCTTGTGTGGATGCAGTCACTTTTGACAGCAAGAGATGAGGTAATTTGATTGGATGTCATAGAAATACATGCTCTCTCACAAAATTGTATGGAGTGTAGATTAATGTGACAAAAATTAAAGCATTTTATCATAAGGCTGCAACATTATAACAAAATGTGAAAAAATACAAGGGTCTGGCAGTGTGATAAGTTTTATACCTGTGTGAGGTTTGGGCAGCAGCTGCGTAGTGCAGTGGACTGCATCCATTCAGATCAAGTTCATTAACATCAGCTCCAGCTTTCACCAGAGCCACTGTGCACAGATATGAGCCATTCACTGATGTATAGTGCAATGGAGACCTGCAAAGGATTAAATGAAAGATCTTTCTAGGTCACTAAGCCATTGTAAGCAAATTTATGACATTGACAATTTTCCCTTATTTGTATTTAAGTACATAAACGCTCTTTGTAATTTCCTTAAACTATGCTGATCATCAGGTTTTGAACATGCAACTTGAGTGCATGTAGCAATTACAAAATATAATTTGTAATGGTATAATTAACAGGAGAATTTTCCCTAGTGGTCTCATACTAATGGACCCCACTGAATATATACACAAGATTCACAATGTGAATATATAACAGAATTATTATTATTGACAAATAAAGATTTTACCTTCCAAAGTTGTCCTTTTTACTTAAATCAGCACCACTGTCCAACAGCAATTTAAGACATTCAACATTTCTGTCAGTGAACAAATTGAAAAAAAAAGGATGAATACCAAAATAGTATATACTAAAATACAACTTACGAACTACTTCATAGTAACCATTTAGCATACCCGCCTGAAGCAGCTATATGCAAACATGTCCTTCCCAGGCTGTCCAGCGTGTTTATGTCAAACCCTGCTGACAGGAAATGTTTGTTAGACAAACATACAATACTAGACAGTTGACATACATCTAGTTTAATATCAAGACAATGGGATCATCATTATGCATTGTACATAATTTTGGATACAAGTATCTGCAAAATTAATAATGCAAATGTCCCCTACTAGACACTGTATATGTGTATGATTTTTACCTGAGGAGAGTAACTTTCGACAACAGTCTGAAAATCCGTAAAACACCGCCAAGTGCAATGGAGTCATCCCATTAATGCCTCGCCTACACAGTAATTGTAAAAGCATAATTACAATTTAACTGAGCATTTAAATATTTTTTAAATATATTCTCAAGGTAAGCTGAAGATATGACAAGATTTAAACCATCTCATTTGTGCTTTAGCCAATAATTACTTTAAATTCATTCCAAAAGTCATTCTATAGAAACATTTAAATTTTAAAATACTTGAAAATACTGACTAAACCCTTAACTTTATGAATCCACAAACATGCCAGCTAAATGGATTTCACATTGATTTTACATTGATTTAAAGAAAATGTGTGCCATATTTCAGTCACTGGTGTTGTCGTATACTGTTGGCAACATTAAAAGCATCAGAAATACCATCAATTTCAATGTATTGGCTTGTACTGTAGTCCATCCACCTCACTTTATAAAAAAAAAGGGGATAAAAAAATGGGCATACTTTTAAATCTACTCCTGCCATGATGTATATAATTTTGGTCTGTCTTTGAGTTGTCTTAAGCCAGCGAACTGCACCAGCTGCGTTTGGTTATGTCAAGGAGGGGAGAAAAGAACAAAGTGGATATGAACTCTAAAGTGTCTGTTCTACTCGAGGAGTCTGTGTGTTTAAATGGTTTTGTAAAGACACACCTGGCCACGTCCGCACCATTATTCAAGAGTATACTGATGAGCAACTCGTGACCATGTTTAGCAGCGGCGTGAAGAGGAGTATTACCAAATTTATCAACACACTCCACCTCTGCACCTACAAAACAAAACAAAAAAAAGAATTACATTACAAAATTGACAGTTCTTTTAACCTTACAAAGACCATTGTTATGTTTGTCACAAATAAACTACAAGCCAGAAAGCATGATGGTGGCTCTCAGTTGCATTTCAGCAGCACAAACTGTAAAGCCACTTTGGCAGGCAGGTGGTATAAGGGGAAAGGGACATTCCGGAGATTTTGGCCAGTGACATCGGTGTGTGCGCTGTTATCTCCTTTGTTTGACGTCAGATTGTGCGCTGCTATCTCCTTTGTTTACATGAGGCGAGTCTGTGCAATGACGAACGCAGCCAAAATATTGCTGCTTATAACTGTGCTAACAGGGCTTATAACATGTATAGATACATGCACAGTTTCTTCCATTATATTGCAGAACAGAGGTGTCAGAATGCAATACTACGCTGGTTTATGGAATTAATAATAATAATAGTAATAAAATGCAATGGATTGTGTTGTTTTTTTTTTTTCAGCCCAGTTCCGAAACGGTTCTGGTGTGATGGGTGGGCGAGGAGCGTATCCTTTAATAGAGACATCTCACCTCATGAATATTATAGCAATGAATTCACTAAAAGCCCTTGCTCTACTCATATACGTCAGATATCAATGCAGAGAGAGAGAGAGTGAGAGAGGGGCACACAATGATTAATCTTTAAAAGATCGCATTCTCAATTTCATCACCCACATGATCTAATTCCTAAATGACAACGATTCGCCCGTGTATATCAAACCTTTGACAAAAATAAAATCGCAACATTCAAATCTGTGTTCGCGCTGACGTTGATCTAAAGAGAGCAGTTGCAATTTTTAACAGATTTTTTTATAAACAGCTTCACAAACAATCTTTTCAAACACACAGTATCATTTCTGTTACAAATATTCCACGTATCACAGAAGTATACAAAAGTGTATTATTCAGATAAACGCTGATGTCTACATTACCGATCAAAATTCAACAATATCTAGTGATGGGTGATTTCAAAACACTGCTTCATGAAGCTTCAAAGCTTTACGAATCTTTTGTTTCGAACCAGGTATTCAGAGCGCCAAGTCACGTGATTTCAGTAAACGAGCCTTTGTTACGTGATAAGTGTTTCGAAATTTCAATGGTTCACCACTGGGGGGCGTGACTTTGCCAGTTTAATACGCACTCCGAACCACTGAATCGAAACAAAAGATTCATAAAGCTTCGAAGCTTCATGAAGCAGTGTTTTGAAATTGCCCATCACTAGATATTGTTGAATAAAGTCGTTATTTTGTTTTTTTGGCACACAAAAAGTATTCTCGTCGCTTCATAACATTAAGGTTGAACCACTGTACTCACATGAACTGTTTTAAATATGTCTTTAGTAGCTTTCTGGGCATTGAAAGTGTTAATTGTCTTGCTGTCAATGGAGGCCCCACTGAGCCATCGGATTTTATCAAAAATATCTTAATTTGTGTTCTGAAGATGAATGAAGGTCTTACAGGTGTGGAACGACATGTGGGTGAGTAATTAATGACAGAATTTTCAATTTTTGGTGAACTAACCCTTTAACACTTACAGCACTTTTTTCCAAGTCTTCATTTGTCTTTTTTTTTTTTTCTTTTTAAAGTCCCCCTGTGGTGAAAATCAAGTGTTTAATGTTGTTTATATGTCTATGTGGTGTTTTTAATATGCTTTAAGACAAACCATGTGCAAATTCATAAGTTAACACCATTGGCTATTTTCTATTTAAAACTGCAGTAAACCAAAGACAGTCTCAAACCCGTAGTTTGAAATCGCTGGTGTTTCTGACGTCACAAACTACCTTGTAACCAATCATGTCAACATGCTGGCGGCTTTAGCATATCATTAACTATGACCGTTCTGAAGCAGGAGAGTCTCTAGAGAATATATCCCGGTATATTTTTCTGTTGATATAAAAAATCGGGTAGATTTGGCAATATAACGGGTGATGTATAACAATGTTATGATGAACTATATGCCTTTCTCCACTAAAGTTAAGGTGTTCAAAGCGTTTCTAAGGATACTGATTTTTAGAAGACAGCTGTCTGACTCGCGAACAGGGACATGTTTTGTGTAACATTAGCAACACATTATTAGCTGTTTGATAATGTAGACAAGCAAAAGGCTAATCATATTAATTACCATTACCAATTACCAAATAACATTAAAGTTGTACCACTGTAGTCACGTGAACTATTTTAACGATGTCTTTACTACCTTTCTGAACCTTGAATGTGGTAATCAAATTGCTGTCTATGGAAGGGTTAGAAAGCTCTTGGATTTCATCAAAAATATCTTAATTTGTGTTCCGAAGATGAATGAAGGTCTTATGGAACGACATGAGGGTGAGTAATTAATGACAGAATTTTCATTTTTGGGTGAACTAAGCCTTTAAGGTCTTAAAGTTTATGGTTTGAGCTTGGCCTTACCATTCTGAATGAGTATCTGGGAACGGGTGAAGTGTCCCTGAATGGCGGCCATATGCAAAGGACTCTTCCCATCTTTATTCTGAAAGGAAAACAAGAAAGGTCAGAGAACAAAAACCCCCGCAATATCCATCTGCTGTTTTGGGGTTCATGTCTCCTGACCGGAATGTTCACGTCTGCCCCGTTATTGACCAGTAGCTCCAGACACAGTGCTCCGTCGGTGGAGACAGCAGACAGGTGCAGCGGTGTGCAGCCGCGTATGTTTGAACGGTTAACGTTGGCACCACAGTTAACCAGCTGACTTGCAATAACCTCTTGCCCAGCATAACAAGCCATGTGGAGAGCACTGTTACCAGAACCATCTGCTTCATCAATCTAACAGACAAAATGAGAGAGAAAATAAATAAAATTTTATTCTATTTAGTTTATCTAGTGCACAATTCTTAAGTGCACATTACTCCAAAGAAAAATCTGTCTGATGTTGTTGGAATTAAGAACCATTTTTGACCATTTTTTAAAAACCATACAGTATGTTTTCTTTTTTCGTTCAAAACCTTAAATGAATAGTTCACCCAAAAATGAAAACTGTGTCATCACTTACGCTCATGTAATTACAAACCTGTATGCATTTTTTCTTCTGTCAAACAAATTATTAGAACTCATTGAGTTTTTTGGTATGAATAAAAACCTTTTAAAATTCTTTAAAATATCTTCTTTTGCAGTAAAGTTGAAAAAAGTCATACAGGTTTGGAACAAGACGAGAGTGAGTAAATAATGACACAATATTTATTTTTTGGTTAATTATCCATTTAACTAAATTTGGTTTGACACCTTGAATAATATTATATCCCAACATAACTACCTTCTCTGCCTCTGAAACAACTTCTTTTTCCAGTGATTCAATTAAAGTGCCACTATTCTGCTATTTTTAAAAGTTCCTAATTTTTTTGGTGTCTTCTACAACAGGTTTACATGCATTCAAGGTCAAAAACACTTTAATCTTCTCATAATATCCACTGCAGCATCAGCTCTTTTCTCACAGTGTCTGAAACGGTTTGATCAAGGATTTCGTCTCTCTAAACCCCGCCTTTCCGAGGGCTTGCTCTGCTCTGATTGGTCAGATGGTTCAGTCTGTTACCATATCTGAATTTCTGCTCTTCCTCAGCACTTGATACACAGTGATACGAACAGTAACGATGGCGTCGGTTTTACCATATCAATCTCATCAAAGTGGATTTGCTTTGGCAGCAGAAAACAGCGACATGAACAATGCGAACCAAACTCTTCCAGTCTCAGATACAACTACAGTATTTGAGGGTCAAAGTAGATGCTGTTCACGAGCAGCCAATGAAGACCATAGACTGGCATTATGCAAATATGTTACAAACCTACGTAGGTTCAGCAGGAAGAGAGACTGGAATTACTGACGACTCGTTTCAGTTCAGAATCACTTCTTTCTTTTAGGAGACAAAAACTCCATTTATCTGCACTTTGATCTTTGAAACTCTGCAGACCTTTTACATTCACAAACAGCTCTATTACACACTACATGAAAGGGAATATCCCAAAAAGCATAATAGGGGCACTTTAAGACTACATGAGCAACCATATTAACCAATAATATCATATCCTAACATGTCCCACCCCCATCAAATCAATCTGAAATACTACACAGTACGGAAGTTAAAGCACTAATGTCTAGATATGATTGCTCACCTGTGCTCCATGTTTCAGGAGGTACTTGACCACTTCAGTGTGTCCACCAAGAGTTGCCGCATGTAGAGGGGTAAATCCCTGCTTATCCCTGCAGGACACATCAGCACTGCACACTACTAAGAGCTTCACAACCTCCAGATGCCCTGATCGTCAGACACAATCAAGTCTCTATAAGATAACACACTATTCTCAGCAGAAATCTATATATATGCTTCTTCAGAGGACCAGATACCTAGATGAGCAGCCAAATGGATGGGCTGCCTGTCCTTTATGTCTCTGGCACTCAGGTTGGCCCCTTTATTTAGGAGCAGGGTCACTGTCTAAGGACATCATCAAAGGGTTACATAACATCCAAACCTCACTGATAACGTTTAAGAGATAAAGAAGGCTACGTCTACATGAATCCGGGCATATGTGCAAACTCCTGTCCACACTGAGACGCTGTTTTTGTGCTGATCTTTTTATGAAGACGCTCTCTAAAGTGGATTCACATTGTAGTGTGGACAGAGATATTCGAAATGATGATGCAAATCTCTTGTTGTATTGGCATTGTTGTGTCTGCCCTTTACTTTCACAGTGTTGCTAAATGTTACTTTTTACAATCTTTATGTTCCATTCCTACAAAATAAATTTAAAACATGAGGGCAATTGTGTTTTTGATCATAAAGTAGTGGCCAAAAGTGATGTCCGGCCTAGAAAAAATGACATTTCACCCTTTATTAAAATGTTTTTAAAAATTTGCTGAAGATTTTGTAAGCATATTGCGTAGCTGTGCATGGAGTCTATTGTTTTATTTGTGATGATAACACAATGAAACGTCAAATTGTGCAACATTATTTTCGGCCAGGCTGTCATACAAAGATATTAAAAACAATAGAAAACCAATGAAATATGAATAACTGATTATGTCAATTATAGTCAATGTATGCTTTTCTTGTAAGCTTTGTTTTTCTATGCAGTTTTTTGCATAGTAGAATAAAACCTGTAGCTGTATTTGCCTTTTTTTGCCAAATAATTTTTGTCAGATAAACACTTTAACCAAGTTTAGTGTTTGTTCTTCCCTCAAATTTAAAATATTTAAAAATATAAAATATTTTCCTCATGTTTTGATGGTTTAATCGAACTCATAGGGTCATTAAAACAAATGTCCCCTCCGGACATCACTTTTGGCCAACAATAAGTGGTGAGATATTTATGCCAAAAGAATAAAGTGAGAGCTTTATTATATCTGGTCTCTCTATATCATCCGATTATGTTTTACGCATGCGCAGTAAGATGATTTAAGTGTTTTCAGATGTTCAAAGTCGTCATGAAACAGAAGTTGCGATAGTCTTTTCTTCCCTATTTTGCTGTAAATCTGAGTGAAATGGCTTCTGGAACAAGAACAAATGTAGGACGGGGGTTGATTTTGTCTGTGGGGAATTGATTGGATGGTTGTGGTTTGCTATTGGCGGATCTCATGTGAATGACAGGTTGCCCCGCCCTCATCATCAGAGAAGAGATGTCTCTGCAAGAAGGAGGGGTAGTTATTCTTATTCAAGATTACGAGGACATGAATTTAAAACAATAATGATGTGCATGGATAAATCATTTAGAATAAATATTGCAATATTCCATAAAAAAATAAGAATTGTCCATTTTGATTTCATGGTGACTTTTAATGTGGAAGAGAAACTCCACTTTAGTGTGGACGGAGAGCATTTTGAAATGAAAAAGCCATTTTCAAATGTATCCTGGTTAATGTAGACGTAGCCATGGAGTTTCATATAAATCCTCAAATGAAATGTCCACTATATTCAGTGTCAGTTCTTGCCTTACCTCTGCATGTCCACTGTGGACGGCGTGATGTAAAGCAGTTCTCCCAAACCGATCGGCTTCATTCATACTGCTCATGTAAGGAAGCAGGACATCCACACACTTTGTCGCTCTGTTGGCTGCAGCTACATGTAGAGGCGTCTGACAGAACTTGTCCTGTGCGTTCACCTCTGCTCCCTTCCTCAGCAGCAGCCCAACAGACCCCTGCAATCACAACAGCATAAAATGAGAAAAGCACATGACACACAACAGCTAAATGATTTTAAAACTCCTCTCATACTTCGTTCTGTGAGGCAGCAGCCCGATGCAGAGGAGTCAACCACTCCTGGTCTTTAGCATTAACATTAGCACCTAAAACACAAGACCACAGGCCATCAAAGACAAAAACAGAAAGAAGAAACATTCTACAATCAGTGTTTTGTTTAAAGTCCCCCTGTGGTGAAAACCAAGTGTTTAATGTTGTTTATATGTCTATCTGGTGTTTTTAATATGCTTTAAGACAAACCATGTGCAAATTCATAAGTTAACACCATTGCTGAGTATTTTCTATTTAAAACTGCAGTTAAAAAGACAGTCTCAAACCCACAGTTTGAAATCGCTGGTGTCACAATCGCTGTGACGTCACAAACTACCTTGCAACCAATCACGTCAAAGTGCCGGCAGGCTTTAGCATATCATTAACCATGAGTGCTCTGAAGAAGGAGATTCTCAAGAAGCCATTGCCGTATATTTTTCTGTTGATAAAAAAATTGTGTAGATTTAGCAATATAGCGGGTGTATGATGAACTATATGCCTTTCTCCACTGAAGTAAAGGTGTTCAAAGCGTATCTAAGGATACTGATTTTTAGAAGACAGCTGTCCGACTCGCGAACGGGAACATGGTTTGTGTAACATTAGCAACACATTATTAGCTGTTTGATAACATAGTCAAGCAAAAGGCTAATCATATTAATTACCGTCATGTGTCCAATGTTGTAAAGAGCGATACCATTGTGCAGCGGTTACCTCAGTAAGTTGACCGAGTGGATCTCTGAGCTCGTGCGAGTGAGTGGAGGTGGGGCTAATTTGCATATTCATGATTCCGCATATACTAAATGAAGCAAGGGTGTAGAGTTACATTCAAGCTAATTCAAGGCATGAAGATTTTTTTTTTCACAGGAAAAAATGTTTAAATGTGTCATTTTGGTCTTCAAAGATGAGTTTTAAGGGATAAAATTATTGACTACAGGGGGACTTTAAAGGGTTAGTTCACCTAAAAATGAAAATTCTGTCATTAATTACTCACCCTCATGTCGTTCCACACCCGTAAGACCATCGTTCATCTTCGAAACAAATTATTCAACAATATCTAGTGATGGGCGATTTCAAAACACTGCTTCATGAAGCTTCAAAGCTTTACGAATCATTTGTTTCGAATCAGTGGTTCAGAGCATGTATCAAGCTGCCAAAGTCACATGAACTGTTGAAGTTTCAAAACACTTATGATGTAATGAAGCCTCGTTTGCTGAAATTTACTGATTACTGATTTTTTGGTGCTCTGAACCACTGATTCGAAACAAAAGATTCATAAAGCTTCGAAGCTTCATGAAGCAGTGTTTTGAAATCGGCCATCACTAGATATTGTTGAATAAAGTCGCTATTTTGTTATTTTTGGGGCACAAAAATTATTCTCGTCGCTTCATAACATTAAGATTGAACCACTGTAGTCACATGAACTGTTTTAAATATGTTTTAGTACCTTTCTGGGCATTTGAAGAAGGGAGTGTTATTGCTAGCGATGCAGGCCTTACTGAGCCATCGGATTTCATCAAAAATATCTTAATTTGTGTTCTGAAGATGAACGAAGGTCTTACAGGTGTGGAACGACATGAGGGTGAGTAATTACTAATTAATGACAGAAATTTCATTTTTGGGTGAACTAACCCTTCAAGATTAACTTCAATCACAATGTATACACCACCGGTCAAAAGTCTCATATCCTTACCAAGGCTGTATTTATTTAATCAAAATTACAGTTTTGTGAAATATATTTAAAATCTATGTTTTCTATGTGAATATATTGTAAAATGTAATTTATTCCTGTGATTAAAGCTGAATTTTCAGCATCATTACTCCAGTCTTCAGTGTCACACGATCCTTCAGAAATCATTCTAATATGCTGAAATTCCTGTTGTCACCTGAACTGATGAGGAGCTCCATGATATGAACTCCACCCACATACGCTGCAGCATGCAGGGCGGTGCGGCACTCTTGGTCCTGAAACATCAAACACTTTTAATATCAAGAAAAATGTGTGTTCACTCTATAATTTTAATATGCAGTATTTCAGCATTCTAGTCATCAGTATATGGAATTACTATGCATTCTTACAAAGATGTAAAAGGAGTAATGAAATTTGTAAGAATCAGGACGTTTCTTCAAATTACACAAGACAAAACCATATACCAATTCATCCACTTCTTCCATTTGTTCCAACAAAAATTCCACCATTTCAGCATTCTGGCTGAATACTGCCTGGACCAGGAGCGACTAAAAGAGAGACAGACAGGAGGATCAGTGAAGTTTGGAGAGGAAATTATTATGAATACAGGGTTTGTGCAAAGTGTCCAGACGGTTTAGTGTCATCTTTTTCATATTCATAGTCAGGTTTATTGTCATTTTTAAAGTCACCATGAAATAAAACTTGAGAATTCCTTTTAATTATGGAATACAGCAGTATTTTATATAAATTATCAGTGGCCATCACTATTCTTGGTTCAATTTCAACTTGTTTTTGAGAAAATTCTGCATTATAAAAAAAAGTCAATATTTTGGCCATGACTGTATACACTCTAAAAAATGCTGGGTTAAAAACAACAAAAATGGGTTAAAAATGGGTTAAAAATGGACAAACCCAGTGGTTGGGTTAAATGTTTGACCCAACCTGCTGGGTAGTTTTATTTAACTCAACTATTGTTAAAAAGTACTGTATTGCTTGCTTAAAATGAACCCCAAATAAGTTGGAAATTAACGTTTATTAATATGTTTAATAAATGAACATGTATTAATAAGTTTAATCAATAATAATTAAATAAACATTTTTTAAATAGCTTATTAATAAATGTTCACCTTTTGATTATTATTGTTGTCTCTAGTAATTATGTGCATGATTTTTAATTTCCAACCTATTTTGGGTTCATTTTAAGCCAGCCATATTGTCATTTTTAAGCTATAGTTGAGTTAAATAAAACTACCCAGCAGGTTGGGCAAACATTTAACCCAACCGCTGGGTTAAAACAACCCAATCGCTGAGTTTGTCCATTTTCAACCCAACTTGGGTTGTTTTTAACCCAGCATTTTTTAGAGTATGGAGATGAGGATTTTGCTATTTTAGAGACTATTTTTTTAATTTGGGTCAAAGTTATGTAAACATACAACAAGTCTTGGTAACAGCTGTTCATTGTTTGTTCATGTAGTTCACAGTGCATTAACTAATGTTAACAAATACAACTTTTAATTTTAATAATGTATTAGTAAATTAACATTAACTAAGATTAATAAATGCTGTAGAAGTACTGTTCATTCTTCATATTAACTAAATTAGTTAACTAATGAAACCTTATTGTAAAGTGTTACCCAAGTCTTAAAAAATCATGCTAAAAAATGTGCAATGAAGAGAAATCAGTATTTTCCCTGGTGAACGAATACACACATAAATTAACCTATATCGACTAAATTAAACTAGCAGATCATACTGAAATGACGTCATTCACTCGACAGCGTAACAGGCCACTATTAAGAGAACAGATAGATATAACTAGTTTTACAGTGACAGTTTTTATCTAGCTTTATCTGTGTATATCACCAGGGTAAGTATATTAAAAATTAAACTGAAACCGGCAACATGTCACTGAACAAACTAGTTATGTCCTGACCATGCTTCTGAAGAAAACTAAAGCGAAAACATTCTTGACGCTTACCTGCTCTCTTATGTTTAATATTCCCATCTCCTCAGATTAGTCAGGTCGGAGTTTATTCATTAGGAAACTGATAATACAGTAAAACGTGTATAAAGGAAATAAAGTTTCCTTTGACTGTTAATAATGAACGGTGAACAGCGGATCCACTAGTCTAGTACAACTGCGCTGTAATATGAAGCTGGTGGTTTACAGCGCCATCTACTGTAGAATAAAGATATTACACACCAGGAGGCTCGTACGGTGTTCTTTGGCCATTATGTTCCCTTGATGTCACATTTTTAAAATAAAAGATAAAAAGAAAACCTAACGGATTTCTAAACAAACATAGCCCATTCCTACTTGTCAGCATTACCGTGGATAGATGAATTCACATTATGATTAGCATACTGTATGTTTTTCTTTTGTATGATTGTAGTTCTTACCGTACTTTGACCATCTCTGTTTTATTGAAGTTCAGTTTAAGAAAAGATACATGGCTCAACTAAATGGCTAAAAAATTATGTCAGTGAACCTCAATTGTGGAATACCATGCCTATTGAAATAAAAATCTTTACTCGCCATTTAAAGGCTTGTCTTTATGAACGGTCTAAATAATTGTGAACATTTTTAATTAATTCACTTAAAAGGTTAGTTCACCCAAAAATGAAAATGATGTCATTAATTACTCACCCTCATGTCATTCCACACCCGTAAGACCTTCGTTCATCTTCGGAACACAAATTAAGATATTTTTGATAAAATCCGCGGTCCTTTGATGTCATACGCTGATGGTTCTGCGCAGCGCCGATGCATCTCGAACAAGCCTTTTGTTACATCATAAGTGTTTCGAAATTTCAATAGATCATGTGACTTTGGCAGTTTGATACGCTATCCGAACCACTGATTC
Source organism: Mylopharyngodon piceus (assembly GCA_039654765.1). Classification (NCBI taxonomy): domain Eukaryota; kingdom Metazoa; phylum Chordata; class Actinopteri; order Cypriniformes; family Xenocyprididae; genus Mylopharyngodon; species Mylopharyngodon piceus. The sequence goes on from CM077452.1 coordinate 18,249,630, forward strand.
AAAACAAAAGATTTGTAAAGCTTCGTGAGTTCAAGAAAAACATTAGAGAGGCTCTTTTTGCGATCTTTGGTTATTTACAGTAAAATATGATGGCATGACAAATGAGGCATATTAAACTATTCTTATTTTTCAAGAACAGGAAAGCTATAGACCATTAGTATATGTTCTCTTTTTAAGATCTTTGTATAAAACCAAGGTTGCGTGTTTGACTTATTTAAAGCTTTAATTTATTTAATATTTCTGTTCTTTTAACTTCCCGACAGTATTGTTGTAATGTTGTTTGAAGCATACAAGGAATATATTTTCCTACCACTGACAAAAGTGCTTAAATATTTTATGTTTTAAAATTCATTTTTGACTGGTTTCTTTCAAGCTTACTTTTGATAAACATGCTCTTGAGCTCCTAGTTAATATACAAGTATATTCATCTATAAATAATGTGCAACAAAAGCAACTGAGTTATGAGAGGATAACGAAAGTGTTCTGGTGTGACTGGAATTAAAATGTGGTTTATTTACATGAGAAAATTCTTAAACTACGAAGGAAACTAACAAAGGCATGTGTGTATGAAACATGACTGTTAATGTTTATATGGAAACTTCAGTGATCAGTTTGTAAGAAGCTGCAGTTTAGGTGTGATTTATTTCATCATATTGAAGTGTTTAAATCAAGACAACATAAGGATATGGTTTATGATGTCATTGAATATTCATGCGCTTTTCATAATAGTTTACAATGTTGTAGAATAATTTTAAATTAATTTTTGCATTTAAGGTAAGCTATAAGGTTTATAGCAGGTGTGAACAAAGATTAACAGTCATTAATCTGAAGGGCAGGGTTGCTATAAATGAATAAAGCTCCTTTGATTAAACAAATGAGCTTTATTATCAAGAATAACCACCCCCACCCCCCTTCTGTCAATCAGTGTCAAAATTCTCAATGCAGAAATGATTTTATTTATTGATATAAGTATTTTGACACTCACCAATAAATGACTTTAAAAGATATTGTAAAAGACATTTTAATTTTTCTCCCTCCTGAGGTAGGACCACATTTAGTAGCAAGTACAGTTGTATGTTTCTCTCGTTCTGCGTTGTACATCTTGATGCTAGAAAATTCAGCTCAAGTTCAAGGTTTTACTATACATGATTAAAACTCTCAAAACGTTAGGAAAATATGTAGATTTGATCCCTTTGACAATTAAGACCTCATTGTGCTGCTGTATATTAAAACACCATGGCTCCATACTGTAACAATAAATTGGGAGTAAGATTGTGCTTATTAATACAACTACAACAATATAACATGGTGGTATCCATATAACAGAATGAATGCTATATTCAAACAACTTAAAGAATGTTGATAAATACAGAAGCAACAACCAAATTAAATTATATTTGAAAAACAAATGAAAACACAAAAGTTGGTAAACTGCATATACATCTCCATACAAAGTGGTGGCAGCCTAATAGTTTAAGATTTGAGGACTAGTAATTTAATCAGATTTGTGACATGGAGAAAAAAAAAAACACCACACCACTGTGCTTATAATCAATATACTGCAAATTATCTTCTAAACTAAAATCTAAGTGCTCCCAAAGAGTGTTAAATATAAAAGTATGCCATTGGAGAGACTCATAAAGAGATCTCATTTTAGCTGTAGAAAGTCAGCTTTAATTAATGACAATGAACAGTTTTGATGGTAACGCCATTAATACAGTTGAACAGGTCAACAGTTAACCCATAGGGTCAAGTACATTACATAATGTAGATCTCTGCATGTTCAGCGTCCTCAACAAGTAAGAGAATCAGTCTGTTTACTGAAGTTTAACAGGTGAACACATTGGTAAAGCTGCTCGGTTCATAACTCGTCATGTGGTATCTTCAGGGCATGGTCACAAAGATCTGTGGGAGGAGTAACAAAAAAAACGAATCATATATTAAGCGTAATACGCAAAATGTATTGGTGATACGGGATGATCAAGATGTCCTTGTAAATATATTACACAACATTGACATATTTTGTTTAACCAAATTCTGTCATTATTTACTCAGCCTCATGTCATTCCAATCCCGTAAGACTTTCGCTAATCTTTGGAACACAAATGAAGATATTTTGAATGAAATCTGTCTCTCCATTGAAAGTCTATTAACCCAAAACTTTGTTTAAAAAGAGATCATACAATAAATCCATATAAAACGAACAGTTTAATCCAAGAGACACTTTATATAGTCGCTTTATAAGATGAACAGATTTAATTTAGGCTTTTATTTACATATAAACATTGATCAGCAAACATGAACAGAAGCTCAACAGTACTTGCTTGACACACAGGAACAAACCTCATTGGTTCTTGCGAAAGCTCAAACGTGTTGCGTAACACGAGAATGAACCTCATTGGTTCTTGCTGAAGCTCAAACGTACTGCATAACACGAGAATGAACCTCATTGGTTCTTGCAGAAGCTCAAACGTGCTGCGTAACACGAGAATGAACCTCACTGGTTCTTGCAGAAGCTCAAACGTGCTGCGTAACACGAGAATGAACCTCACTGGTTCTTGCAGAAGCTCAAACGTACTGCGTAACACACAAAAATGAACCTCATTGGTTTTTGCGGAAGCTCAAACGTGCTGCGTAACAAGAATAAACCTCATTGGTTCTTGCTGAAGCTCAAACATGCTGCGTAACACACTGTGCAAGATGAGCATTTGTGGTTAAAAAGTATATAAATTTTTTTTTTTATTTTTATTTTTTTAGAAAATGACAGATCGATTCTCTAGATAAGACCCTTATTCCTCGGTTGTGATCATGTAGAGCCCTTTGAAGCTGCAATTTGGACCTTCCACCCCGTGAACCCCACTGAAGTCCGCTATATGGAGAAAAATCCTGGAATGTTTTCCTCAAAAACCTTAATTTCTTATCGACTGAAGAAAGAAAGACATGAACATCTTGGATGACTTGGGGGTGAGTAAATTAATAGGGAATTTTAATTCTGAAGTGAACTAATCTTTTAAGGGAGCGTTTACACGACTGAAATCATTTTAATGCGTTTTGGCTGTTCATTTACACAATAACAGCATTTTGAGAGCCTGAAAATGCAAACTTTTGAAAATGGGTTTCAGAGTGCAAGTTTTTGAAAGCAATACTGTTATCGTCTGTGTAAACTACAAAAACGTGAATTTGTGAAAAGGTGCCATCATGCACGTGTATTACGCGTTCAGTCTATAGGTGCGTAGTGTTTCTTTACAAAGTAACATCGCCAACTACTGGCCTGGCAGCAGAATATAGCGCTTTTAGTCGTTCCCGCGGATCCATGTGAACGGGGATTGTTTTGACAGTGTTGTCGCCTGTATGTGAAACTTTTCAAAAACTTTTCCATTTTTTCCACTTTTCCATTTTAGTACATCGTTATCGTGTAAACTTACCCTAAATCTGCTCGTCATATAAAGTGATCATGTCTCTTCTGAAGACTTGGATTAAACGGTTCAGTTCATATGGATTTATTTTACGATCTCTTTATGAACATTTTGAAGCGTCATAGTTTTAGGTTAACAGACTTTCAATGAAAGGACAGAAACCTCTCAGATTTCATTAAAAATAACTTCATTGGTGTTCCAGAGTCTTACTTGTTTGGAATAACATGAGGGTGAGTAATTGATGACAGAGCTTTAATTTTTTGGTGAACTAACCCTTTAAATATGCTTGAAAAGAGATGTTGTCAGAATGTTTTTAACAGGTAAAAAAGATGCATGTTTGGGGAAATAAGTTATGTGACCATGTTATGAGACATATCAAAATTTCATATATTTCATATTATTATTATATTTACAGTATTACCTGTCCTCTTACTGCAGAGCTTGTCTTTGACATTGTCTGTCTCATGAGAAAAGAATTCAATAAGTTCATCCTCATGCTGCTCAACAATCGTTTCACACTGTGAAAAAACATAAGAGAGATGTTTCTAAACTTATAAGGAAATGCATCAAATCAACAGCAAAGTGCATCCTATTTGCACTCAATATCAGAATAATTTGTGTTTACAACTGTAGAGCTTAAGTTTTGTCGTGTCTTTACTTAAAAATAAAGGCGTAAAGAAATGAAAGAATGGATCTTACAGCAAACTTTAAACTGGAGCTGACTCTGGAGTCAAAGGCCACATCAGAAAGGTCCATGGCGGTGCCGTCACGGGACGTGTGTCTCACGTATGTCTTTCGATTGGTGGCAGGGTCAACATGTTCGCCGTAATCATTCATCTTCTCACAAACCTCTTCCATCAGTTCAAGCAGGTGACCCTCAGAGCGAGAAAAGGGAACCTGAGTACATTAAAACAAATACATGAAGTTAAAAGCCTCTAAGTTGGTGTAAAAAAAAAAGAAAAAAAAAAGCCAACTGAGAACCAGGGTCATGAAACAAAAATATGTCACCTCTCTTACTGACTGACTGCCATCAGGATTAATCCTAAATGATCCAGTCTGGATCATTTTCTTGGGATCTATCTGCGATATGGCCCACTCCATTTCATCAACTAATGCCCTGCATGCTGGGGGGGAAAAAATGATGCAATTATGAAGGTATGTAACAGCACAAGTTTTATTACAATCAACCCACAATGGCTGTCTATGTATAAGAATATATTCATGTGCTCATTAAAAGGTTGAAATACCTCCACATTTGATGTCTTGACCCTGTCTGGCTCCTTGGACCAACATTAGGTGCAAAGAGATCAATGCACAGAAAATAACCACGTGAAAATTGTTTTCCATCCCCACCTACGAAAAAAAAAAAAAAAGTCATAAATACAGGTCATTCCATACAATTATATTTTACTACAACCTTTGATAGTGATCTCCGAATGCCAAGTACACAAGAATTGCCTTTCACAAAACACAAGCGAACAATAAAATCAAACATTGTGTGTGTACATTAATCGCACTGCATCACATGCAAAATTCAAATCGTTGCGAAAACATACAAACCTTTTGCTTTAAACGCACCGCACACACGCGTACATGAACTGATGACGTGCACACAGGGATAATTGTGGCTTAGCGGCTGACCTGAGATCTGCCACAATTTCGTTTTTCTTCTTGAATTGTATTGGCTGTCGACAGAGGCTGTTTGGTGCATTACCGCCATCAACTGAACTGGAGCGAAATATACAGTTTCAACAGGCTATGAAACTTGTCTTTGCTCTTTACCATCTTTCTTAATCTACCCTTAATCTTACCAAACCTTACATTAAAGTAAAACAATCTTTTTTTTTTTTTTTTTTTTTTTTCAAATACACACTGGTGGTCAAAAAAAAAAAAAAAAAGTTAATATTTTTTGAAAGTAGTCTCAGCATGCAAGGCTGCATTTAAAGGATTAGTTCACTTTCAAATAAAAATTTCCTGATAATTTACTCACCCCCATGTCATCCAAGATGTTCATGTCTTTCTTTCTTCAGTCAAAAAGAAATTAAGGTTTTTGATGAAAACATTCCAGGAGTTTTCTCCATATAGTGGACTTCAATGGAGCCCAAACGGTTGAAGGTCAAAATGTCAGTTTCAGTGCAGCTTCAAAGCGTTCTACACGATCCCAGACGAGAAATAAGGGTCTTATCTAGAGAAACCATCGCTCATTTTCTAAAAAAAAAAAAAAATGTTTAACCATAAATGCTCATCTTGAACTAGCTCTCTTCTTCTCTATTTGAATTCCAGCAGTGTAGACGCTGCTAAGTGTATTACTGTCCTCCACAGGTCAAAGTTGTCATATACAATATACTAGTGCAAGTATATAACAATTAGTTCAAACTTTCACCTGTGGAGGGCAGTAATACACTTAGCAGCGTCTACACTGCTGGAATTCAAATAGAGAAGAAGAAGAAGAGAGCTAGTTCAAGATGAGCATTTATGGTTAAAACGTATACATTTTTATTTTTTTTTAGAAAATGAGCGATGGTATCTCTAGATAAGACCCTTATTCCTCGTCTGGTATCGTTTAAAGCCCTTTGAAGCTGCACTGAAACTGACATTTTGACCTTCAATCGTTTGGGCTCCATTGAAGTCCACTATATGGAGAAAAATCCTGGAATGTTTTCATCAAAAACCTTAATTTCTTTTCGACTGAAGAAAGAAAGACATGAACATCTTGGATGACATGGGGGTGAGTAAATTATCAGGAAATTTTAATTTGAAAGTGAACTAATCCTTTAATCGATCAAAAATACAGTAAAACAGCAATACTATGAACAATTTAAATGAACTGCTTGAATACAGCCTGTTTTAAAATGTAATTTATTCCTGTGATAAAAGCTGAATTTTCAGCATCATTACTCCAGTCTTTCAGAAATCATTCTAATATGCTGGTCTGCTGCTCAGTTATTAATTATGGTTCTTATTATTATCAGTACTGCTTAATATTGTTGTGTAAACCATGGTTAATTTTTTCAGGATGAATTGAAAGTTCAAAAGTCACTTTTGATCAGTTTAACACGTCCTTCCTGAATAAAAGTATTAATTCTCTTATTTAATTTTTTAAATCTTACTTACCCCAAACGTATCAGTTTCCACAAAAATATAAGCAGCAAAAACTTTTTTCAGCATTAATAATAAAGACAGCAATAATAAATGTATATTGATCAGCAAATCAGTATATTAGGTGTGAAACTATGAATTTTGGAAAGAAAAATGTTTAGGAACCCTGTCTGTGGAAATGCAGTGAAAAACACCTGTTTTACAGCTGCAACTAGTACAGATCCTCCGAATAACATGCATTCTATATAAATTGATGACAATATTTGGCAGTAGGCCTACCAAACATTTGACTCTAGATGTCGCCATTTGCTTTCATGTCAATTACTGAACTTGTTGAATCCATAGTGGTTCATGAAACGAGTAAACTGATTCAATTTGCTTGAGGACATCACGTTTTGTTTTTATTGGGAGATATTTAAATCTGACATCTTATAAATGCATCGAGCTATAATCTTGGACAGAACTGGAATTTTTAAGTTGATTCTGAAGTTCAGATAGAATATTATGATAGACTACACAATTAACATTATACTATTATTTGCAAATTTATTTTTAAATCATTATTATTATTGTCCCTGGTTCATTAGGGTACTTCACAGATGGCTTCTTCACAATAAATGTATCTACTATAACATACATTTAGAAAATAGGGTAATTATTTTCATTTTCATTTCATGTCGACTTTAATCCTTGATTTGTTGGTTTGCGTGTCTAAAAAAAAAAACTATGCAAAATGTCTGGGCTGAACAATTAATTTGAGAACTGCATCTCACACATACGTAAGTGCATTATAATTTGGTGTTTCTGCATTTGTGTACAAAAAAATACAGGGCGGTGTCAATGCAAATACATTAATTTGCTCCCGCAAAACGCTTTACTAAGCCTGAAAGTTATTTCAGAAATGATAAGTGTAGGCAAATAAATTATTTAAAAAAAGGTATTTGATTCACACTTTTCATCATGCTGTGATTGTGGTAAAGTGGAGACATAAAACAGATATAGTAATGCACAGATGCTGTGCTGATAAAATGCTGACTGTGATACTGAACAGTTTCCTGTGAACAACTGTACTAATAAAAATGATATTAGCCTACATTATGCTTTAAAATATGTTTTGAACCTTCCAAAAAAAAAAAAAAGTTGTATAAGTAAGCAATAAGGTACTCGAGGCTGTGCTGTATCGTGAATAAGTCATGGCTGAAGGGCGTTGTTAGGCACGATGCAAAGCAGAGTGCCTGCAATCCCTTCAGCCGTGACTTATTCATGATACAGCACTAGCCTCGAGTACCTTATTGCTTTTATAAAACGGTTACCACACAATACAAATATTAAAGCCAAAAATATGTATCAATGCAACTTTCATGAAGTAAACTTTCACTAAAAGCTTTCTTCCACCGGAAAAAATAGTCCCTGACTGTGAACAGCAACAGAAGTTACATTATTACGCCATTAGATGGCGGCAAAGACTGTCTTTATGAGTGTGTCAGTCAGTAGCGAAGACTTTTACATTGAAAAGACTGAATTGTTGTGAACACGGAACAAAACGCAACTGACAAATGCTTTGACTAGCGCTGTCAGTCACGGGAAAACCCCTTAACTGTTAAAAGGACAAGATAATACATCGGACATTTAAACAGATTTTTTTATTATGAACATATGACTGACCTGAAGGAAAATGCTAAATCTGAATGCAGGTAATAAACTCACTCACTCGATGTCTTTCTCACAATACTCTTCTACATAATACAAGCTTCAATTAACAATATTAGTTTATGTTGCTAAGAGTGGTTGCTAAGGATGTTGTGTACTGATACACAGAAGCGGCCATAGCCGTGTTTTATTGTGAATAAAACACAGCTATTGACCAATCAGAATCAAGGACAGCAACTAACCGTTTTATAAACAATGTATAAATTGTAATGTTTTTCTGCTAATGTTTTGAGAACATTATTAAAGGAACACTCCACTTTTTTTGAAAATAGGCTCATTTTCCAACTCCCCTAGAGTTAAACAGTTGAGTTTTACCGTTTTCGAATCCATTCAGCCGATCTCCGGGTCTGGCGGTACTACTTTTAGCATAGCTTAGCATAGTTCATTGAATCTGATTAGACCGTTAGCATCTCGCTCAAAAATGACCAAAGATTTTCAATATTTTTCCTATTTAAAACTTGACTCTTCTGTAGTTACATCGTTTACTAAGACCGACGGAAAATGAAAAGTTGCGATTTTCTAGGCCGAAATGGCTAGGAACTATACTCTCATTCCGGCGTAATAATCAAGGAACTTTGCTGCCGTACCATGGGTGCAGCAGGCGCAATGATATTACGCAGCGCATGTGACCCCCTGCTTGCACAGGGAGCGTGCCTTGCAACCATGGAAACATTTGTGAGAGACGCTGCGTAATATCATTGCGCCTGCTGCACCCATGGTACGGCAGCAAAGTTCCTTGATTATTACGCCGGAATGAAAGTACAGTTCCTAGCCATTTCGGCCTAGAAAATCGCAACTTTTCATTTTCCGTCGGTCTTAGTACACGATGTAACTACAGAAGAGTCAAGTTTTAAATCGGAAAAATATTGAAACTCTTTGGTCATTTTTGAGCGAGATGCTAACGGTCTAATCAGATTCAATGAACTATGCTAAGCTATGCTAAAAGTGGTACCGCCAGACCCGGAGATCGGCTGAATGAATTCGAAAACGGTAAAACTCAACTGTTTAACTCTAGGGGAGTTGGAAAATGAGCCTATTTTCAAAAAAAGTGGAGTGTTCCTTTAAAGACCACATAACTTTGAACAAACATTCTCTTAACGTTACTGGAAGAACGTTTGTTCATTACTTTGTTCAGAACCTTGCCAGAACGTTAGCCAAAATTCTGACAACATTCCCTGTCAGCTGGGGAGTTTATTGCTAAATAGTTCCCTGTCCATTATGTATTGTATTTAACAAAAAAATACACACAGTATAGTACGCACTATTATACTTCAAGTATCGCCCACTTGCAGTAGACACTTCAACCAAAATAATGCCTCCAGTGTGGACAGTTTATACTTGAGTACAGATGTGATAACAGATCATGCGCTGTTTCTGTGCTGGGTCACTTTAACTGACCCGGGAAGAGGTTCCAGTTCGAGTTCCTGTTTTTGATTTCCTGATAGCCTACTTACTGTTTGCTTCAATTTGTAAAGTTTACGCTGGACAGCATATACGGACTCTTCATCGCACAGTCATCAGTGACGAACGTAAAAATATCTTCCATTGTATCGAGTTGATTACGAATGTCTGGATATTAGTAAGCCCGTAGATTATGTATACTATTATGCAAATCTGTTCTTCCTTTTCACGCTTTCATTCTGTGGCCACAGCAATGCAGTGTAGAAACTTGCTATTGTTTGCTACAGATTTATTCTTGAATAAACAAAGAAAGTTAGGCTGCTCTGCATTTTTGTGCTTTGGGTTGACACCTGTGGTTTAAGTAGCCTATACTTGCGGAGGAACATACTGCGCCGATGATTTTGATGGTTTGAGGTTTACCCATGTTTGTTACCTAGCTAACTATCGGTGCACTGAAATGTCCAACAAGAAAAGTGTCACCTCAGTCAGAAAATACCTTTTGATTTCGAAGCTTTCGCCACCTCTGAAAAGCCGTACCGATACGGATTCTTGTAGTTTTGAAGGAAAAAATGAAAAGTTGTTCTCACCCTGACAGGTTGTAATTTTTTAATGTCAAGTCAAATATTCAGATGTTATTATTTTGTGACAGCACCAAGTTATGACCTGTAACAACTAACTTGTCTCCTCTATATCATTTTTGTGGCACCCTACCTGTAATCTGTTCTGTTTACTTCCCTGTTTGAAGTAGTCTTCTTTTCTATGGCGGGAACCAATGCATTTGTCATATCATAATAACTAACAACAACAATAAAATAAAAATTAAAAAAAAAAGATGGTACCAAATTTAAAGTGGTACAGAAGTGTTTCTGAAGCGGCAATAGGTGTCTACACAGATTGTTTAAAGTCATAATGAGATCAAAATTGACCATTTTTTATGGAATAATGCTGTATTTATTAGTACATGATTTTTTTTTGTATTCATGTGCCTCGAAATCTTTAATCAAAATGGCTGACGCAAGGGCGGAGCAACCTGTCACTCACATTACATCCACCAATCGCAAACCACAAACACCCAACCATTCAATCAACTACCCATGGACAAAATTAAGCCCCGCCCTACATTTGTTATTGTCAAGAAGCCGTTTCACTCATATATATCACAATAGAAAAGACTATCGCAACTTCAGTTTCATGCCAACTTTAATGCTGCTTAGAGGTGGCATATAGCTGCATTTACACAGCAATTACTACTGTAAAATTTGATACTAGGGGTTGAGGTGGGTCAGAGCAGGCATAATTTAGTCTGGCTTTTATCCAGCATTATGACTTTACGCAGAATTTTGAGCAGGCACAGAGCAGCCTTAACTCTAAAAACAATGGTTTGATAGTTTCGGATGTTACTTATACTTTTTTGTTTTTTTTATGCACTGCGTTTCATAATTGTTTTGCTCTTAAATTTTGCTGAAAAGAAATCTCATAAGCTGTAAATAGGCTTTTTAATGGCATTAAAGGGTTAGTTCACGCCAAAATGAAAATTCCATCATTACTTACTCAATACCCTCATGTCGTTCCACACCCGTAAGACCTTCGTTCATCTTTGGAACACAAATTAAGATATTTTTGATAAAATCCGATGGCTCAGTGAGGCCTCCATTGACAGCAAGACAATTAACACTTTCAGATGCCCAGAAAGCTACTAAAGAAATATTTAAAACAGTTCATGTGACTACAGTGGTTCAACCTTAATGTTATGAAGCGACGAGAATACTTTTTGTGCGCCCAAAAAAACAAAATAATGACTTTATTCAACAATATCTAGTGATGGCTGATTTCAAAACACTGCTTCATGAAGCTTCGAAGCTTTACGAATCTTTTGTTTCGAATCAGTGGTTCAAAGCACGTATCAAACTGCCAAAGTCACGTGAACCATTGAAATTTCGAAACACTTATGACGTAACGAAGCCTCGTTTACTGAAATCACGTGACTTTGGCGCTCCGAACCACTGATTCGTAACAAAAGATTTGTAAAGCTTTGTTACATTATAACATTAAAGTTGAACCACTGTAGTCACATGAACTGTTTTAAATATGTCTTTAGTAGCTTTCTGGGCATTGAAAGTGTTAATTATCTTGCTGGCGATGCAGTCCTCACTGAGTCATCGGATTTTATCAAAAATATCTTAATTTGTGTTCTGAAGATGAACGAAGGTCTTACAGGTGTGGAACGACATGAGGGCGAGTAATTAATGACAGAATTTTCATTTTTGGGTGAACTAACCCTTTAAGTGAACTTGCTTCATTTTGGTCAATGAAATGTACGTTTGTAGTTTTTTGTTTTTTTTTAAATAATGGTGGAAATCTCTCTCTCTTTCTCCATTTCTTACTGCACAGAGGCTAACGACTACAAGACTGCAAGCTCGAAGACTTTCTGATAAGTTTTATTTTTAATTTCCTCCACTCATTAAGATGGAGGAGGCATATGCAGCGCTGTACCAGGAGTTTGTCCGTCTCCAGTCACTCTGCTTAAAACAAGCAGCAATGCTAAAACATCTCTCTGACACAGTGCAAAGACAACAAGGTCAAATGACTCAAATCAACTACAACTTTTCAGTATTTAATGCATTATTAATATCATAATGTGTTAAATGGTTGTAGACACTATGATAAATGATTTAAATGACACTAATGTTCACTTTCAGGGTTGGCCACTGCTCCGGCTAGGATTTTTGAAAACCCGTGCCAGTACACAGATGAAAAGCTGGGACCCCAACCCCATCCTGCAGAATTCCATGAATCTCAAAGACTGAATCTTGCGGAAACACACATACTGAACCCTCAATGTATAGGATTCTCAATATGAAAGTTATTCTCAATTGAAAGTTTTAAAGTCTACACTATTGTAAATAGTTTTAAATACAACCAAGATTTTTTTAGAAGAAATTTAATCTACTTTAACTTATGTATGACTTATGTTTAATTCAGTGTTACAAGCCATTTCTTTGTAATTATTAATTATGAAATTTTCTAGCATTGCCAATTTCTGAGTGAAAATTGTTTCCACACCAAATTTTGTTGATATTCAGTCAGTAATGATTCTCATTCTCACTTTTGTCTGCATTTCTAAATCTTTTGAGCGCCAGGTTTTCATTCTGCTGTTTATATGTTTGTTTTTCAGTTGCTCATGATCTCAGTCACATTGATAGAGGACTAGACACACTGCATCTGAACCTGGACGTGCCAGATCAGAAACAAGGTAGCCACGATAATGCAGTTTTCCACAATCCTGTAAAGACGGCAGAAAACAGCGCCTGGGATGACCTGAGGAAAGTTGAGCAACATTATCATGCTAACCAGACTTCACAACGGCTGCTGGTTTGTATCATACCTGTGTTTAGTTATTTTTGGTTCACTTCGCTTTTCTTTGTTTTAAGCTCCTTAACTTGAATAACTTTTAATTTATTGTTTCTAGTCCTTCTGACTGCACCTCCTGCTAAACATCTTACTACGCTCTTGTGAGAAAAAGTTCTATATAGAAAGGGTTCTGTTAAGCGCTTCATATATAGAACATTTTAGTGGTATCCATCATGGGATCATATTAGGGATTTAGTTTAATTAATTTTGTTTTAATTCTTTTCTCATTTGTTTGATTTGTTGAGCCACAGCTCATTAGCCGCTGATGCAACAGCAACCAGGCTACAGCTGTGCTACGTAGATAATGACGTGATCGCTACCAGAAGCGTTAAAGACCTATCAGCCTGCGCCATGCCAGAACTAGGCAATATGCGATCATTTAAAGGGTTAGTTCACCCAAAAATGAAAATTCTGTCATTAATTACTCACCCTCATGTCGTTCCACACCCGTAAGACCTTTGTTCATCTTCAGAATACAAATGAAGATATTTTTTATAAAATCCGATGGCTCCGTGAGGCCTACATTGACAGCAAGTTAATTTACACTTTCAAACACCCAGAAAGCTACTAAAGACTTATTTAAAACAGTTCATGTGACTACAGTGGTTCTACCTTAATATTATAAAGTGACAAGAATGCTTTTTGTGCGCCAAAAAAACAAAATAACGACTTTATTCAACAATATCTAGTGATGGTCGATTTCAAAACACTGCTTCATGAAGCTTTGAAGCTTTACGAATCTTTTGTTTCGAATCAGTGGTTTGGAGCGCCAAAGTCACGTGATTTCAGTAAACGAGGCTTCGTTATGTCATAAGTGTTTCGAAATTTCAATAGTTCACGTGACTTTGGCAGTTTGATACACGCTCCGAACCTCTGATTCAAAACAAAAGAACATGTGAGACAGCCATGGTCACTTAGTAGACTGTCTCATTCTAGCGTTTAATGCTGAGGACTACAAGCCTCTGAAGGACTGGACTAAGAAGGACACTAGGATGCAGCATTCCATTTGAAAAGCACCCTAAGAGTGTACAATATAAGCAGACATCTGATATGTGTGAAAAGAGTGTTTGTCTGTCCCACAGAGACCCTGGTCATCCTCGTTTCTGGACAGTGAATTGGTCAGTCAAGCCGGAGGGCTGTTCATGTCAGGAGTGACGCTGCAGTCGCAGGTGTGTGAGTTCTGTCACGCTGTGTTTCCTGGACAAACGAGCACCCGCGGAGAGTTTCTGCGTCACCTCACTACACACATGACTTGAAGAAAAGCAGTGCTGGGAATCAAATTCATTAAAAAAATGAAGAAATGAGAGATGATAAGTGAACACTGATAATGTCAGTAATGGACAGTAATATGTTTGATTTTGAAACTATTTAAGGTTTGGTCAGTGATGATCAAGACATCTTTTTATTAAATTGTAATGCACACAAAGCTGTAGTGCAAACACATAATATGATAAAGCAGAAAGAACAACAAAAATGTTATGCATGCACATATTTGTTTATCATGTTATGATTTATCTTCTGTTTCATTTTGTAATTATTTGGTTCCATCAGAGAAAAGTGTCTGTATTGTACAAATAGAAATGGGAATATATTATATTATTTTTCTAAACGATTTACTCTTTTTACCCAAATGCTGTATTCTCACTACCATACAGCGCATGATCGTGAATAGTGCTGTCTATCAATTAAAGATTAAATACTCTGTAAAATTATTATGTGGCACATCAATGGATCATACCAACAGCCAGGTGGCATGAATGCTATAAAAACTCAGTTTATCATTGTTTACATGCACACCAGTGATATCTCAGCTAACAGGGAGCGTTCTTAGAACCTAGGTTAAAGGGTTAGTTCACCCAAAATGAAAATTATGTCATTTATTACTCACCCTCATGTCATTCTACACCAGTAAGACCTTCATTCATCTTTGGAACACAAATTGAGATATTTTTGATGAAATCCGATCGCTCAGTGAGGCCTCTATTGAGAGCAATGTCACTGAACCTCTCAAGATCCAGAAAGGTACTAAAGACATATTTAAAACAGTTCATGTGAGTACAGTGGTTCAACCTTAATATTATAAAGCAACGAGAATACTTCTTGTAAACCAAAAAAAACTAAATAACGACTTTATTCAACAATATCTAGTGATGGTCGATTTCAAAACACTGCTTCGAAAGCTTTATGAATCTTTTGTTTCGAATCAGTGGTTCGGATGGCGTAAAGCCTCGTTTACTGAAATCACGTGACTTTGGTGCTCCGAACCACTGATTCGAAACAAAAGATTGATAAAGCATCGAAGCAGTGTTTTGAAATCGCCCATCACTAGATATTGTTGAATAAAGTCGTTATTTAGTTTTTGGCGCACAAAAAGTATTCTCGTCGCTTGATAACATTAAGGTTGAACCACTGTAGTCAAATTAACCATTTTTAAATATGTCTTTAGCAGCTTTCTGGGCATCTGAAAGTGTTAATTATCTTGCTGTCAATGGAGGCCTCACTGAGCCATCGGATTTCATCAAAAATATCTTGATAAGATGAACGAAGGTCTAATGGGTGTGGAACGACATGAGGGTGAGTAATAAATGACATTATTTTCATTTTTGGGTGAACTAACCCTTTAATGTTCATTCTCAAAGTTCTGAACAAACGTTCTTCCAGTCACTTTAATAGAAATATATATTATATATTATAATGTTTGCTAAATGATAAGATGGAATGTTCCCTTAACATTTGTATAACCAAGAAAAAACGTTTTTAAAAAGCATTCATAGAACATTCAGAAATAACGTTTTTATAACTTAATGGGAACATTAGCAAATGTTCTTAGAACATAGATTTTGTTAGCTGGGATGATTATTGCCAGCAAGGCATAAGGATGTTTACATGACATGAGTGAATCTCTTTAGTCTTGTTTACATCCTGCTTGCCATTACTTTTATTATCGTTTGCTTTAAAACAGGCAAGCTTCATGCTGACCAGTTATCCAGCCTCAACACTTACAGCAGGAAGCGTGCATCTGTTTTTGGTTTCTGTAATGAAATGCTTGAGCAAGCTAGTTTAAAGGGATAGGTCAGCCAAAAATGAAAAATCATTTCTGTCATCATTCACTGAGCCTCCTGTTGTTCCAAACTGGTAAGATGTTTTGAAAAATGTCTTTTGTCAGAGGGGTCTAAAATAATACTGGACTCTGTTGACTTTCGTGTCATACAGTATGGAGAGAGGGAAAAAAAAAACATTGAGACATCTTTCAAATATCTTCTTTTGTGTTCCACAGAATAAAGAAATGTATGCAAGTTTTGAGGGTGATTAAATGATGACAGAATTTAAATGTTTGCCTTTCTCTTTAAAGGATTAGTTCACCCAAAAATGAAATTTCTGTCATTAAATATTCACCCTCATATCATTCAACACCCGTAAGACCTTCGTTCATCTTCAGAACACAAAGATATTTTTGAGAAAATCCGATGACTCAGTGAGGCCTCCACTGACAGCAAGATAATTAACACTTTCAATGCCAAGAAAGCACTAAAAAACTTATTTAAAACAGTTCATGTGACTACAGTGGTTCAACCTTAATGTTATGAAGCAACGAGAATACTTTTTGTGCGCCAAAAAAACAAAATAACCACTTTATTCAACAATATCTAGTGATGGGCGATTTCAAAACACTGCTTCATGAAGTATTCTTGACTTGTACACAAAAAGTATTCTTGTCGCTTCATAACATTAAGGTTGAACCACTGTAGTCACATGAACTGTTTTAAATACGTCTTTAGTATCTTTCTGGGCATTGAAAGTTTTAATTATCTTGCTGTCAATGCAGTCCTCACTGAGCCATTGGATTTTATCAAAAATGTCTTAATTTTTGTTCCGAAGATAAACAAAGGTCTTACAGGTGAGGAACAACATGAGGGTGAGTAATTAATGACAGAATTTTCATTTTTGGGTGAACTAACCCTTTAATCATAGGTCCTTACAAGCATATTGCATTAATTTAATGATTAGAGATTGATTAAAGGAGAATTTTTCAGAATTGAAACAAGACAAGTTTCCAAAACACTCCCCACTCCCCATCTGTGAGATTGATGATGATGATGATGATGATTATGATGATGATGATTATGATGATGATGATGATGATGATGATGATGATATCAGAATAGGGCCAGTGAATCACAGGCATCAGCTGTCTGGGTTTGCTGAGATGAGACTGGGGTGAGTGTGGGTGGAGAATCAGTGTGTCAGAAATCAGACAGAAACCTCAAAATTCTCTATACATTTTCATATGCAGTACCGTAACTCCTTGAGACAGACAAAAAGCAATGAAAGAAGTGAAAATATCAGCAATATTTTGCATGTTGTAATGCACATGGTTTCAATATTTGACACTATTAGCAAAATAAAAGTAAGTCTAAAGATGTAAAACAGAAACATTACAATATAATTTATTGAGGAATTGAAAAATAAATACTCTGTCATTAAAGAGGCCACATATATATATTTCTAATATTGGAGCTGTAATGCACAGTTCTTAGACAAATTCATTATAGCCATTCAACCTTTAAACACTGAGAATACGATTCTTCCCATGATTCATTTGAATCATTTACATATTGTCGTAACCTCTGAAATCTCTTAAAATATAAGCATTTAGAGTTGATATATTAATATTCACTGCATCAGTAAGTAATTAGTGTCAGGGTTTCCCAATATAAACAATTTCATGTGAAGGTAAACATATTGTTGTACATAATAAAGTGTTTGAGCAGTATATTATATATATATATATATATGCATATTCTAGTGTTGTGATTTGTTGGATTAAATTTAACACGCTCCTCATGAACCTTTGTTTAGAACTCCATCAAAACTGAGAAAATGTAATGAAACCTACATCCCAGTGTCTCACAGCTCTTCAAACGAGAAGCATGTCGTTTATCCTAATAAATTAAGGTTTAGGTAATGGATACAGATGCAATTTCGTTCTCTAATTTGCTCGACACAAATTTAGCACCATTGAAGCTTGAAGAAAATATCCTGACCAAGAATATGAACTGTATTTGCGGTAACCTGTGTTAGCACAAGACACCAGAACTTTCTGCCAAATGTCTTCAAATGTTCTAACAGAACATAAGGTGCGTACAAGTTGTAAAATATCGAACAGGACTAATAAACATCGTGAACCGAACACCATGGCTGCATGATATCCGACCTGAGTTCAACACGGAGACTTGCAGACTGTCAGTTATGGATCGTCTTTGGTGTTTGCTGGACTGATGCTTCTGTTACTTTCTGTTCCTCTCCTCTCAGACACCTGGTCCTCCATCTCTACGAGAATATAAACAAAGTTATTTTTATTTAAATTTGAGTTACTTTTGACTATCAACAGGGTTGGGAGCACAATACAGGACACTCCTAGGTTAAAAATAGTTTCACTTGAATGAGCAAATTGCCTTTGAAAGTGACAGATTTTCCCTTTGAAAACAAGCAAAAAAGACAAAGTGTGCATAGTTGATTGTCAGGGCTCCTTTAAATGTGTCCTTCACATTGATGTAAAGAGTCTACTGAGAGACTAGAATATGAATATATGTAATATATATATATATATACACACACACAAACTTGTATTAGATACGATTAATCGATTTGACAGCACTAGTTTTTATTATTGGTGTGATTATGCATTTAGACAAGAGGATACTTGATTGATTAAACTATGGACACTAAGGCTACATCTACATTAATTTGAAACCTGATAAATTTGAAAACAGATGATTTTTTTCCCTCCAAAAAGCTCTCCATCCACACTAGCGTTTTCCAAAAAAAAAAAAAAAAAAAAAAAAAGACACAAAGTGCCCCCCTAATGGTATGGTCTTTCAGCACATTTACGATTGAGAGCAAAAACCTTATTTCTTGGATTTGGCTATTCGTATTCCATAATGAAGCATCTTATTTACAACGTGTTTTTGCAGTGTTGAGCAATGTAGCCAATCACAAACATATCTGTTGATTTCTTGAATGCAATGACCAATCAGAGGTGTTTAAGTTAGCATTGCCGTTTTGAGTGGTGAGTGGATTCTTTTGCATGCTTGCAAATATCCTCTCATTATGACAAACAATTACGTAAATAAGAGATTCATTGTAACAGAACTGTTTGAGATTGCGATGAACTAAGATGAGTGGGATGTGATTATAAAGGGAGCACTCTTTGCGCACTTTCTGAGATGCCAAACCCCATGTACAGTATGTAATCTGTTAAAATTAACAGTGGTTTGTGAATATAGACGCTTTATTAACAAATACTTTATCAGCAGTGTTTATGTTGGGATGTGTAGGTTGTGCGGTGACAAGTAACTTGAAACCATTTCAAGGAAATCTCCTTAGACTTTCCTTGGAGTTGGTACACCCTCTGCCTATGATCAGAAAATTCATATTTAACGCATTATTACACAAATTGCAACTTGAAACATAAGTAGGCTATATTTATAAATGACTATCATTCGGAGACCCGCCGCCTTCAACTATTTTAATGGCGAGTACACTCAAAGTCTTGGTTACACATCAATATGCTAGGCCTACATATTTTATTGCTATTTGGTAATGTATTGTTTTTTCATCGTGTTGTCGGAGGAATTGAAAAGCTTTTGTGCCTCGTGTTTACGAAGTATAAAGGCATAATGCAAATCGCACTCAATCGCTGTTTTAACGCAGGACAGCAATTGAATAAATTTTCTCTTTTCAGGAATGTATTATGATGACTGTATAATGTAACATTTATCTTTAGCAACACATGAAAGTAAACCTGCAGGCACATATGGGTATAAAAAGATATAATTTGTACAATATTCATCATATGACTAAACATGCGTCATCGTTTTGAAGTCAACACTACACCACGAAAATTCCGTTTTCAAATTTATCCACTATCCACAAAGCGTCTTCAAAAACCCCAATTTTGCACAGGATGCAGTCTCAGGGGGCATTTACATGAAACCATTTTTAACAAAAAATGGAAAACCTTTTATGCATTTTGGCCATTTATTTAAACGACAACAGCACTTTGGGGGCAAACGTTTGAAAAACAGGCTTCAAAGTGAAAGTTTTTGAAAACAATACTGTTATCATCTCTGTGTAAACTACAAAAATGTGAATTTGTGAAAAACGGTGCCGTCATGCACATGCATATTACGTGTTCAGTCTCTAGGCGCGTAGTGTTTCTTTACAAAGTGACATCGCCAACTACTGGCCTGGCAGAAGAATACAGCATTTTTAGTCATTTTCGTGGATCAGTGTGAACGGGGATCGTTTTGACAACGTTGTCGTCTGTATACAAAAAACGCAAAGGAAAAACGTTTCCGTTTTTAGTACACTGTTGTTGAGTAAACGTACCCTTAGTGTGAATGACCAAAACATATAAAAGATGTGTTTTCAAATGTATCTGAATTAATGAAGACATAGCCTAAACATCACACTTCAGCAGACCTTTATATTATGTTACAGCAATGCAATAAAACATTATATCAAAGACTATAGAATAACACAAGACGCGTCACTCTTATTATTATGAATGGGAGAAAGTCCAGCTCGCAAAATGGCGGAATAAGTCCCGCCTTCTAAATAAGAGCCAATCACCGATTGGTAAAGTCATCGAGTCACTGCAGCGGCCGTTAGAAGCTCCGGTTCCTAAAGAAACAGTCAGACGCGCACTTCCTATAGAGACGCGTGCATAGGACTGTGCATGCGCATTAGCTTGATCCAACCTGAAAAATATCGTTTTTTGTCAAGATTCGAGCGTTTAGAAACAAAATTTATGAGACAGTTGTTGTCAGATTTCATTGGTGATTTCAAATATGAAATTTAATCGAAAGCTTGGCAAACAGCTTTGGAGAATTTGATGTTTCCCCATTCAAAGAGACAGGAGCTGCACTTATATGCCCGAGAGACGTTTCTAAGATGGCCGCCGAGTGAAATGACTTGTCTTAAAGGGACTTTGATTGTATTAAAACTCTTATCTTTATGTGAAGGCAGAACAATGCTGAGGAATGTAACTGCAGAATGATTGACAGCGCAATGAAATGAGGAACTTGCATAGACACAAAAAATACCAAAGAAAGACTGATTAAAGCTCATTTTTGGCCACTGAACTGAAGCACTAGTGTGTTTGCTCATTAAGAGAAAGAAAGAGAGAGAGAGAGAGACTGCATCCTTTCACTGCCCACATGGTTTATTTTTACTCTGTCTCTCTGAGTCAAAGCGACGCCCTTCTCACTCCCTCCTACTCATTCACCCCCTCTTTCTCTCCATCCATCCATCCGCCCTCCACTCAAACATTTTCATAAGCTTTGACGTCAGACAGGGAAGGGGGGCTTCCAATTTATCACCCACACAGCACTTCCTGTGGCCCCCTCCACCCATACACATTTTCTCTTCTCATTTCTCTTTTATTCTGCAGTCCCTAATGACGACGTCTGACTGAGATGTTTGCCTCTGCAAGAGCTTCACAAATCTGACAATCTCTGATTCATCCTTAAAGATGAGCTAGATTAGCTAACCAGATAAGTACAATAAATCCATTTGTCACTGTTCTTCTATACATTCCTCAGAGACTCTTCAAGGTGTATTACTCTCTTCACTATCATCTCTAGAAAAAATGAATTCTTTCATAGCGAACTTGCAGCTTTTAAAGGAAATTTCAGTAACACTTTGCAAATTTGTTAACATTAGTTAATGCATTAACCAACATGAACTAACAATGAACAATATATTTTTGCAATAAAAATGTTCATGTTCATGTTAGTTCACAGTACATGAATTAGAAGTGTTAAAGTGCCCCTATTATTCTTCTTCAAATATTATCTTTCATGTAGTGTGTAATAGAGCTGTTTGTGAATGTAAAAGGTCTGCAAAGTTTCAAAGGTCAAAGTGCAGATAAATGGAGTTTTTGTCTCCTAAAAGAAGAAGTGATTCTGAACTGAAACGAGTCGTCAGTAATTCCAGTCTCTCTTCCTGCTGAACCTACGTAGGTTTTGTTACTAATTTGCATAATCTGTGGTCTTCATTGGCTAAACATGAACGATGTCTATTTGCCCCTCAAACCCTGTAGTTGTATCTGAGATACTGTAGTTGTTCATGTTGAGAAGACGCTGTTTTCTGCTGCCAAAGCAAATCCACTTTGATTAGACTGATACGGTAAAACCGACGCCATCGTTACTGTTCGTATCACTGTGTGTCAAGTGCTGAGGAAGAGCTGAGATTCAGATATGATAATGAGTGTTTGGTTTCCGACACACACTGTAAGCGGTTGATCAATCACAACAGACTGGGTCATCTGACCAATCAGAGCAGAGCAGCTCTCAGAAAGGCGGGGTTTAGAGAGACCGAATCCTTGATTGAACCGTTTCAGACACTGTGAGAAAACAGCTGATGCTGCAATGGATATTATGAGAAGATTAAAGTGTTTTTTGACCTTGGATGCATGTAAACCTGTTGTAGGAGATGCCAGAACAAAATTATGAGCCTTTAAAATAGCATAATAGGGGCACTAATGTATTAGTGAAAGATGAGATTTCCATTTAGATCAATAAATGATGTTGAAGTATTGTTTATTGTTAGTTCATGTTAACTAATTTAGTTAACTAATGTTAACATATGAAACATTCTGTAAAGTGTTACCAAAATTTCTAAATTTCTAAAAATGTCTGTTTTATTCTAGCCTCCTGCATAAAAGGGATTATTTCACCAAAAATGAATATTCTGTCATCATTTACTCACCCTCATGTGGTTTCAAACTTATATGCATTTCTTTATTCTGTGGATTTTGTTTTTTGTCCATGCAATGAAAGTCAATGGGGTCCAATGTTGTTTGGGAACCCAACATTCTTTAAAATATCTTCTTTTGTGACATAAAATAAAGTCGTAGGTTTGGAGCACCATGGGGGTAAATAATGAATTTTTTCATTTTAGGGTGAATTAATTCCATTTTTAAGAGAATAAAAGCATAAACTTTATTCTTTAGGGAGGTAAATTGTACTATTTAACATGAAAATACCAAGGAGGTCATTTTGACACAGTCCTTCTCCCAAGACGTAACATAATTTTGACCCTTTCTATAGTACAATGAGCTCCATTAAAATAAATTCCAATTTTACACAAATTATGCTGCTGACTGCATCTGTCAAACTCATCCAATCAACCCTGTTACCAAAGTTATTAAAACAAACAACTGCCAAATAATAGCTTTATATATTGTGTATGTACAGCAATAATGCAAACTTATCAATTATATAGAAAAAAGGTTACACTTTATTTTAAGGTGATGTTGTTATAGCTTAATTAGGCAAATAAGTACTGAGCAATATTAATTAACTACACTCTTAAAAAAGGTTTAACAGGGTTCTATATTCACCTCATGTAGCAACGCGGAAGTAAGCTATTTTCTGTGATTGTGTGGGACCTTCCAATTCATTTGCCACTACAGGTAAATAAAATAATGGGAAGACTAACAAAATGCTATAAAATGGTTTAATAATTTGTGCTACATACACAGCAAAATCCCCAGAGTTAAATCAACTCTGCTTAGAGTACATATGGTCCCTCTCTAAATAGTGTTAAAGCAACACTGAAACAGAGTTAAAGTCAGTTGTAGTTTTTGTGTTTCTCGTTTCTTCAGTGATTCTGCTTGTTAACAGCAGGTGTTCATCACTAATGCTCAATCATCACTTAATTAATTGCTTAATAATCTCATTAACTTTAACTCTGCTTCAGCAGTGTTACTTTACCACTATTTAGAGAGGGACCATATGTACTCTGTGCAGAGTTGATTTAACTCTGGGGATTTTGCTGTGTACCTGTGAGTTTATGATTACAATAAAAAATTAAAATAATATGATCAGTTTTCAATATCAAGCAGCATAACAGACAGTTGTTAAACAGCTAAAATAAATGGAAGTGGATGACACCGGAAACCTTGACACAATCAAGTTAAAATGGCCACACCACACTTACATTGAAAATAAGGTGAATAGATCCCTACTAGGGTTCTTGAATCAAATTTATGTCAAAAAGGTTCTATACAAAGACTATAGACTTACAGAAAGACTGTTCACTCCTATAAGTTATGAATGGGAGAAACTGCAACGCGCAATATGGCAGAATAAGTCCGGCCTTCTAAGTAAAAGAGCCAATCGCTGATTGATAAAGTCGTTGCGTCACTGCAGCTGCCGTTAGAAGCTCCGGTTCCCATAGAAACCTGAGACTCGCGCTTTGGCTCGTCTAGCCTGAAAAATAAGCTTTTTTAACGCTATTTGAACATAAACAGTTTATGGGACAGTTCATGTCAGATTTTGTTGCTTATTTGAAAGTTCACCAAGCAGTTTTTGAGATTCCAGGATTCCCCCATTCAAATAGATAGGACTTGGTCTTGGATGCCCGAAATAGCTGCCCGGAGGCGTTGCAAATATGGCCACCGAGTGAACAGACTTTCCTTGAAAGGGACTTTGTTCTATATAAGTAAAAATGTATTAAATGATTGCATAAAACTTTCATGTTTAAAGGGTTAGTTCACCCAAAAATGAAAATTCTGTCATTTATTACTCACCCTCATGTCGTTCCACACCCGTAAGACCTTCGTTCATCTTCCGAATACAAATTAAGATATTTTTGATAAAATCTGATGGCTCAGTGAGGCCTGCATCGCCATCAAGATCATTTCCTTTTTCAATGCCCAGAAAGCTACTAAAGACATATTTAAAACAGTTCATGTGACTACAGTGGTTCAACCTTAATGTTATGAAGCGACGAGAATAATTTTGTGTGCCAAAAAAACAAAATAATGACTTTATTCCACAATATCTAGTGATGGGCGATTTCAAAACACTGCTTCATGAAGCTTCGAAGCTTTATGAATCATTTGTTTTGAATCAGTGGTTCGGAGCGTGTATCAAACTGCCAAAGTCACGTGAACTATTGAAATTTCGAAACACTTATGACGTAACGAAACCTCGTTTACTGAAATCACGTGACTTTGGCGCTCCGAACCACTGATTCGAAACAAAAGATTCGTAAAGCTTCAAAGCTTCATGAAGCAGTGTTTTGAAATCGGCCATCACTAGATATTGTTGAATAAAGTCGTTATTTTGTTTTTTTGGCGCACAAAAAGTATTCTCGTCGCTTCATAACATTAAGATTGAACAACTGTAGTCACATGAACTGTTTTAAATACGTCTTTAGTAGCTTTCTGGGCATTGAAAGTGTTAATTATCTTGCTGTCAGTGGAGGCCTCACTGAGCCAACGGATTTTATCAAAAATATTTTAATTTGTGTTCTGAAGATGAACGAAGGTCTTACAGGTGTGAAATGATATGAGGGTGAGTAATTAATGACAGAATTTTCATTTTTGGGTGAACTAACCCTTTAACAGGTTATTTAAATTTTTCTAGTGATAAAGTATGTTTACGAGCTGTTTAATTCATAAAATTTAATTACAATTAAAAATAAATTATAACAAAATGAATGAACTAAAACTAACTCCACAAACTCATGATGGAAACCCCTAAAAGGTTCTATATATGAAGCGCCTGAAAGAACCCTTTAAGGTTCTATATAGAACCTTCTCATCTAAGAGTGCACATGTACTTACTATAGGGTTAAGTTTTAGGATTAGATACGTGCAATGCAATTATGCATAATTTACTGTTATTAAGTATATGTAACATGTAACTACATTACCTTAAAGTAAAGTGTTACCAAAAAATTAACAGCTTATATATGTTTTGCCTCATCTGACGGTATAAGCATCTCTTTTTTGGCAATTTAAGTTTCAAACTATGTTTTGTACCCTATTCATTGTAGGTGCATGAAAAGCATGGTTTATGTTATAAAACATAAATCACAGAATTCACCTGAAATCTGTCTCTTTTCTGACCCTAGGCTGACTTTGCTTGCGTGGTCACGTGACACCATTCTAGCCAATCTGAGGCCCTCATCCATGAGAGTTTGCTGCATGAGCTGGCGACTCCAGGTGATGAGGCCAGTGGTGTCGGTGAGGGGGTGAGGGGATGAGGAGGGGTGCAACTGAGGGCTGATATCTATCAAGACACACAGAATTAGACAAACATGCCTCTCAATCACATGTTACCTTTTCTTTCATCAATGATGTTTCACCCTGACTTGAGTATGAATGGACACAAATTTGGAAAATTTGGCATGATCTTTACGTCATCTCAGAGAGGAAAGTAACCCACGTTACGTGTGAAGTGGTCTTGCATGGCACTTGCACTAAATGCAACAGAATGTGGGACAATGATGGTTTGGGGTTACATGCCTAGGATTTACTGACAAACACTGGACAGTCAATATAATAATAATATTAATTAATAATAATAATAATAATAATTCTTACCTTGTGTTAAACTATCTAGACTTTCTCCAGAGAGGCTGTTGTCATCTGCTGTAGATCTGATGTCACTATTGGCTACTGGGTCCTTAGACAGTCTGTCCGAATCTGTGACCTGTAACAGGCAGATTCAAATACTTCATTTCTCATGTTAGTATTATGTGTTTTGTAACAGTACTTTCAATATAAAATATTTCCAGTGTTGGAGACTAATTACATTACTTTTTATGTAAAGTAATGTTACGTTACTTTTGCGTCACTTTCTCTCAGCTGGCTGAGGCTCACTCTCTTCCAGGCCTTTTTTTCTTTTTTGCAAGTGTTTAACTTAGTAATATAACATACACCTTCATTTTCTTTTACAAATGCATAGGAATATTACTATATACTGAGCACTTTGAATATTTCCTAACCCCTAGAGCGATGTATGCCATACATAAGATAACCTACTGTACAACTCTGTTTATTGAAACTTCAAAGTAATGTGTTTTGTTAATTTTGTACTTTTTATCTAATTGTGCATGTCTAAGTGACTACATTATGGAGACATATTTTTACATTATTTTAATTCAGTGCTTTAAAAAATATATTTGAGTTATTTAAGTGAAAAGTTATGTGCATTACTTTTTTAAAAAGTAACTCAGATATTAATGTGTACATTTATCAAGTAATGCGTTACTTTACTCGTTACATCTAAAAGTAATCTGATTACATATAATGCATGTTACTTGTAATGCATTACAGCAACACTGAATATTTCAACCGGTTTGATAAAATCACAGATATTGTTATATCATCAATATTTCAAAAGGAGTTCGAAACTTCTTTTTGAAGTTTGACACTAGAGACCTACACTCCCGCAGGACTACCTCGGGACGCAACACAGTGCGGCGCAGGACATGATTTGATGGGAGGCGCGGTCGGTAAGACACATGATTTGCGGGACTCCCGCAACATAGAAATATCTAAAAATAAAATAAAAACAAATAAATTGTTAATCATCTATAGCACAAAAGCAACAAGAACAACTAAAATCAAATAAAAACGATTTACAGGCGCAAGCATTGGCAGGGAGTGTGTAAAGGCCCGTTCATGCAAAGAACGATAACTATAAAGATAACAATAAAAATATAGTTCTAAAAATTGTTCTAAATATAAAAAAATAGCACTGTCCACACCACAGCTTTAACGATAACGATATAGAGAAACAATATCGTTGGGATCACTTTCAGAATTATTTTTTTCCAGCTGATCAACGATAAAACACTGACAGCCAATCAGAATCCATTCTAATTCAAGGGCTCGCGCATTTAAAATGGCAGACGACATTGTGGAGAAGTTAATAGCTGAGGTCCAGAAAAAGCCACCACTGTTTGACAAGTCAAAAACGATATCATAATGCCAGGCTAGCAAACAGTGTAATAATTACCGCAGGTATCCAGCGCTAGTTTCGACAACATTGTCCAGCTTCCTTTGAAGTTCCAGTGAAAAAGACTAGGCGTTGTTTTTATTCCACTATATTGACTTCTTCAGCTAAATTCCCTGTTAGATTAGATCGATTACACTAGCTATTCACTCGAAACGTCGCATGCTCAGAACATCTGCTGGTTAAAACTGTGTAAATGCTACAAGAACAGCAGAAACGTTGTACAAACTTTAAAACCGCAGCGCGTGAGCTTAGAATAAACAGGCTGTTATCGTTTGTTGGTTTGGACGCAAAGATAGTTATCGTTATAGGTGTGAACAGGCCTTAAGGCTGCCTGCTGCTGTGTATGATTGAGGGAAAAGCTGCCCATAACTGCTGGTCTAGGATCAGTTTTCTCCATAATAGCATATTGGCGAAACAGATTTGGCAAGCGATCCAATGCGTATTTGTGTTTGCGCTCTGGAGAGCATCAAAGGTTTCTATTTACAACGCGTTTTTGCAGCGTTGAGCACTGTAGCCAATCACAGCCATATCTGTTGATTTTTTGAACGCAAGGGCCAATCAGAGGTGTTTAAATTACAATCCACTCACCTCTCAAAACGCCGAAGTTCTTGTTCAGTGCTGAGTTCTGCATGCTCGCGAATCCTCTCATTATAACGAAGTGTAGACAAGATGTACATAAATGATTCATTGTGTAGTGTAGACAGCTACATTGATTATAAAGAAACTTTGTGAGGGCGTGGTTAATTAAAACGTGTGACATCTTTTTAGTGATTATAAAAGGAGCATGCTTTCTGCCCTGCCAAATCACGCTTGCGGTAGCCTATGCTTGTTTTTGTGTTAAATTAACAGTGGTTAGTGAATATAGATGCTTTAATAACAAATAAATTATCGAGAGCATTTATGCTGGGATGTGTAGGTTGTGGCTAGGCGACACGCAACTTTTTAAACTATTTTATGGACGTGCAGAAAAAAAATCTATGC
Source organism: Mylopharyngodon piceus (assembly GCA_039654765.1). Lineage (NCBI taxonomy): Eukaryota > Metazoa > Chordata > Actinopteri > Cypriniformes > Xenocyprididae > Mylopharyngodon > Mylopharyngodon piceus. The sequence continues at coordinate 18,278,470 of CM077452.1, forward strand.
ATACTTTTGCCTGCGGGCTTTTGCGGGCGGGAGCGGGAGAAGGTGGCATATTTTTGTGGGAGCAGGACTGAAAAATCTGTCTCGCTCAGGTCTCTATTTGACACCCCATGTAAAGCTATAGTAACTCTCAATCCTTCACTGAGCAATGACTAACTATCTTTATTTCCATATCCTTAGGCATCCTATTAATTTTCTTTTGATTTTATAAATACTTCACCTGAGCATATTTCTAAAAGGCTTCTATATCTTTTTATACAAATTTATAAATAGACACATATCTTGATGTACTTACATCAAGCTTGATTCTCTTCTGAGCAGTACAGTCAACAGAGGCAGAACAATCATCTGAGTATGTCCTGAGATAATAATATAACAAACTCAGCTCAGATTCCCACCTCAGAATTAAAAAAGTCACAGTAATCATGTCAAACACTCATTCTGTTCAATATTCAAGGACAAATGTAGGGGGCGATGGGGCTCGCCGTCACACAGGGAATTTACCAAAATGGCTATGGGTTTGAGTCAAATGTCCAATAATTACACAAGTCTGTTTTTCTCTATCAGTTGAAAGATTATGTCAGATGCATTTATTAGACTATGTTCATATATTTTAATTAGCATGTTACAGTACTTTGGCATAAAGATTTATAAAGTAAAAATGCAAGAAAGTAACATTGGTTCAAAAGAATATGCTACACTCCAATAAATTTCTCTCTACACAAGTGCTTTGGTCCAGCTAAAAGAAATTGAATAAGTTGGCGAGATTCTGCTCAGCCAAATGCACAAAGTCTAACACACTGATTTTGTATGTTCTACTACAAATTTATGAATTCTGTCCTTAAAACTAAAATTCCAATATCATCCATCATATTTCTGCTGAATCTGTTGGATGAATAAAAAAAACAAAAAAAAACAATTAACTGTAAAGGTAAAAAGTAAAATCTTCAAATTTGTGGTCTTTATCTCAAACTGTGTAGCACCACCAACAGTTAAAATGTGAAAATTTGCACTTATTTTTGATTATGTCTTTGCACCGAATGGTCTAAAACATGATTATTTTTTCTTCTGATTCCTGGTCTTGTCCCAAGTCAAACACAAACCATGGATTAAATTTCGACCCAACTTTTCTGAAAAACATACTCCTCCTACAGCGTTCATCAGATCATCTTCACCAAAGCTTTTTGATATAATCAAACCCCTCTCATGTAATGAGATAAATACCAAAACCAAAAATTATATGAGGGTATCATAATCAAATAAAACTTGGTTTATGTCACCACAACCAAGACCTGAGGGTACCTGAGCAGTTATTACCTACCTACCGGTCATGAAATCTGTAATTTTTTCTTATAACTTCGGAATAGTTTGGCCTAAATTAATAAGACTGGTCTTTTTACCATCATGAAACTTGATATGTGTCATCAGTACCATGTCCTTAGCAGAATATATACATATCCATATACAGCTCTGCGAAATAAGAGACTATTACAAAATGATCCGTTTCTCTGGATTTACTGTTTATGGACAGTTTTGTTTTATTCTAAGCTACTGACCAGATTCCAAATACAAATACTGTCATTTAAAGGAACACTCCACTTTTTTTGAAAATAGGCTCATTTTCCAACTCCCCTAGAGTTAAATAGTTGAGTTTTACCATTTTCGAATCCATTCAGCCGATCTCCGGGTCTGGCGGTACCACTTTTAGCATAGCTTAGCATAGTTCATTGAATCTTTTTCAATCTTTTTTCATTGAGTTTTTTTTTTGAGCGAGATGCTAACGGTCTAATCAGATTCAATGAACTATGCTAAGCTATGCTAAAAGTGGTACCGCCAGACCCGGAGATCGGCTGAATGGATTCGAAAATGGTAAAACTCAACTGTTTAACTCTAGGGGAGTTGGAAAATGAGCCTATTTTCAAAAAAAGTGGAGTGTTCCTTTAAGCATTTACTTGTCAAAAAGACATCAAAGAATGCAAAGAAAACAAGTTCATATTATTTTTAAACAACACAACACTAATGTTTTAACTTATGAAAATTTTGGAAATCTATATTTGGTGGAATAACCCAATGCCAGCTTTCATGCATCTTGGAATGCGGTCTTTCACATCACATTCCAGAGATTTTAGATTTAGAAAACTAATCCATATGAATTGAGCAGTTTAGTCCAAATTTTCTAAAGAGACTCGATCACTAGGCTATATACCATGAACAGATTGAATTTCTGAACCGTGCCTGAGCGCGTGTAATCTGGTTCGTTTGACTAGTGTGATCGCGCCGTACCATGCCCGGGCGCGGTTCGTTTAACCGTCCCTGAGCACAGTTCAGTTGGGCTCGGGCGCGGTACGCATAGGTGCCGATCCCGTGGAAAAATACGAGATCCACGGAAAAATACGAGATATTCTCCATTGATTTAACCAACGAAAAATCGATTGCAGCTTTCAAACACAATTATCTTCACCTTTTTATAGTTTATTTGAGGCCGTTTCTATTGTGTTATTTTAATGAAAAATGCCAAGTAATGCGCAAGCACAAATCTTTCAGCTCGCAGGCGGATTTCCTTCACTGTCGCACCAACTGGACGCGCGCTCAAACTCTTTCTCTAGAATGGTCTTCTTATTGTAAGTGCTTATTGTAAATAGATATTTATTGAATTATTTTATTTAGTGAGCCGCTACTGATCATCAGATATCAGTGAGAGCGCGACTCGCGACAACACTCATGTAAAGTGCTTTTGTTTGGTTGGTAACATAGGCGTAATTTGCGGGTGGGACATGTCCCCACCACTTTTTTGAAACATTTTGCTGCACGGATAGCCAAATGAAACACCCAGTTGACGTTAATTTGTGTTAAATAAGAAGCGATCTGGCGCTGGAATGTGTTGTTTTTTTAAATCATGCCGCTGTTATCAGTGGCAGAACGTTCTCGTGGCTCGTGCACAGTCTTCACACAGACGAGCGCGTCAATCTATCGCTAATGGTGTTGCGGTGTTGTGCCGAATTCTGACCCCCGCCAAATTATTAGCCCCCTAGTATTGGTAGGTTCAGGACTAGGTGTGGGGGAGGGATTAGGATTATGGGTGGGGTTAGGATTAGGCAATCAGGTAGTGACTTCAACGAGGGGGGTAATAATTTGGCAGGGAGTCGAAATTCGGCACAACACCGGTACGCAAAGAAAACTAGCGGTACGCTGAAGGTAAAAATAGAGAAGTGTACCGGCCCACTTCCAGCACTGCCTGCAGCACAATCAAGTGAAAATCGCTGCGCGGCATAAATGATAAATCTATTAGGCAGTCTATTAATGAAAGTGCTTTTCTTCCCGTTTTCTTCAAAACAAACATTTGCATCGTAAAAATGATGCAAGCGTGCTCCGGAGTGCAGGCCAGCAGGGGAATAGGGAGGGGGGACAATCACGCCAGGGCACGGTACAAGGAAACCATTCACTATTCTCTACATTAGTCCACTAATATAGTTCACTTGAAGGAGTGATTAAAAAGTGCACCAGAAGGACTGTCGCTTTTGCATAGTTTATGCTTGCTGTTTAATAATCATTTGAAACTTAGCAAACTGGCAGTGGCAAACTCCAGTAGTAAGATGAAAGGATTTATTTGAATTCTGTCAAGGAAATTATGTATAAACCTTAGACAAACAATTTAGTAATCATTAAAAAATTAATTTATACCTAGAATATATTATGCTACACCGCAGACAAGCGGTTTGTAAAATGAATGAATTGATGGATGATTCAGCTGCGGGCGCCATCTACAAATAGTGCCCTATTTAAGGGTATGGGGGTGATTTTGGACCCTATCGGCAATATGTTCGCTTGACGTGCGGAGATAGTCCTCACTGCAGAACACGAGATCCAGGGGGCGGGGATCTAGATCCAACTCCTCCCACTTTACATATCCCTAAACCTACTCATCTCCGCCCCCTGGATCTAAACATACCCATCCCCACCCCCTGTATCTGGATCCAACTCCTCCCACTTTACATATCCCTAAACCTACTCATCTCCGCCCCCTGGATCTAAACATACCCATCCCCACCCCCTGTATCTGGATCCAACTCCTCCCACTTTACACATCCCTTAACCTACCCGTCTCCGCCCCCTGGATCTCATGTGTTCTGCAGTGAGGGGCTACTGGACGTGCGAGAACCAATGAGGTTCATTCTCGTGTTACGCAGCATGTTTGAGCTTTCGCAAGAGGTTCATTCAAACAGTGTCAAACAGGTTCGGTTGAGCTTCTGTTTATGTTCACTGATCAGTGTTTATATGTGAATAAAAGCCTAAATTCAGCCTCTTCAGAAAATTTGGACTAAACCGCTCGATTCATATGGATTAGTTTTTGATCTCTTTATGGACTTTTTGAAGCGTCAAAGTGGTAGTTGCAAAGGCAGTCAATGGAGGGACAGAAATCTCTCAGATTTCATTAAAAATATCTTCATTTGTGTTCCGAATATGAACAAAAGTCTTAGGGGTTTGGAACGACATGAGGGTGAGTAATTAATAAACAGTTTTTTATTTTTGGGTGAACGAACCCTTTAAGTGCGAGACACTGTGGCTGATAGGCCTCTTGAGGTCTCTGTCAAAGCAAAGCTGAAAACTGGACTCATCATGCTGGATGTTGAAATCTGGCAGATTCAGAAAAAGGGCTTCCAGCGTTACCCTGAAAGAACGCTTCCTTCTGTTCTGACAATGTTACCCAATGAGGATTGTTTTTTCCAGAAGGAGAATGTTCTATGTGACTCAAGGTGTGGATGGAGGACCACCAGATCAAGACCCTGTCATGAACAGCCCAATCTCCAGACCTGAACCCCATTGAAAACCTCTGGAATGTGATCAAGAAGAAGATGGATGGCTACAAGCATCAAACAAAGCCATCAAACAACACTTTTGCTCCAGAAATGGCATAAAGTCACTCAACAGCAATGTGAAAGGCTGGTGGAGAGCATGCAAGATGCATGAAAGCTGTGACTGGAAATCAGAGTTATTCCACCAAATACTGATTGCTGAACTCTTCCCTTTTCTTTCCATTATCTGAGGTCTGGAGAAATGTTTTCACTAGTTTACACAATAAAACAAAAATGTTCAGTTTACTCAAACACAGTAAAATTTTACATCCTGAGAAACTGATAATTTTGTCTCCTATTTTTCCAGAGCTATATATACTGTGTTCATCTGTATGTCTGTATCTATAAAATGCAAATATATTTAACAATATATGTAAATCACCTCATCAAAATGCAAAATACAAAACAAACTTCAAAAAATTCAAAGACACAGTAAGAGTCGTTCCTGACCTGTTATGTTTAAATGTTGAGGTGTAGGCACATTCTCTCGCCACTTGTCGTGCTAATGAGAACAGTTCAACTCTGCGTAACAGCAGAGCGTTGTCACGAATGCAGAATTGAGCCGCTGCCTCATTGATGAGCATCTAGAAGTGAAAATATAAGAATCAACATTTTAAATGTTATTTTAGTGGATCATCTGAGCTCTATGAAAGTGCTTAAATCATGGCATAAACTACAATCTACAAAATGCATTAAACAATGTAAACAACTGCTGTAGTTCTTATAGTAGCTTAAAGGGATAGTTCACCCAAAAATGAAAATTCTGTCATCATTTACTCACCCTCAAGTTGTTCCAAAGTATGAGTTTCTTTGCTCTTTTGAACACAAAATAAGATATTTTGAAGAAGCTTTGGAACAACTTGAGGGTGAGTAAATGATGACAGAATTTTCATTTTTGGGTGAACTATCCCTTTAAATATTTTCAACAACATCTTGTATTTTAAAATGGTCAAATTTTACAGGAATCTAGGAGCTGCAGTTATCTTTGAAGTTTATCATAAAATTTATTGTAGTTCTTGGAAAAACACATGCAAAGACTTATGCGATAATGATATTAATTCTCTGAAAATGAAATAAGTTGCATTACTGTAACACAAAAGCTAGATTTTGCCAGAACCTTGCTAAAATTCCCTATAAAACCCAGTCAGCGGAAGATTCTGCGTACATGCATCTCCACACCGTCTCCTCCCCGAAATAACCATATATGGAGCTTACAATGCCTAGTTTTACTATGCATAACATCATCTGCATATCATTTACATATCCGTATTCTGCATATTCCCATCTACGTGATACCATGTTTAACGGTACATGGTATTAGGAAAATATAAATGGCATTTATGCCGTCACATTACATTGCTAAAAATCATTCACTATCCTTGTCTTGTTTTAGAATAGGCTAAATATATCAAATATCTGTAAAAACAAAATTATATAAAATAGTTTTCAGAGAAGAGTTATTCTCATTCTTTTCCACTGGCCAAATAAGACAGAAGCCCTGAGTCATTATTTCGAGATATTAAGTCGTTATTTCAACATAATAACTCGTTATTTCAACATATTAAGTTGCTATTTTGACATAAGTTGTTATTTCAACATAATATCTCATTATTTTAACATAATATCTCATTATTATATATCAAGTTTAATAAAAGACACGTGAAATACCGGCGATCGCCGCGGGTTCGAATCTGCCTTTTGCCAAGCTCGCTCTTCTCTCTTTTCCCATCACATATCACATCAGAAAGGCATTTATTTTCAATAAAAATGAAAATAATGTTCTAAAAGTGGAAATAAACTGCCTAACGTGTGTTTAATAATATTAAAAGTGTTTACTGGGTAGGGTTAGGGGAAGGTGTTGGGTGGGTTTTTATTCTCCCAATAAGGCAGCATTCATTTAATGATTTTAATAAATATAATTACTCGTTAGGCAGTTTATTTCCACTTTTAGAACATTATTTTCATTTATTGAAAATGTATGTGATGGGAAAATAGAGAAGAGCAAGCTTGGCAAAAGGCGGATTCGAAGCCGCGGTGATTGCGGTAAAAGCCAGGACTGTGAGCCGACTCGCTACTGCTGCGCCACTGAAGACATTAAAATTTATGCGTCTTAATAACGAGATATTATGTCAAAATATCTCGTTATTATGTCGAAATAACGAGATATGTCGAAATAACGAGTTGTCGAAATAACGAGATATTATGTCGAAATAACAAGATATGTCGAAATAACGAGTTGTCGAAATAACAAGATATGTCGAAATAACGAGTTGTCGAAATAACTACTTAATATCTCGAAATAACGAATTATTATGTCGAAATAATGAAATAGTTTTTCTTTTTTTTTTCCTCCCCACCATAAGTTTTTTTTTTTTTTTCCACCATGCGGTTCAGGACTTCAATAAAATAGTATTTTTAATTGTTTTAAACAAATATAATTTATGCAGTTTTGCTAATAAGGTAAAATATAGGATGTTTATATATAAATATATATATTTTTTTTTTTTTTTTTGAGAGAGAGAGAGAGATCGGGAGTAAGTGCAGAGGCGTTGTGTGCGCTGTGTGAACATGATGGTTATTCTAGACTAGTTCTAGACTAAATGTGAGCGTACATTTACTCATTTACTTCTCCTGCATCCTGTTTTTCTGTATTCCAGAATGGCAGCACAGCTGAAAGGCTTGTTTGTTTCAACTGTGCCCTCTAGTGTACAAGCGTGAATTTGCATTTCCTTCAGCCTGAGGCTTATTCGTTTCGCTTTTGGTGTGAAAGGGCCTTTAATTTGCCAAACATAGAACTTTTCTGTTGTTATAAAAAAAACAGCCCAGCCCAGATGAGAAAAAGTAACACAAAAGTAATGTAACGCATTACTTTCCATAAAAAGTAACTAAGTAACGCAATTAGTTACTTTTTTAAGGAGTAACGCAATATTGTAATGCATTACTTTCCCCAACACTGGTGTTAGAAATCAGGAATGGTGAGAGAACATTGTGCTTGGAATGTTTTTCGTCTTCAGACCAAACTTGGGTCTTTATAATGTTTACGCATTAAGTCAGTAGGCGGAGAGCAGACGGTCTTTTGTGGCTGTTCACACTCATTGGACCACATGAGCGTTTACACTACAAAAGCAATCCAGTCAAATGCGTTTTTGACTACCCCTGGAAGTGGTCAAAAGTAGAGAAGCTCAAAACTTAAACCTGCATCAAACTTAAACCTGCTTCAAACATAAAACTACTTAAAAACTGCAAACTTACAACTGCTTCAAACTTAAAACCTTTAAGCTTATTAAACTACTTCAAACTGTATAGGTTTTCTGAAGCCAACATAAAGTTTGTCTTGACAAACTTTTTCAAAATGTTCTCTTTAACAAACCTCATGATGGGTGAGCTGTTTTCCTTCCCTCCTCTTGGAGTCAAAACGCCCGTAGATCAAGCTGTATTTCCGTATCTCTTCCTCTTTGCTCCTGTCATGAGGTTCCAGGTTGAAAATGTGTCCCACTGTCTTGGCCATTTTCTTATTGAGTCTCAAAAGCGTCTTCACCTCGGTTTGATCGGCTTGCGGCATGGTTCTTAGAAGCCGATCAACGCTTTCCTCCACGGCTTTAATGGTCTCTGGGTCCAGTTGACCTCCAGGCCACGGAGAGGCCACAGAGGAGGAGGAGGAAGAAGAAGTAGGCGTTGGAGGACCCAGAAGACGTGAGTGGCATGCGAAAGGCAGAGTGGGCTGGTCTTCATCTAACTCAGTGGCTCCATACATTTCAGGGCTGAGCCAGTGAGGGTCCATGGGGGACAGTTTTTCTCTGTACAGATGGTCTGGAGGCACAGGAGAGGCCTGTGAGCAGGGGCTCTTTGGACTGTTATCTCTGAGCGGCGTAAGGCAAGATCCTACCTCCTCTCTTTCACACGGAGAGCCTGGCTGACCATTGCTTAAAGATCTTCTTGGACCCATAACTGTTGAGCCAGCAGCACTGGTGCTGTCGATCCTGAGGAGAGGGACTCCACAGGAAGCCACACTGGTGGCCAGCGGTTGGTTGAACAGCGTTGGGTTTGATGCCCAGTCGCGCAGGGCCTTCTGCAAGCGCCGCACGTGCAGGGGTTTTGTGGCCATGCCAACTAGTGCCATGATCTCGAGAAATTCCTCTTCACCAGCCTCGCAGAGCTGTTGGACATCATCGCCTCCCTGCTGGATGAAGGTGTCATAGTACATCAGCAGGTTGGCCCTTTGTAAAACTCGGTAGAGCTGCAACTCGCCCAGCGTCCGTGGTAGTGACATCCTGATGCTCAGCTGCAACAGGATTCCCATATATATATTAGGATTGTGACGGTGAGGAAATTTTCCCACCGTTTAATTGACATGTGACAACCGGGGGGTGGTGGGTGGGGGCTTCTCGCTTTTATATCACTAATTCAAAAGTGAAAGTAAAATGCGCACAGGCATTCATAACGGTGAGGAGCAGAGCGACCATTTTCAATTAATTCCTATGGAAGTTGAGCTTCAATAGGAATGAACTGAAATCGTTCCACGCCAGTAGACACGCACCATTAACGTGGCCGTGCACATTTTACTTTCGCTTTCAAATTAGTGCAAATTTGGGCCGGCAATTGCTTGAATGGTGGGTTCATTATTATTCTTAATGAAATTAACACATAACTAGAAAAACACAACTAATCATTTGCAGGTTCTCTGTTAGCACTGGGTTTAAATCCAAAATATTTCCAAATAGGCGCTTTTACATTTCGCTTTGAAACCAAATCTTCCGCCATCATCTTGTCAGTCAGCTCCTCACCCTCGTGATAAATGAAATTTGACTCCTGCTGCTGATCTGTGCTGCAACTCTCATTCGGCTCACGCTGAAGTGAGCAGATTGATTCAGTTTTTAATTGTAGTGTTTTTTTTCTAACTGAACAAAATTATTTTTATTACTGTAAAAAAAATCTAAACGACGGTAGGGGGTGGTGCCGCAGTCACTGTGGGCAAGTGATATAACCGGTGTTGTGGCTGAACACCAGTAACAATGTCAACACAGACTATTTGAAATTTCTAAACAAGTAGGTAAGAAAATTGTGATAAATGAAATACTGGGAGTGAATAACTGTTGAGTGCACAGAAAATAAGATGATATCTTTTAAGAAAAACAAACAGAATAAATATCAAACAGCTGGCACATTTCATGCAATGTTAGCTCTAGTGTAGTTAATAACTGAACAATATTCATGAATACAGTTTTGTAGATGATTTTTCCAGTCACCTCACTGCTGCAGAGGTCTGATCAACAGCAATAGAAAGTGTCTGTTTGAATAATAAATGTGGTTCCTGAAGCTTCTGAAAAGACTTTGCTCCATGAATAACCTTAATTATATAAAATATCTTTTTAGTTGGCATATGGTGTTGATGTAAAATGCTATAGGCATTGTTTTGTAATAAAGAGCATGTATATTTATCCAAATCCCCCTTTTGGAGCCTTTATTTTTAAAGGGATAGTTCACCCTAAAATGAAAATTACTCCCCCTGGTGTTCGGATGACAAAAGAGAATACTTTTTGCGCACAAAAACAAAACAAAAATAATGACTATATTCAACAATATTCTCTCTTCAGTGTCATTCTCCTACGCTGTTTACGTTCAGTGGATATTGTTGAATAAAGTGGTTATTTTTGTTTTGTTTTTGTGCACAAAAAGTATTCTCGTCGCTTCATAAAATAAAGTTTGACCACTGCAGTCACATGGACTATTTTAACGATGTCTTTTCTACCTTTCTAGGCCTTGAAAGTGGTAATTAAATTGCTGTCTACTGAGGAGTCAGAAAGCTCTCGGATTTCATCAAAAATATCTTAATTTGTGTTCCAAAGATGAACGAAGGTCTTACGGGTGTGTAACGACATGAGGGTGAGTAATTAATGACAGAATTTTCTTTTTTGGGTGAACTAACCCTTTAAGTTGCATGCTTTTTCCTGGCATGATTACAATCTAACATGTAGGCTATAAGCTACAACAAAAACATTGCAACAGTCACAGTAGTTACAGTTATTGTATAACACACACACACAAAAAAACTTTTTTTTGGCTTACATATTGTTACAATTCACAATAATGACCTACTTTATGTGTAAGACATTCATATCCAGCAATGGTGTTGCCGAGTTTTGTTTTGCAAATACAGCCTACAGTAGTATTTTCATGTGATAATTTACAATAAATATAGTAGCTACCCCTAAAAATAAAGGTTCCAAATGGGGGGGTGGGGGTTCAAAGTGATGTCATAGAAGAATCATTTTTAGTTCCATAAAAAAACCCTTTCAATTAACAGTTCTTTAAAGAACCTTTTTTTTTTCTTAGTGTGAAGAACATTTTAAAAATCTAAAGAATCCTGTGCACTATAAAGTACCTTTTGTGCAATGGAAATGTTAAAACTTCTTAATTGAATCACAAACGCAAATAAGGAACCTTTAATTGTTTTTAGAGTGTAATTGCTGAATGTACATGACTCGTCAGTAGTTGTGTACTACTCACCTCGAGAGGCTTCAAGACAGAATCCAGGACAGGATCCAGCAGAACACTTGAGCTTCAGTAACCGAAACGACGGAATCTATTAGAATTGCACTTCAGTAACTCAGTTCAAAACCTATCAAACTTTTCGTTCTATGTATAAACTTGAATCTTAACTCCTCAAACACGTAGCCTAATTTATTTGTTTACTGTGCTTGTTAGATCTTATTCTACAGATGTGAGATTGGACTGAAATATTCTTGAAACTCTTGTTGTCTCGGCTTTGCTCTGCTGTGCTGGCAGTAGCGGTGAGTTAATGACGCTCCTTTCGCTGCCTGTGTGGGCGCGAGAAACGCGTGGGTGGACTGCGGCACGCCATCTGACCGAATAAGAGCCTTCCTCTCCGGTCTGAGCTCAGGGGGAAGCGCCTTCCTATCTGACTCCGGTGGACGGGGAATTCTGTCCGTTTCACTTTTTAAGCACATGTCTGTTTAAAATGTTTAGGATATGAACCTAAACAGCATTACAGAGCCCAATCCTAGTGCGTAGTTGATTTAATAAACGAGCAAACATGAAAGCAGTCAGCTGTGTGGATGAGTGCCGGAGAGCACCATGTCTGTGGGCGGTGATCATTGCTCAGTGACGCGGCTTGAGCAGCGGGATTCCCCGGCACCTCAAGTCAGTCTGATCTGCTCACGCTGACTGGTTGGTGCGTGCGCGACCAGGACTGGGTTTTTTAAAATATTGACCTTGCTTTTTATCAATCATGTTCGATACTATACAAATGATTTTGTCTACATTTTAAATATAACTTTATAGAATTGCCTATGTATCGATAAAATACTTTTGTTTTGTGTCATTTCTAATCAGTTTTAATTTTGACAAATTAAGCTGAAAAAAATATGCAATTATTATTTGTGTATATTTAGGATACATAAACTGTTAGCGTTGAAGTAAGCCTTAGCAACGAGTCAGCGAATTTTAAAAATGTAAGGCGGGGCTTAATTTGGCCATGGGGTAGATCTTATTGTGAAGAAGCCATAGTGAACATTTAAAGGGTTAGTTCACCCAAAAATTAAAAATCAATTTATTACTCACTCTCATGTCGTTTCACATCCGTAAGACCTTCGTTCATCTTCGGAACACAAATTAAGATATTTTTAATGAAATCTGAGAGGTTTCTGTCTCTCCATAGAGATCCAACACAACTACCACTCTAAGGTCCAGAAAGGTAGGAAAAAGACATAAAGTACACCATGCGACTCCAGTGTCTCAATTTTATGAAGCGATGTGAGTGCTTTGTTTGTGCAAAAAAAAAAAAAAAAAAAAAAAATTTACCACTTTATTTACAAAATAATATTACCCAAAGCGTTCACGCAATGCCAGCTCTCGCACGAACACAAAACGCATGCGTCGTGATGCTCTCGTAAACACTCGCACATGTGCATTGAGTTGACGAGCGAAACGTTGCTTAAGTTGCAATAAATCACAATCCACTACACTTAATTTGCAAAACACCTCAGTATAATCAGGGCCTGAATTCCGGCGCGGGATCGCGGGTATTGCACATAATTCTACACATTCCCGCAGGTTTCGCGATTATTAAGAGGGAAAGTCCGGCAAACGACTATAGCATGTAGACTGAACCCAAACAGATTATCAGAGCAGCTCAGTTATTTTAAAACTTTCTGTGAGACGTAGTTTCACAAACCGTTTGAGTGATTCAGCAGTACCGAGTCTCCCTCTCTCTCAAAATGCGCAAATGGCTTCACATCCATAGTATCCACATTGAGTTTGCTCTGCAGGCGAGCTGTACGGTGCAATATTAGCATGCGTTTCGGACAGTTGATGAAATTGGCACTTGCACGTCATTTTAAGTCATGCCAATTCAAAAATACAAGCCATTTTAAAGCATAAAGTACTTGCGCGCTCTCAAAAGACGGTCTTCAGTCAGTGCGCTCTCAGACAATGCACGCGCACAGCCGCCTCTCAAACTGCTCGCAACAAATGTCAGATTGAGTTATTTTTCATGACTTATTACACATAAACGTTCAGTTACACACACAGTTATGTTAAAAGGCCCGTCCTGGCGAGTATACACGTAAGTCTTCAGTGAATGTGAACAGCATGTGTAACAGTATATTCCATTATGTCTTAAAGAGACAGCAGCCTTTAAACCTGCTACTGTCTGTCACAATCAAACAACAAAAGAAAATCTTTAATAAGGATTAATCTGTACAGTTATACATTAATTTATACAGTTAAGGCTATGTAGAGTTATTTTATATTGCATTATTATTATTAATATTAATGTTATTATTAACAGTTCTCAGAATTAAAGATATGTTTAAAAGCATTTAAAAGTTTTTGTCAGAGCCCTTGTTATTCTTAATTTTGACATTAATTTTCATTTTTACACCAGACATATATCGGTTCAAAATATCAGTTATCGCCGGTCTACTTGATCTGTAATACAGTTTTTTACAGTCGCTAGGACACATTTCTCAATACTTAGGTCACTTTTGCAAAACTCTTCACACAGTGAGCACAACAGAAGTCTATGTGGGCTAAACTGAGGATCAATTATCATTGCTTTGGCACAAAATGCATTCAATGACTACATCTCTCAAATTTCATGAATTCTTTTCTCACTCAGACACAACAACTGCCAAAACTCTTTGTACGTACAGGCCAATTTGCACATGCTTACATACTGTTTTCAAAACTGTTAAACTTAAGTTCAAAACAATAACATAATACAAAACTGAATAAGACAGAAATTTGCTACATTTCTACAGTAATATAGTTATGAAATATATTCTGCATCTAAAAAATCAAATACTATCAAAACAATTAGATGAAACTGAACACCTACACAAGCATTAGTCTTTCAATTTCATTACCATCAATTCAAAAGGGGAAACTTTTTCAATATAATTTTGTTCTGTAATGTAAACATGGACCATGTAACATAAACTGCAGTGAATTATAAGCAGTAGAGAGTGTCATTCTTGTTTTGTAAAGACATTTTAAAAAAGAAAACATTGTATAATGCTAACTGATGTTAGTGTTTTTAGGTCGATGTTTTATGAGTGACAAAGTGTGTTTGCTCGGTGAAAACCTTTGCTAGTGTTCTGGAAGAATGAGTTGATTTGAGACATGTATGAAGTGTTTTGGTAGATTTAGTGCATTTTGAATGTCAAGTTAAACTCTGTGCCAAGATGAAAGTTGGTTAGGAGAACTGGTTGAAGAGTTTTGAAAAAGTGACCTAAGTATTGAGAAATGTGTCCTAGCGATTGTAAAAAACTGTAATCGATATCAGCATCGGCCCTGAAAAACACATATCAGTCGACCTCTATTTGTGATGGCACGGCACAACATTCAATCTCCCTGAGGGAAGACGCGATCAAAAAGGGAAGTCGTCTTTCACTATTGCTAATGTTGTTAAATAGAGAAAAACATGCTACACTCATATAGCCTAACTTGTAGTAGGCTATTCTTGGACCTCATTATTGAAACACAAAATAATAAAGTCTCAAGCACCAAAAGCAGCCCATACTAGGCTAATTCTCTAAGTTCTCTACTTCTTTTTAATTGAAAAATATGCATTTTCATTTATTCACATTTCATTTATTTACATTTATTAACTTTTAAGTGCCATTGTTTAAAAAAATGCTTTACTGGCTGAAGTTTATGGTTTTGAATAGAGGTTGATGTTTAATATCCATTGGTGTAGCTATATATAGAAAATGAGTAAAATTCAACAATTTGAACATGGAGCCACATTATATCTATGAGACTGAACCATATTATAGGGCCTTTAAAATGAAGATTACAAAAGAAAAGTTTATTAAGAATGAGAATAGACGGATATTGAGATATCTTCAATACTTTTAGAATTATGGGCACACAAACTTTGGAAAAATACTATTTATGGCACTCAGACAGGAATGTTCAATTGTGTTGATAGAAAAAAAAAACGAGATACATTTCTAGTTTCAACATTATTTGTTCTTCAGAAAAATGTGTAACCATTGAAAATGTGTACCAATTTACTCATGGAGGCGCACTGAGATCCCTATCTCTGGAAATTAACCATATTGGGCCTTAAAAATTAAGAAAAGATTAGAATTTAGAAGGATATTAAGATATCTGTAGCTAATATGAGTAAATGCAAACACAAGATTTTTGCCATTTTTGAACTGTTGGCATGTAATGCAACAAAGATTGCTAACGTCAACAGATTTAACTAACAGGCCTACCAATCTCCCCAGACAGCAACATAGTGTGGGCCAGATCCGGCCCACATCTGGTACATGTGGATTACACGCAGACCAAATGTGGGCCGGATCTGGGCCGACACTATGTTGCTGTCAGGGATGTGTAAAAATAAAATAATGATGTTGTTCTAAAGTCATTTTACCCCCCTGTAATCTGATTCCAAATCTCAGGTGAAAATTGTAATTCTGACCCCCCTCTACAAAATATTGGATTACTCAGTAAATATACAACCATTACATTTAATATTTTGGCTTTCTTCTTCATTTATGCTTGTCTTTCTTCAGAAAAAAAGAAAAGAAAAGAAAATCAAATCAAATCAAATATTTGAGCAGGGAAAGTTTCTGAAATTTGGTTGATTTTGACACGAAATTACCCAAATGTGTTTATGTCTGAACCTTTTATACATCTTTTATACACATACTTAACTGCAGATACTGAAATGACATACACTGTGTGGTACAGTACAAATATTTTGAGTGTCCCTTATTCTGTCCCTTATTTTCGATTATCCCTTATTTTCCTTTCCAGATGTTGGCAGCCCTACTTTCTCCCCAAAATGGCAGAAGTGTAGGACTATTGGCTTTCACTTCTTGTCAATATAAGTTCTTTGATAGTACTGTCACAGTACTTTTTATGTAAGGGTTGAAACATTATCTGGTCTGAAAGTATCATAGATGTCTCATGAAGATAAACACTGCCACCTGCTGGACATCATCAGAACACCAGAAAAAACACTAATGATCCCGGTGACCAGCGGTGAGCTGTCCGGTCTGATTGAGGAGTAAAACAACATCCATCTCCATCTGAGAAACATCAGGATGGAGAGCAAAATGTTTTTGGCCTAGGCTAGAATGGCAGTCATGTTGTAATGTAGCCATTCCGTTCTGAGTCAGTTGCACAATTTCACCACTAGATGTCAGTAAAGCCGCACGGAAATCTCAACATGAGAACGTCAATGAAATTCTGTCCTGTTCTGTCCAACTCTATTTTTTCACCCAGTCGTCTTTGGTATTTAGTCTTAAAATCGATCAAGTATGAAGGGAAAATCAGGGTTGTCACAAGTGCTTTCCCAGATAGCAAACAGACGTCGATTCAACGTTTATTTTTGGATGTAGAGGTCAGTATCAGTCGTCAATCAAATTTCAATGTTGAATCAATGTTCACTATTTGATCGGTACATCAGAACGTTATTACGTCGAAAGTATAACATCGATTCAACGTCGAAATGAGGTTGTTTCATCAATAGATACAAATCATAACGTCTTTTTTGTTTGTTTGTTTGTTTGTTGTTGTCTGATATATGCTGAAACTTGTTTAGAGGAATCGGACATTACCTGACACTGATATTAAAATGAGCAGTCTTCGAAGTTTCCGTAATGTTTTTTTTCGGATGCCACATTAAATGAAAATTAAATGAAAGCATACCGAAGATTGCTCAAATGGAAGCGCAGATAGGTCATAAAACACGCGAGATGAAGATAATCCCGTACAGAAATACTGTATGTGAAACACTGTTAAATATATTGAAATATATTTTGAAAATATATTTTAAGAATGCATAGAACATAAAGCTTAAAAATTTTCTAAATATGAGTATAAATATGTGTACATATGTGAAAATATATTCATAAAAATACTATTCATGCCACATGTTATGTATAGTTTTTAATCAAGTGAGTTTTTGCAATATATATTTTTATTTCTACACTAAGTTTACAATTTCTAAAGCTATAGGCTATTATTATATTATATTATATTATATTATATTATATTATATTATATTATATTATATTATATTATCCCCTTCACCCTGTGACCATTGAAATGGACAGTACTGCCTGGTCACTGATTGGTCCCTGATCTACCAATCACAATGAAAGTATGACCCATAACTTAATCTGATTGGCTTCAGGCATCACAAAAGACAGGCATGGCTAGACCAACTAGACAGGAGGAGCTCTTTTTTATATGCAGATTTATGTTCATGGTAGCATCATCAACTTGCACCTAATATAATCTATCAGGTGATAATATTCAAAGTTAATTTGAAGATCTTACAGAGCTGTAGAACACAGGATTTTTTTTTAAAAGTTTGATGTCCATCGCAATGGACATTAGGTTTTAATAAAATTATCAATATTTTTTTCTGATTTTATGTCTTCAATGTTGTGACCATAAACTGTCATTCATGTTTTCATTAGTTTTAGTGAAAAACAGAAACAGCGAATGTGAAATATGTGCATGCACAGCAACACACACACACACACAGGGATGGGCAGTATTTCAAATACATGTATTTGAAATATGTATTTGAAATACAAAAAATACATAAAATACCTTTTTGCCAGTCAACCTCTTTATTAGGCAGCTGATTTCAACTAGTTCAACTAGTTCAGATATGCCCTTTTCAGACATGTGAGCTGCAGCAGTAGGAGTGCTACAATTAAGTGAACAAATTATCTGTATTCCTGTAAGGAAAAAAGGAATAGGCTAATGCTGCCTTCACATTCAAGTGCTTTGCTGTCAGAAAGAATAGAAATCATGGAGGACACCAGATTTCTTGGGGAATTCTTGTTAAAGCCAAAATGTATTGAAATTATTTAATTTAGAATAAAATGTAGTGTCCCATTCATTGACAACCACATAAACATTCACAGCCCTGGACATAAGAGCTAGCCAGTCAGTCTTGATTTTTATTATTATTTTATTTTGCTTTTATCAACTAGCTGTTCAAATTTGTTTCAATCATTACTGCTTGCTATGGTTGGGGAATATATATATATATATATATATATATAAAACAGTGAAGTGTTAATCGATTGAACTATATCATTTATATATATGGTGGCATGCAAAACTTTGGGAACCCCTTGCAGAATGTGTGAAAATGTGAATAATTTTAACAAAATAAGAGAGATCATACAAAATGCATGTTATTTTTTATTTTACTGTCCTGAGTAAGATATTTTACATTAAAGATGTTTACATATAGTCAACAAACAAAAAAAATGCTGAATTTATTAAAATAACCCCGTTCAAAAGTTTGGGAACCCCTGGATGATCTACGATTGTTTTTTTTTTTTTGTTTTGTTTTGTGATGGTTGTTCATGAGTCCCTTGTTTTTGAAAACTTTTTGAATTTGAAGATCAAGGTAAATTGTACTTAATTTGTCTTCCAGGAATCATGCAAGTATCTTCTGTTGCTTCGGAAGGGCAGTACTAAATGAAAAAAAAATTATATTTCAACAAAATAAGAAAAATTTGGACATCTTCATCTTGTTCTTAATGCATTGTGTTTCCTTCTAGAGCATCAGTAAATATTTGAACCTTTTTTAATAGTTGTGTTTGAGTCCCTCAATTGTCCTCAGCGTGGAAAGACGGATCTCAAAATCAAACAGTCATTGCTGGAAAGGGTTCAAATATGCAAAAAATGCTTGAAAACTGAAGAATCTGCAGGACCTGGAGGATTTTTCTGAAGAACAGAGCTCAGTTTAACTGCTCAGGACAAACAAGGGACTCATGAACAGCCATCACAAAACAAACAAACAGTCGTAGATCATCCAGGTAACCACACAAAGAATTAAGAATCATTGGTTCCCAAACTTTTGAACGGGGTTATTTTAATAAATTCAGCAATTTTTTTTTTTTTTTTTTTGTCTTGTGGACTATATGTAAACATCTTTTATGTAAAATATCTTACTCAGGACAGTACTAAGTAAAAAAAATAACATCGTTTTAATTCTTTTGGTGTTATTGGAATACTTCTTTCATGTAGTGGACAATTTTAAGATTTTGGTCTATTTTTGCTTCCATGTCTTCTTTTACTCTAATGGAAAGAAAACTTCCAAAATACACATTTAGATGGTTGTTTTAAGCCTACTACCCTCCGTCTGTTTGCATCTGTAGATTTCTTCTAAATTAACCAAAACAAGCTAATCTGCATATTTGAACACATCAAGAGTTTTTTTCCCCTGAAATGTTATAAGTGCATAATATATATTATAACAAATGCCTGCAGAGGGCGCCAAAAGCCTGGTGATTGTTGTTGTTACACAGCACGATCAAATCCTTGTTTTTGGCCAACCAGCATAATTAAAAAATATAATATTAGTTAAATAATAATAATAATATTCGGCCACTTCTTTGTGATAGAAATGCTACAGCCACTGTAATAACAGTTGTTGAAGTAATTTCTTCAACAAGAATATGTAGACATCAAAACATGCACACTCAGAGTGAGGGTTTAAACTTTTATTGATGTATTCTCCTGTGTAAGCATAGATTTAAGAATGATAGCATTATGCAGTGCTGTATTATGATTTTTAAATGGTTTTAATAAATCGTGCATTCTTAGAAATCTGTCTAATAACGCGGTTCATGGATCCACGTCTGCGGAATGCTCCTCTTAGGGTATTGACAGCCCTTCAGATACCTTTATCATGGTTCAAAACGCAATGCAGAGCACATTCAAATAATTGAAATTATATGACATAAATTACATTGGTATCAAATCAGGCAGATGCGTTGCTGGTGGTCAAATTATTAACGCGGCGTCAAACGTATAAATAATCTCACCCTTAAATAGCCAAAAATTTCATATGTTTGTGAACATACATAGGCTACCTGAAAGAGATGCACGGGATTCATCTAGGGCTTTTTTCTTTTTCGCTTCTCATCGCCAGGCAGACAGCTGTCTTTTCCCGGGAATAGTTGTCGCAAGTTGTCTGCCAGCAGCAAACATGAGTTGGGGCGGGGCGCGCGTGCGTGCGGGAATGAATGGCGTGTCGCGGAGGAAGGGCGTCTGAACTCGACAAAGAAAAAAAAAAAAGCAATCCAGAAAAAAGGGCACTTTCTCTCTAGGGAGAAAAAGGGCAGGTGCTCAGGCCCCCTTTTATGTCTATGTGTGCACGTGCCTGCCCCTGAGCTCAAGCGATCTTCCAGCCTCAGTCTCTCAGTAGCTTGGATTACAGGCGCGCGCCACTGCACCCGGCGAGAGCTGCGAGAATCAGCGCTGCTACTGAATCTAGTGCTGTCACAGCGCCCTCTAGTGTATGAAAATCAAATAATAGTTTTGATTCTTCCATTCAAGTCTTCCATCTAGAGTAGCCTATTTTCTATTCTCATTAATTTTAATACATCTGATTTTTTTTTTTTTTTTTAATAAACTGATCTTAGTCTAATCAATGAATCATTTGTTATATCTATAGATTTTCAGCTGGTTTGAACATTAAATGTGTATTATATTTGTAAAACATTGACATATATCTTACATTTGTGATACATATAATAATGGATTGTTGTAAATTTATCTAACAGAGAAGATATAAAGAATAATATACTTTATTATTATAAACAAAGACTGGACTGGATTACTTAATTTGGCCAGTAAGGGCTTTTTTTTTTTTTTTTTTTTGTTAATTTTGTTGTTGCTGCGGTTTAGCCACAGAATAAATTTGCACACAAAAGACTGAGTCTCGCTGTATCGCTCAGGCTGCACTGCAGTGTCTATTCACAGGCGCGATCCCGCTACTGATCGACACGGGGGCTTTGACCTGCTCCGTCTCCGACCTGGGCCGGTTCACCCCTCCTTAGACGACCTGGTGGACCCAGGCTCCCCCAGGAGCACCATATCGATACCGAACTTAGCGCGGACACCCGATCGACATAGACCACTGCAGCCCAGAACCCCTGAGCTCAAGCGATCCTCCAGCCTCAGCCTCCCAGTAGCTTGGATTACAGGCGCGCGCCACTACACCCGGCAAGAGCTGCGAGAATCAGCGCTGCTACTGAATCTAGTGCGCTCACAGCGACCCCTAGTGTGTGAAAACAGATGTTTAGGTTCACAATGAGGCAGGGTGAATGATAGCTTGTGGAGGATAATATTTTCACAAGAGGTACATTTTCAGTACTGTTAGTACTAATGTCCAAACAGATTCAGTTTTTCAATAAGTTTAAGCATACTGTCAATTGATTATAGTACAATGGGCCTACACGAGCTCACTTTTCATCACACCTAAAAGTTTAATTTAAACACTTTTCATTTAAAGTAATTGTCTTTCATAATGCAATTGCATAAGAGTTTTCATTTTTTTATCTGTTCTCATTCATTTTAATATATATCTGACTATTTTATTAGCTACAATTAATCAATAATGGTTAATCAGTTGGTTTGATTATTACAGTTTTGTTTTCAACTGCTAACGAGCATTGTTCAATACTGAAGCCACATTTTCAAAAGTCTTCATACAGTCTGCATTACCAACATGAATCTTGGTCAAACAGTTAATCTCACCTCAAAAACTCACTCAGACCAACAAAACACTTCATATATATGTCTCAAAATAAGCTCGTTCCACCATAACACTGCAACAATTCTCATTCAAAAAACATACATTACATTCATAACACACTGACCTAAAAAAACACTAACAACAGGGAGCATTACATAAATGATGAATTTTGATCTTTGAAGTTTGAATGATTTTTCACATAAATCAGTATTTCATAGAATAAGATCTTTCCATGGTACTGACTGTATTACAGCATAAATAATGAATGAGAAATGCAGCAATTCATGTTTTATGTTTTTCTATATCTTTACATTTAGTAATTTACTTGTGAAAAAATATAAAGTTGAAACAACAACAAAATCCTGAAGTAATAATTAAAAAAAAACAAAAAAAAAAACAACAACAACAACAAACCAAACAAACAAGCAACGAAAAAAAAAAAATCAAAAGCAAGTATAGTATAATCACGTATATACAGTATTAGAGTCCCAGCTGTGCCAGGAGTCTCTCTGTGTGGAGTTTGTATGTTTTCTCCGTGTTGATGTTGGTTTCCTCTGCAGAGGGTTCACCCCACAATCCAAACACATACAGGACAGGTGATTTGGAGACTGTAAGTTTGCCCGTTGGTGTTTGTGTGAATATGAATGCTGGGAGAGACTCCAGCCTCCCCACGATCCTACATAGGACTCTGACACTCTTCTTTCCCCTTGATCCATGTTTCCAAACAAAATCATTAAAATCATTCTGAAGCCAGTCCCCCGATTTACCAAAAGATGACAAAAAAATAAAACAAAAAACTACTACTACTGTAAGAGAGACTAAAAATAGGACACCTGGGTCGGCTTTCAGCTGAAATTGCAATAAGTTGTGTTTGGAATAATTATTATTTAATTTCATTGTAAATATTCTGCTAAGATTTTATATTTCAGTATAATTCCTGCAGAAATTTATCCTCGTTCTGATTTGAATGTGCTTTTATCAGTTTTGAAAGCAATTTGTAGCATTCGAAAAATGTGCTGCAAATATATAATGTTTTGCAGATGGTGAAGTATGAATGACAAAAGTGTTCATGGATTTTGAAAAACGTGGTCATGAATGCATTTTGCGTGAAAGCAATGAAAAATGATTCACAGTTTGGTCCACATAGACTTCTGTTTCGCTGAATGTGTGAAGAGTTTTGAAAATGTGGCTTCAGTATTGAACAATGCTTGTTAGTAATTGGAAAAACTGTAATAAAGTGTGAAACAGCGCCTCCATCCGGCCATAGATTGCAGTCAATGAATACTAACAGACATATCACATTTCTTCCAGAGAGAGGCGGTATAGTACCTATAATATAATACAGTACAGTACAGTAGTGCAAATCGGCAATTGCCATTACTGAAAAGATTTAACAATTAAAAAAGATTACAAATTTGAAAGTGAGAGGAGCTAATATCTGGAGTTAACAAGTAAAATGGAAATGCACGGTCATAAATTTAATTTCTGTTGTCACATTATTCATCTATAAACATTTCTTATTTCACTTCTATCCCAATGAACAAGAACAAACACAAAAGACTGAGTCTCGCTGTATCGCTCAGGCTGCACTGCAGTGTCTATTCACAGGCGCGATCCCGCTACTGATCGACACGGGGGCTTTGACCTGCTCCGTCTCCGACCTGGGCCGGTTCACCCCTCCTTAGACGACCTGGTGGTCCCGGGCTCCCCCAGGAGCACCATATCGATACCGAACTTAGCGCGGACACCCGATCGACATAGACCACTGCAGCCCAGAACCCCTGAGCTCAAGCGATCCTCCAGCCTCAGCCTCCCAGTAGCTTGGATTACAGGCGCGCGCCACTGCACCCGGCAAGAGCTGCGAGAATCAGCGCTGCTACTGAATCTAGTGCGCTCACAGCGACCTCTAGTGTGTGAAAACAGATGTTTAGGTTCACAATGAGGCAGGGTGAATGATAGCTTGTGGAGGATAATATTTTCACAAGAGGTACATTTTCAGTACTGTTAGTACTAATGTCCAAACAGATTCAGTTTTTCAATAAGTTTAAGCATACTGTCAATTGATTATAGTACAATGGGCCTACACGAGCTCACTTTTCACCACACCTAAAAGTTTACAGTTTTTTACAGTCGCTAGGACACATTTCTCAATACTTAGGTCACTTTTGCAAAACTCTTCACACAGTGAGCACAACAGAAATCTATGTGGGCTAAACTGAGGATCAATTATCATTGCTTTGGCACAAAATGCATTCAATGACTACATCTCTCAAATTTCATGAATTCTTTTCTCACTCAGACACAACAACTGCCAAAACTCTTTGTACGTACAGGCCAATTTGCACATGCTTACATACTGTTTTCAAAACTGTTAAACTTAAGTTCAAAACAATAACATAATACAAAACTGAATAAGACAGAAATTTGCTACATTTCTACAGTAATATAGTTATGAAATATATTCTGAATCTAAAAAATCAAATACTATCAAAACAATTAGATGAAACTGAACACCTACACAAGCATTAGTCTTTCAATTTCATTACCATCAATTCAAAAGGGAAACTTTTTCAATATAATTTTGTTCTGTAATGTAAACATGGACCATGTAACATAAACTGCAGTGAATTATAAGCAGTAGAGAGTGTCATTCTTGTTTTGTAAAGAAATTTTAAAAAAGAAAACATTGTATAATGCTAACTGATGTTAGTGTTTTTAGGTCGATGTTTTATGAGTGACAAAGTGTGTTTGCTCAGTGAAAACCTTTGCTAGTGTTCTGGAAGAATGAGTTGATTTGAGACATGAATGAAGTGTTTTGGTAGATTTAGTGCATTTTGAATGTGAAGGTAAACTCTGTGCCAAGATGAAAGTTGGTTAGGAGAACTGGTTGAAGAGTTTTGAAAAAGTGACCTAAGTATTGAGAAATGTGTCCTAGCGATTGTCAAAAACTGTAAAATCATTCTGAAGCCAGTCCCCCGATTTACCAAAAGATGACAAAAAAACAAACAAACAAACAAAAACTACTACTACTGTAAGAGAGACTAAAAATAGGACACCTGGGTCGGCTTTCAGCTGAAATTGCAATAAGTTGTGTTTGCAAAAATAATTATATAAATACAATGTAAATATTCTGCTAAGATTTTATATTTCAGTATAATTCCTGCAGAAATTTATCCTCGTTCTGATTTGAATGTGCTTTTATCAGTTTTGAAAGCAATTTGTAGCATTCGAAAAATGTGCTGCAAATATATAATGTTTTGCAGATGGTGAAGTATGAATGACAAAAGTGTTCATGGATTTTGAAAAACGTGGTCATGAATGCATTTTGCGTGAAAGCAATGAAAAATGATTCACAGTTTGGTCCACATAGACTTCTGTTTCGCTGAATGTGTGAAGAGTTTTGAAAATGTGGCTTCAGTATTGAACAATGCTTGTTAGTAATTGGAAAAACTGTAATAAAGTGTGAAACAGCGCCTCCATCCGGCCATAGATTGCAGTCAATGAATACTAACAGACATATCACATTTCTTCCAGAGAGAGGCGGTATAGTACCTATAATATAATACAGTACAGTACAGTAGTGCAAATCGGCAATTGCCATTACTGAAAAGATTTAACAATTAAAAAAGATTACAAATTTGAAAGTGAGAGGAGCTAATATCTGGAGTTAACAAGTAAAATGGAAATGCACGGTCATAAATTTAATTTCTGTTGTCACATTATTCATCTATAAACATTTCTTATTTCACTTCTATCCCAATGAACAAGAACAAACACAAAAGACTGAGTCTCGCTGTATCGCTCAGGCTGCACTGCAGTGTCTATTCACAGGCGCGATCCCGCTACTGATCGGCACGGGGGCTTTGACCTGCTCCGTCTCCGACCTGGGCCGGTTCACCCCTCCTTAGACGACCTGGTGGTCCCGGGCTCCCCCAGGAGCACCATATCGATACCGAACTTAGCGCGGACACCCGATCGACATAGACCACTGCAGCCCAGAACCCCTGAGCTCAAGCGATCCTCCAGCCTCAGCCTCCCAGTAGCTTGGATTACAGGCGCGCGCCACTACACCCGGCGAGAGCTGCGAGAATCAGCGCTGCTACTGAATCTAATGCGCTCACAGCGACCTCTAGTGTGCCATAATCAGCGTGCAGTAATTGAAACAAAACTGCAGGTTGTGACCACCAGCTAGGCTACAGTTTGCTTCACAGCTACATATTCACAATTTCTAAATTCAAATGACAAAAAAAGTTTAGATTTAGATGTTTCCTCACTAACTTTATTGCATCACTGTAAAAAATATTTTCATGATTTATCAAACTTTTTTTCTTTTGTCAAATCAACTTAATTAGCGTGGTTCAGAATGATAACATAATAGTTTAAGTTTCTGTTGATTAAACCAATCTCCTTCTTTGTATTAACACAAATTTTTAGTTTCAATGAACTAAAAATTTTAAGGCAACCAGGTTACTTAGCCTACTTTTTAAGTTTATCCAACGTTTTTTTTTTTGTTGTTGTTTGTTTTTTACATGTAATCTGGATTATGTAATCAGATTAAGAAAATAAGTACTTGTAATTAGATCATTATATATATATATATTTTTTTTTTTTAATTTAAATTTAATAATTAGGCCTAAAACATGATTATTAGGGACTCATTTCAGTTTTAAGGAGTATTTTCATTGCAACACTGCATATCGAATCAACTCCTGACGAACACATTAATTATTATTTAAATTATCACTCAGTAGGCTAAGTAATGTAACCATGCATTACTATGTCTTTGGAAGGCTTTATAATTAATATTATAATTTTATATTTTTTAATATAATTTTTATTATTTTAATTTTAAATTTGTTACATGATTTATTTAATTATTAGTTTAGTTCCATCACAAACGCCAGTTTGGGAAACCCTGACATAATGTTTAACGCACTTCATTTTGTTGATAAAGAATATATTTTTATATCAATTGCATTATCCTATTCAATTCAATGAGTTAGGTCAAATGTAATATAAAAGTATTACCTAAAATGTGTAACGTACAGTGTTGGGCAGTAACTAGTTACTAGTAACAGTAATAATATTACTTTTTGCAGTAACTAGTGTAACTAATTACTAATAAGAGTTCAGTAATAATATTACCATCCATAAAACATTGTTACTTTTGATGCCTCAGCCCTTACTGATTTGAAATCCAACAATCCAATAATTCCTAGATTTGTTTTCATAATTTTCATGACTCCAATGTGGATTTTGGTGTGTTTTTAATTGTGTGTGTATTTATGCTTTGGCAATTTTGTGTAAATCATGCTTTAGGGCAAGTTGTGGCCAAATGGTTAGAAAGTCGGACTTGTAACCCGAAGGTCGCGGGTTTCAGTCTCAGCACCTTCAGGAAATGTAGGTGGAGGGAGTGAATGAACAGCGCTTTCTTCCACTCTCATTACCCCACCTTGAGGCACAGAACCCCCAATCGCTCTCTATAGGTGCCGCAACAAAAAAAAAAAAATGGCTGCCCACTGCTCTGGGGGTGTGTGTGTGTGTTCAACACTCACTGCTGTGTGTGTGCACTTGGATGGGTGAAATGCAGAGCACAAATTCAGAGTATGGGACACCATACTTGGCTACACATCATTTCAACTTTCATAATGTACTTCTTTTGAAAACTGAAAATCATTCAACCATTGCGGCTTTTTAAAGAATAAGCACACTTTTCACACTCACTATTTTATTTATTTCGTCTGCTAATAATGTCTGTCTACATACAAATATCACAGGAGAATTATGATATTTTGTCATTTATGATGTGCTGTCCTCCTGTCCTACAGAGGGCGCTGTTGCGTGTTTTAATGGCATCACGTCCCAGAACGTCCAGTAGTCAACTCAACACCTGTAACAGAAAAATCCAAACATAACGACGCAGGCTCTCCTTTCACATGGATTATTTTTGACAATGCACCGGTAACTCAAAATAATACATGTGTAAGTGAACATATCAAAGAACCTTTGTTAATTACGAATAGTTATTTTGTTTTGGTTTCATGAAAAACTACTGGTCTGTTAGCCAGCTAGCTGAATAGCTGTCTTATTCTTTTGTGCAAGTTTCAGGAATTAGATGGCGTTTTAATTTAGAAACGGAGTGTGTATAGTATATGGCATTGTGCAAATAATTTAACCTATAACGTAACGTATATTTCAAAAATAGGTCTTCTGAAGATATCCGGGTGTCTGTTTTTAATATCGCTGTAATATACAAATAGACCTTTAAATGCCATCTTTTAATTTGTTTTCGCTTTTGACTGTTTATTTATGCAACAAAAGTTTTATTTACGTGGAACGATCTACTTTATGACTGCCCTGCATACGCCCTGAAATCAAGTTTCAGATGCAGTATTCGGTTAAAGTATTTACAGTTTCATTTGAATATGGGGTCTTGAAGCAGTTTTCTCTGGCAGGACTGACATTACACGACCATGGCCATTGGCTGTGTGAGTGTGTAGCTGCTTAAAAATAGCGAGAGAGATATTTTTAACCGCTTGCTGTCAGTCCAGATGTATGACGTAAGTCAAATGGTGTCTTTTCACCATTATGTAAGGTTTAGATTCAGAATGCCTCTGGGTGCAAAGTCTGTTGGTCAAACGTCACAGGAAACGCATCACTCCAAGTAGTCTCATATCAGGCTCAGGGCCCAGTTGTTCAAAAAGTTTAATCTGGATGAGAATGATCTGGATTTTGAAATCCCATGTCTTGCTATCCAGGATCAGGTAATCCATCTTACTTTTGTGCTTGCTTTTCAAAACAACATTGTATTGGATCACACTGATCGAGATAAAATTTTCCAGAGTACCAAATCCAGATTAACAGTGCTCTAAACGAGACTGTATATCACTATTTATATAAAGAACAACAGATAGTCAACATTGGGTCACTTTGTGTTTTTATTTGAAGAGACCGAAAATAGCACAAAAAACTATACAAACATCCCATTCCAATTTCAGTTTTTTTTTAACCAGTCAGGTCCCTCATCTGACCCACAGCACAGACAAGAAAAAGGTCCATTGTCAGTAGTGTAGTGATGTATTAAGCACTGCTCACACAGAAGTCACTTTCAAACCAAGCAACTCGAACATTAGCAAAATCTACATGGAAATCTTTTTTTGTCCTCACACGAAACTCCAGAACGCGTGGATTCCTATTGAAATGACTAGATTTTGTGTATGAAATTCCACTGAGCAACAGTAATTGTGTCTGCACCTCGTTCGTTCATCTTTAGAACAAAAATGAAGACATTTGTAATAAAATCTGAGTGATTTCTGTCCCTCCATTAACAGCTATGCAACTACCACTTTGACGCTTCAAAAAGTTCATAAAGAGATCGTAAAACTAATCCATATGAATCAAAAGGTTTAGTCCAAATTTTCTGAAGAGACTTAATCGCTTTATATGATGATTTATATGATGATTCATCATATAAAGTTATCGTGTCTCTTCAGAAAATTTGGACTAAACCGCTCAATTCATATGGATTTTATGATCTCTTTATGAACTTTTTGAAGCGTCAAAGTAGTAGTTGTGTAGCTGGCAATAAAGGGACAGAAATCACTCAGATTTCATGAAAATAGATTTTAATTTGTGTTCCAAAGATGAATGAAAGTCTTACAGGTTTGAAACGACATGAGGGTCGTAATTAATGACAGAATTTTCATTTTTTGGGTGTACTATGCCTTTAAATCAAGTATAATATATACATATCTGTGTGTGTGTGTATATATATATATATATATATTAGTTTTATTAAATTTTGTTCCTGAAATCCACCCTTCTGGTGGGATCAGGATAATCTAGATTTTTTGGGGGGATCAAAGGTATCCCAATCCTATTAAAAAGTTTTGAACAACACATACTGAAGGTTTGATCTAGATCAAAATCCAGATTGGATTAAGTGTTCTAATCTGATTTCAGAATCCTTTTTTTTTTCTTCTTTCAAACCCATTTTCATGATTTGATCCAATCCACTATCTGAAATATGTGAACATTTCTTTTGCTGGGCCCTGATGATACTGAAATAATTAATTTTTTTGATTGCAGGTGGGTTACAGATGTAGCTGGGGTCTGGCAGCAGTGACCATGGCGCTGTGCTGGGGTGGTTTGTTGGTGTTGGTGGCCCTCTCCCGGGCCCTGGGCTCACCGCAGCACTCAGAGGAGCCTTCCGTGCCAGATGAATGGGTCCTGCTACATGTCGTGCAAGGCCACATAGGGGCGGGAAACTACAGCTACCTGCGTCTCAACCACGAAGGACGCATTATCCTCCACATGCAAAGCCTTAAAGGAGATGCGGATCTCTACGTCTCTGACAAGACGCTGCGGCCAAACTTTGACTCCTACAAGCTTCAGTCTACCACCTGTGGCCAGGATGTGGTAGTCGTCCCGGGGGATTTTGTAAGGCCTGTTGGAATCGGGATCTACGGACATCCCTCCTACATGGAGAGTGAGTTTGAGATGAAGGTGTTTTACGACCAGACAGCACTGACAGAAGATGAAATGGAGAAAAACTCTTATCCTTCAAATGAGACTCCTGGTCAGTCTCAACACTCTCAGGGCCGTGAGGATGTGATGGAAGAAGAGGAATCCATCCTGTGGACTATTCTAATTGGGATTCTTAAGATCATACTTGAAATTTTGTTTTGATTTTGATGTGCCAGGTGCCATAATACCACATTTGCCACAATGAACTGTTCTTCCCGTTTAGATCAAATAAACAGAATTTCTTTTTGGCCAGAGTTTTGACAAAGGACTAGAAATGTTTTCCTGAAGTTTTGTTTAAATATAGCGAGGCGCCACACTATAAGGACAATGTAAATTTCTGCCATAGTTTTCTTAACATGTCATCTAATTTTACTAACAACTTTATAATTTGCATATCAACACAACTGATTGCACTTGACATGTTAAACACAAGGTTCTCTCTTTTGACCTGATTGGTTCTCTTCTGACATTTAATTGATTGAGTTATAAAAAAAAAAGTCTGTTGTGTGGCGTGTTTATTTGTCTTTTACTGACATTGGTATGTAAATTCTAGGTTTTAAACTGCACTATGCAATCACACAAATCACCTTGTGATGAAGGTTGTACAGCTGTGCCTATTGTGAAGAAGAGTCTGTTGGCTAATAAACAGCAAAGAATCTTCTGCACCTGTAGTTGTAAGATACAAATAAAATAATCACTTATTTTTGAAAGTTTCTCTGTGTCCAACATTACTTAGGATTGTGTTCAGCTTCTGTGTTATATATGTGTTTTTGTGCAAAAAAGAGCTTATGTTCAAAAACAAAAACTTATGTTTAAGCTTATGTTCAGTGCTTTGTAATGTTACAGTGTTTGGTCACTGTGTTAATATGGCATGGTATTCCATGAATACTTGATTAGATACAGCTGTGTCTCTGAATAAGTCACATCATCTGTTATTGTGTATTGTGTATTGTTTACAGTATATTATAATATATTTATTGTTTTAGACACAATATACAGTAAGTATATTATTTTGGAATGTGAAGATACCTATTATATATGCAATAATCTATATTATGCTCATCTTAATCTGTATAAATATTAAAATACAATATACACACACACAGACACATAAGCATACTCTAATGCATACATATAAATATATATATACACTCTATATGTACACATGCTCTATACATACATATATAGAGAGCATATTTTAAAGCAATAATAATAAATGTAATTAAAATAAATATTTAAAAAATAATAAATGAACACCTGTAACATCTCATATACAAAATTGTTACATACGTTATCATAATACCCCCCAAACGCGTAGGTCTATGTTTATTGCATATAATTCAGGAGACAAACGCGGCTTACGTCATATGAGGGCGACGGAATTGTACGCACACGACCTTCCTGACAGGGAAACCAAATAATGTAAGAAGCTGAAATTATAACACCAGTGTTTTTAGTATTTCATTTATTTAGCCCGCATCATGTTTCGTGCCACGTTGGCAATATGTGGAAGAACAGTTGTTAAAAGGGTAAGTGTTCGCTTGTAGCTCATCCTGTAATATAAACGCGTGTGAATACGATATTTATGTTCATGCTGGAACACATTGACGAGTTAAACCATGATTTTTCTCAAACCAGTTCATCTCATCGGTCTCTGAAGAAAGCGCACTTCCATCAAATCTGCGACTCCCATCAAATCTCATCGGAGTCGCGGGACAAAGTAGGCAAAGCTTTGCGTATTTAATAGAGAATTATAATGCATTAATTGCTAATACTACTGAGAATACTACTGACTTCTGAGAAGAATAAATGTCTGGCTTTGAAGTGATTTAAGCTTTACACTCCTACTTTCTGAGTTAAAAGTATGACACGGCAACCATAGTTTCTACAAATATACCATACTGAACTGCTGTCACAATGAAACTGGGGGACCTTTCTATTACCCATTATTGTTATCTATAAAGCTGTTCAACCAAATGACATTCGGAGTGCAAGGACAACCTATATTAAAGGGTTAGTTCACCCAAAATTGAAAATTCAGTCATTAATTACTCACCCTCATGTTGTTTCACACACGTAAGACGTTCGTTCATCTTCAGAACACAAATTAAGGTATTTTTGATAAAATCCAATGGCTCAGAGAGGCCTCCATTGCCAGCAAGATCATTTCCTTTTTCAATGCTCAGAAAGCTACTAAAAACATATTTAAAACAGTTCATGTGAGTACAGTGGTTCAAACTTAATATTGTAAAGCGACAAGAATAATTTTTGTGCGGCAAAAAAACCCAAAATAACGACTTTATTCAACAATATCTAGTGATGGGCGATTTCAAAACACTGCTTCATGAAGCTTAACGAATCTTTTGTTTCGAATCAGTGGTTCGGAGTGCCAAAATCGGTAAACGAGGCTTCGTTATGTCATAAGTGTTTCGAAATTTCAATAGTTCACGTGACTTTGGCAGTTTGATACACTCTCCGAACCACTGATTTGAAACAAAAGATTCAAAAAGCTTCGAAGCTTCATGAAGCAGTGTTTTGAAATCACCCATCACTAGATATTGCTGTATAAAGTTGCTATTTGTTTTTTTTTTTTTGGTGCACAAAAAGTATTCTCGTTGCTTTATAATATTAAGGTTGAACCACTGTAGTCACATGAACTGTTTTAAAAAAGTCTTTAGTAGCTTTCTGGGCATTGAAAAAGGAAGTGATCTTGCTGTCAGTGGAGGCCTCACTGAGCCATCGGATTTTATCAAAAATATCTTAATTTGTGTTCTGAAGATGAACGAAGGTCTTACGGGTGTGAAACGACATGAGGGTGAGTAATTAATGACAGAATTTTCATTTTTGGGC
The DNA here is from genome assembly GCA_039654765.1 of Mylopharyngodon piceus. Taxonomy (NCBI): domain Eukaryota; kingdom Metazoa; phylum Chordata; class Actinopteri; order Cypriniformes; family Xenocyprididae; genus Mylopharyngodon; species Mylopharyngodon piceus. The sequence continues at coordinate 18,311,749 of CM077452.1, forward strand.
GAACTAACCCTTTAACTTAATATAGTTTCACAGTAATAACAACTGAAGTAATTAAAAATTTTTAGCAGGAACTTTGGTTTCCATGCTAAATTTTTGTTTGTTGTCAATGTAACTGCAACAGTGTCATTTTAAAATGCTTGTGGCGAACGTATCTGAACTCTTGTTTCAGAGAGGGCTCCTCCATCCGGCTCTGATCTTCCAGTGCTGCGCAGATGTGAGGCTGATATCCCGACTCACCTGGCACCCACTCAAACGTGGCTCGAGTCTTTGGAAAGTCATGACAGTGAACCTCTTGGTGTGGTTGACCTACACCCTGATGTCTTCTCAGTGCCTGTCAGGTAAACCATTTAGTCCTCTGAATGATTTTGGGATGAAGTTATGCTGCAAACAAATGGTTGTTTTTTGTTCCTGTTAACAGGCTGGATATTCTACATGCTGTAGAGGTCTGGCAACGTAATTTCAAACGAATAGTAAGTAACCATGAGGAGCATTTTATGCTTTTCTGTGCATTAATATACTGTCCAAATCATGTTCTATAAACCTCAGTCATATTGAATTATTGCATATGACATATGTGATGTAATTACTGTAGAGCCATGCAAAAGTCAAGTCAAGAGCTGAAGTCAGCGGTGGAGGCAGGAAACCATGGAAACAAAAAGGAAGTGGGCGGGCACGACATGGAAGCATTCGTTCTCCATTATGGAGGGGAGGTGAGATAATATTTGAGTTTAATTTAAAATGATATATGACTATATAGCTGTGAACCCATTGAATAACTAAACAAATGCTCCTCTTGGCAATTCAGGAGGAGTAGCTCATGGTCCACGAGGACCAACCAGCTATTATTACATGTTGCCCATGAAGGTGCGGGTGCAAGGGCTGAAAATCGCCCTAACTGCCAAACTGGCTCAGGTGAGGATGGGCTACGCTGTAAAAGTCTTGCTTGCTATGGAATGCGCTTTAGTATTATTTACATACTGTTTTAGTATTTATTAATATTTTGAATTAGCTTTTATTTTTACATTTTCAGTTGTCAAGTATTAGGTATTTTGTTATGTGCTTTGTCATTTTTAGTACTTTTTGAATTTAAAACTCATTTTGATCACCAAAATGACATATTTAAATGCATTTTCCTTTGGAATGCCTTAAAATAGCTTGAATGTAACTCTACACCCTTGCCTCATTTAGTATACATAGATCTATGAATATGCTAATTAGCTCCACCCCCACTCACTTTCACAAGCTCAGAGATCCACTCGGTCAACTTTACTGAGATAAACGCTGCACAATAGTATCGCTTTTCACAACATCGGACACATAACAATACTTACTATGATTAGCCTTTTGTATGACCACGTTATCAAACAGCTAATGTGTTGCTAATGTTACACGACTCCCTTGCTTCCGAGCAGTCATAGTTAGTGATATGCTAAAGCCCACCAGCACGTTGATGTGATTAATTACAAGTTAGTTTGTCACGTAAGAAACACCAGCGATTTCAAACCGCGGGTTTGAGACTGTCTTTGGTTTACTGCAGTTTTAAACAGAAAATACTCAGCAGTGTTGACATGAATTTGCACGTTTTGTCTTAAAGCATATTAAAAACACCCCATAGACATATGAACAACATTAAAAACTTGATTTTCACCACAGGGGGACTTTAAATCGTGAGTTTGTTTATTTCAGCTTTATTTAGCAAAACTGATACGCTTGTCAATAATTGAAAATTAGTTTGGTTCATAAATATTCTGTTAGATGAAATACCATAAACTAAGTGAAAGTCTAATTATTTCCCCAGGATTATCTTCATATTGTGGACTCGCTGGAGATTCCCACTCCAGACCCCCACTATCTCCAGGACCTGGTCAAACACAGACAGTGGGGGGAATCAGTCCTCATCGTTGATGTGTAAGTCTGTGAGAGTGAATGTATATACCATTGCCAACATGATATACATATGTTTTCTTAAGTAATTTCTTTTTTTGTTGTTGTTGAATGCATGCATTCCAGAGGTGATGAATTCCCTCAGAACATTCTCAAGGCAACCGAAAATCTGAAAACAGTGAATATTATTCCAGCTATAGGTAAACAAACTGACGACATCTAAAGCGCCCGTTTATTTGTAGACCAATCATAAGGGAATGTGACTTCTGTATTAAAGCTTCTATGAAGTTTTTACAGGTCTTTTTTTGCTTTTACAGGTCTAAACGTCCACAGCATGTTGAAACATGAGAGTCTGGTTCTCACTCTGGAAGCTGTAAAATTTCTTGAAAAGAAGCTTCTTTGGCATGATGAGCGTTACACTCCCCTGTATCCCTTCAAACTCCCATACAGAGACCTGCCATGAACACAGCAACACTGACTTTGAGTAATAAAATGTTTATTTCATAAAAACGGTGATCTAGTTGTCTCATTTCACAAGTTCCATGGAGTAAAAAAACTCAATATCATAAGAATAAATAACATTAAGCATATATAAAAGATAAGGCATCAGTGGAATATTCATGTCAGGGATAGGAGATTTTTGTTGGGATAATGCCATGTGCTAAATCATGTCGGATCTCCCATCTTAGTGCAGATCGCTTCTTCTCTGTTGGAACTACATAACTGTTGGGGATGTACGTCTTCTGAGGTCTCGGCTGTAGAGACAAAAAAACAAAAAAACACTCAGATTGAGAGAATCCAGACAGTCCTTTCCAAAAATAAATAAATGAATGTATATGTGTGTGAGTTAGTGACTTACTGGTGGAGGCTGATACATGAGTTGTTCCTGAGGGGAAAAAAATTGTAATAAAAATCAAACCTATATATACACACACACACACACGCACATTAATACTCTTGTTTTTCTTAACATGCAGGCACTACTAAAAACAAGTACAGGATTACCCTGATGGCCCAGTGCAGCTCCTTCCTGCTCTTCTCTCCTGGAGGTTTAAATGTCTCCCAGTCCTGCTTATACTGGAAATACCTGATAAAGGAGTCAAACACATTCAGATCAACGTTACAATCAGTTTGTGGTGTTTAGTGGGTTATCTATCACATTTCTAGTGTAAATCCTTCAAGTATTGAAATAGCAGCTGTAAAAGCCTGAACCAATCACAAGAGATTCAAGTCTTAAATCATGTATTTATGAATATCAATACAGTATGACATACCTTGCCACTGGATCAGTTTTCTTCAGGTTCCTCGTGTGAGGATGATCAAAAACTGGCCGTATAACTGTGAAGAGAATCGAATTCTGTAAATTCATGCAAACTGACAATCATGGGTCAAGGAAACATGTATGAACTGAAACTAGATGTGAAAATGGAACTTACATGACTTTGGACGAGGCCGAATATCACTCTCACTGTGTGATCGTGTCTGTTGGAGGACAAGGGCTTAGAAATTAGTGGGGACAATAGGGACATGTTCTTACCAATATCCAGCAACTACTGAATTGACCCTAGCATTAATGTTGATCAAACAATTAAAATATATTTATTTGCAACTACTGTTGTTGTAATTTTGGCCGCATCTGAAATGGGTCATACCACTGAAATTACCTGAGAAGTCAAATTAAATACGTTAGAAAACTGTATGCGCTCTTTCAGGGATGTGCATTTAATGCATGAATAGAGAATCTAAGGTAGGTTTACCCTCTTTAACTTTAACTTAATGTTGTTGAACAATGTATGAAGCAAATTTCTGAAATATCCACAAAATTAAAAACACTGAAATAAGAGCGTGCAGTTTATCAACAGATGTGCTTGAACAGATGTGCTTGAAATTTTTGTTTGTTACTTTAGCAGTAGACTCCTGGTCTCGTTTTAAGTATCATCATTGGTTCAATTCATTTTTAATATTAAAATAAAGCGATGAGTCAACGCGCGTTCGGCTTTACGGAAGTCGTCAGCAGCGCTGCACAGGTCACAGTAAACAACACGAACGTAGTGAATTCATAAATTCATTATTCATCATTCACTATACGCTATATTCATTATAGTGATTCCAGTTATCCAGGGATAATGCGATGATGTATTGTGTGTGTTTAAATACATTTGTTTAGCTGACCATTGATAACTTGCAGACGATCGCTACGCAAAAGCTGCGCGTGCTCGTCACTCTTTAGCTCCGCTCACACGACACGCCTCCAGGCGCTCGGCTGTTTTCGGAAAGACTTGGTACAGTGTATGTATCTTTTATAAATATGATAAAACTAAAGACATTTTGGAGATATGAAGGATGCACTACTACTCTATAAGTACTCAAGATTAACATGAGATTGGCAGAAACTGTTTGTGATACCCCCCCTTTAAAATTGAAAAGTGTTGAAGACTGGTAAGTAGGAAGGTGTCTACTGACCATGCCTTTGATATATTCCCGGAAAGCACTCGGGGGCTCCTCCATCACAGAGCTGGATCGGTCACTGTAACTTCCTGTTTCTTCACTCTCTGAGTCATACTGCACACGAGATGCACCGATCCGCATATGGTCCAAACGCTCCTCCAGCTCACTAACTGTACCTACAAAACACAAGTATAGGATTACACACATCCAAAACATACTGTATCTATTCATCAAAAAAAATGTATTGTGGTTTCCACAAAAATATTAAGCTGCACAATTGTTTTCAACATAATGGGTCTCATTCACTAATAATTGCGTGGATTATTTCATATTTGTATGCACAGGAGAACTTCTCATGAAAAATCTCTGCCTAATTCACAACATGTGCATACGCACATGAATTTGTTCTTAAAGGGTTAGTTCACCCCAAAATGAAAATTCTGTCATTAATTACTCACCCTCATGTTGTTCCACACCCGTAAGACTTTCGTTCATCTTCAAAACACAAATTAAGATCTTTCTGTTTAAGTTTCTTTTTGTTTTGTTATTTTTGTTTGTTAAGATCAATGTTTACATGCGAGTAAAAGCCTAAATTAAATCTTTTTATCATAACAAGTGATCGATTCTCTTCAGACAATTTAGAATAAACTGCCCGATTCATATGGATTAGTTTTCCGATCTCTTTATGAAGTTTTTGAACCGTCAAAATGGAAGTTGCAAAGGCATTCAATGGAAGGAAATCTGACAGCATTCTGTCATCAAAAAGATCATGAAGATGAATGAAAGTCTTACGGGTGTGGAACGACATGAGGGGGAGTAATTAATGACAGAATTTTTATTTTGGGGTGAACTAACCTTTTAAACTCGTTCTGACATTAGTGAATTTGGAGTATTCTAAATGAGCGGCCGCATGCACAAGGTTAGTCATTTGCATAAATAGGGTTATTGGTAAGAATTATTTTATTATTTATTAGGCTTGGTAACCACAGTTAAAACCATACATGGCTACTCACTACCACTGTCAAATGATATTATATTATGATATGTTATATAGGCCTATAAAAAACGCCTAAACCCAGGTACAAACTACAACTTAAAGACATTAATTATATATTCCCCTACCCACCTAATAAATATATTGCAATATAAATGGCTATAACATAGTTTTCAATATAAATATTCCACATTTCCACAAACCATGGTAAATTACTACAGTTCATTCATGGTAAATGTTTGTAAGGGTGGTGATTTTGGGATTTTAAAGTCTTCTATCTTCATTCATGGCACGTTTCTCCTGTTCTCCTCATCAGTCTCGTTGGGAATGTTGAGGCTGTTTCATCCGATTTAAAACTAGTTTAATCATTGAGTGATTTGTGGTTTGTAAACGAGAGGTGTGTGTCGAATTGAAATGCTTCTCACTGGATGTCGCAACGCTGTTTAATAATGGTGACCGGGAATAAACGCAGCTCCTTTAAGCTTTCGTTCCGTTATGGGTCGTGCTGCGTAGTTCAAAGTAAACTACTGAAACACATGAAAACAGTGCTATCTGTTCTGTATTTGTTGTTACTGACCGGTTCAGTGACAGAGTGGTCCAAAAGAATCCAAATCGTTTCAGATTGTTATGCAAGCGTGTTTGGCCAATTCACGGAAAAGAAAGAATCGAGACAAAAGAATTCACGAATGATAGGTATCGCTGGTTCAGTCGACAGAAATACGGGACACACATAATAACTGCTGAAATATTTGCACGGAAAACGTTTCTCAGGTCAGTCGGAGGAGCGTGCATGGTACGCACAGTGTGTATATAGCCGTACAGCTGCAGGCGCCACTGCGGCCACGTATCTAACCAAATTTAGCCGCATCGCCAGGAAAAGAGGAGGAGGGAGATTGGGGTGCTGCGGGCCGGATGAAGATGATTGTGGGCCGGATTTGGCCCGCAGGCCGCCAATTGACGAGCCCTGCTCTACAGCTATACCTCTAACAACTACAAAATAAGCAAATCCCTTTGAACAGTGTAACACACCAAGGCAGCCAGTATAAGCTCTGATTCTCTTCTCCTTTGTGCAGTCATCATATCCATCATCATATTGTTTCTCTTCAGGTCTCCTTTGAACTCTGCCCCTCCTGTGCCTCAAATTAAACGGGTGGTCAAGACTATCCCGCAAAGCCTCCACCTCCCAATCATCATTGAAATATGCTACATTTTGAGAGCCTGCATCTTGAGTTCCAATGTCATTCTCTGTGGGAGTCTGCTGCTGGTCGGCTTGATTATCTTTGCTTGGCATGTCAAGAAATTGATGACCGTCATCCTCAGATCCATCACGGCTTAGATCAGTACGGTGTTGTGTGTCTACATCTTGCCTATCATCTGGTGATTCTGCAGGAGCTCGTCCATCAGATGTTTCTAATGCTTGATTGTCTCTGAACCACACCAGACTGCTGTTATCATCATAATCACGAGCATCTAAGATCGACTCACTCTCTTCTTCTAATCCAGCCAGAGTGCAGTCATCTCTATAGTCCACTTCCTCTGGGTCTCCATCTTTAGACGAGTCTGGTCTGTACGTGCCATAACCGGACGTTAAAATGCTTGCGGCAGGGCTGCCCAGACTTTCGTGAAAATCCTCAACACAGATGTCTCTAGTTTCCTTCTTCAGCCGTACATCAGCATGCTCTTCTTCCCAAGCAGGTAACATGTTATAGTTGTCTTCCTCTTCTTTCTGCGAATGGCCACTGGTTACTGTAACATAATCATCATCATCACTTGCCCATGACTTCCTGTCCTGGTTACAACTCTCCTTTTCCTCAACAGGTGCATCAAAAAACCAGCCTGTCTCCTCTTCTTCCTCATTCTCTTCACCCGATTTGCATTGTTGTGTCTCCTTTTCCATCTCACTTTCAAGTTCATCTGCTCCCAGCCTGTTCTCTGCCAGATCGACATTGCTGCTTATATCTTCCTCTTTTTCATATTCATTGATAAAACATTCCTTCTCTTTCTCTTCACTGTTTCCATCTTCTTTAACATTCCCCTCCTGTTCCTCATCCCTGTCAGGGTTTTCCTCTGTACTGTCTTTTGCGAAACAGTCTCTTTCCTCCTCCTCATCTGTTTGTTCCTCTTCATCATTCATTTCTTCCTCATTGTTAGCTTCTCTCTCATTCGGTTTGCTGTTCTCTGATCCTTCGCTTTCAGAGTTTCCTGTGCTCTCTTTCTTCACAAAAGATTTACCACCATCTATTTTTTCCTCAATACCTTCATTATCTTCTGATACAGAACATACATTATCTTCATTTTCTTCTCCTTCCTCCTCATCTTGTTGTTCTTCCCCACTTCTACCTGTGCTCTCTTCCTTGGTGAGACTCTCTTTCTTTTCATCACTGTCTGAATCTTTAACTGTACACGTTTCTTCACTATTTGAGTCTTCTTTTGGAAAAGACTCTTCTTCTTCACTCTCTTCCACACTCACCTGATCTTTCTCGCCCTCTGAATCATTGCTTTGGGCTTTGTTCTCCTCAGTGTTTTCTCCACTGACAGAGCTCTCTTTCTCCTCATCACTATCCTCTTCCTCCTCACTTTTTTCAAGACCCTTCTCTTCCTTCTTTTTATCCCTTTCCCCCTGTTCACACAGCTCAAACTCTTCTTCATCTCGACTTCCTTCTTCCTCCTCTTCACTTTCTTCCTCCTTTTCCTCCTCACTTTCTTCTATCTCTTTGCTCTCCTTTCTTTTTTCCTCTACTTCACTTTGTTCTTCCTCCTCTTCACCCTCCTTTCCCACCAGTTGACTTTCTTCTTCAAGCTCTTTTATTATTTCCTCCCCTTCACTTTCTTCTTCCTCCTCTTCCAGCTCATTTTCCTCCTCTTCACTTTCTTCTTCCTCCTCTTGTCCTGTTTCCTCTTCTTCACTTTCTTCTTCCTCATTCTCTTTGCCTTTTACCTCCTCCTCCTCTTTTTCTAGATCTGTTCTTGTTATTTTTATGTTTTTTTCCTTTTCATCTTCTATGAAACATTCTCTCTCTTCCTCACTTCCATCTTCATCTGCCTCAGGATTTGTTTCAGCCAGCACATATTTCTCCTTCTCCGACTCATTCCCTTGAAGTGTTTCCTTCATCCTCTCCTTTTTATCATCTCCCATTAAAAATCTTCCCTTCTCATCATTACTGTCTCCTTCAGGCTCTCTCCCAATCCTTCCGTTTTCTTTCTTAACATATTCCCTGTCTTCCCCCTCGCTTTCCTGATCAGTCCAGAAAGAAGAGGACAGCGATCCTTCGTCGTCCTTGCTTTCATTTTCTAAAAGGCTGTCAAAAGCTTTATACATCCTGAGGTAGCTGGACAGATCTCTCTTTTAGCCCTCAGTAAGAAAATGAACTCTGAGCCAAAGCAGATGGCTGAGAGGGAGGGGGAATGTAACTAAGAAGATTACTGGTAAGAACTTGACTGGGTTTATAAGGCTAATTGCACCACCTGGTGTATGGGAGGTATTATTTTTTTATTTGCATGGCAAGGCAGCCGGTGTTGGGGAAAGTTACTTTTAAAACGAATGCATTACAATACTGTGTTACTCCCTAAAAAATAACTAATTACTTTAGTTACTTACGTGCGTTACATTACTTTTGCGTTACCTTTTCTCATCTGGGCTGGGCTGTTTTTTTATAATAACAAAAAAGTTCTACTTTCACACCAAAAGTGAAATTAATAAGCCTCAGGCTGAAGAAATTCATGCCTGTACAGTAGAGGGCGCAGTTCAAACAAACAAGCCTTTCAGCTGTGCTGCCATTCTGGAATACAGAAGAATAGGAACCAGGAGAAGAAGTAAGAGTAAATATATGCCCATATTTAGTCTAGAACTAGTCTAGAATAACCATCATGTTCACACAGCACACACAACGCCTCTGCACTTACTCCCGATTAGTCAATAAACGGGAAAATAATGTAACTTGAGCTACTTATTTGAAAAAGTAACTCAGATATTTTGTTGTAAATTTAAAAGTCATGCGTTACTTTACTAGTTACTTGAAAAAAGTAATCTGATTACGTAACTTGTGTTACTTGTAACGCATTACCCCCAACACTGAAGGCAACACATAACTATGTTTGGGATAGAATACTACAATACTACTCTTCAGGATATAGTATGTACACTACCATTCAAATGTTTGTGGTCAGTATTGTTTTACTGTATTTTCAATGTAATAAATGCAGCCTTGGTGGGCATAAGAGTCTTTTTTCAAAACCATTAAAAATTGTGTTGCATAATTCATTGTTTCACATACTTTTTTTAAAAAAAAATGGTAAGTAGTATATATACATTGCAGCATTCAGTAAGTAGTTTATTAGTATTTCATTCCAAACATTATCATGAAACATAATCACAGGACTTACCAGAATCTTCACTATGCGTGGACTCATCACAGACATGAGACCGACCTTGATGCTTTCTATATAACAAATTATAAGAAAATAATTTTTATTGCACATGCGCATGGATGATGATGATGATGTCTTTTCACATTAACTATCAAATTAAGAAATTATTGTGTGTCCCCACCTTAAAACTTTCCTTTTAATCACAGGTTTCAAATAAGCCTGATGATCTCTATCAGGACTTGTTGTCTCACTACAATCCAAAACTGAGTGAAATATTTCAGAAGGCCCTTCCTCTGTCTCCAGCCTGTTGGGTGCTGTGGAGGGCCGAGCTGGTCTGTGAGCAAATGAGTGCCGTGAATATGAATCATAGTAGTGATTCATACCAGAGTCTCCTTGATCGTCCTCATTAAATGTGGAGGTGAAAATCTAGGAATGGAAAATAGGGGGAAAAAAAAATACATATTGCATACACAGTCCCAGAACATTTTTAAGGTGCTTAAAGTCACCATGAAATCAAAATGGACAATTCTGCTTTTTTGTGTAATATTGCAGTGTTTATTATAAATTATTTATCCATGCACAACATTATTATTTTTTTTTAAATTCATGTGCAACTCATATACATCACAATAATGAAGAAAAGACTGACTTTAAAAACTCATACCTCTCTCTGTTGCCCCGCTGAGCTGGTGTTGAAGAGAATGTAGTTACAACTAGGACCAATGTTGTTTAGTTGAACTGAGGCAAAAACACAATTTAAACAGGTTAGGTTAAGTGTGTTCAAAAATGCTTTAGTCACATAAAAACGCACAGTATAAAGCAGGAGTGACTGCTCACCCTTTTCTTTAATAAGTGCAGGTGGACTTTTGCTGCTGTGAGATGTTGGAGAAGTCCATTCACTGGAGCTGTGACTCTTTGACTTTTCATGACGAATCAGCTCATCTAGATCTGGTGGAGATTCATAATATGACAGTACTACTTCAAGGCAAACCGTGCTATAAAATGAAAATTAAACGCAAATAAATGCACCGATGTAGGCTGGAACAGTTCAAAATATTACCCCACCTCGCTTGAATTCCCGCAGTCTTTGTTTGGGAATATTACTGTATCCAAGTGCAGCTAACTGCTGCTGAATCTCTTCCTCTGAAAAGTCTAGACTCTCCATCTTTTATTAACAAAATAAACATATCAGATATTAGTCAAATACGTCGTATTTACTCAAGACAAAAAACATCTATCTGCTGAGTTTAAACAAAACTCAACAAAATCTTTCTTTAAACTACCTCACTGACAGCAACGTTCATGGTGTTGAAATAAAAAGGCTGTTGTGCAACATATGAAAAGAAAACATAAAAAAAGTTTTAAACACAATGTTTATTTTTCGGTTTTTCCTCACCTTTAAAGGGTCAGATTTTATAGTTGTTGTCTTCAGTACCAGGACAACGGCGACGGTTCCGTTTTCAAAATAAAAAGATGACAGAGTAAGAAAGCGCTTTAATTAAAAGTTACAGCGCCCTCTGGTGTTTGGGCGACCCTATGATTGTTAAAATGAACCACAATAAAACGGATAAATATTACAGTCGTTAAAATATTTATTTATTTATTTATTTATTTATTTTACCTTACACGATTATTTATATTTTAAGACAAATATCAGAAAAAGACTGATGCAATTATTCTTTTTCTTTTATTGTCCCTTGCAAAATAAATATAAGATTCTCCGCCATAATATGTGAGATATCGTTTAAATAATTTAAGAATTTATTTTTAGATAAAAGTTTATTTTTAGATAGGCTAGTGGTGGTCACTAATACCAAGTTTCCTCTGCATAAAACATAAAGTTTTACAATGAAATCTTGGCGGAGACGGTTGTTACCATGTTTCATTTTTGTACCTTTGAAATACTGACTGCCTGGCAAAAATTTTGAAAGTTACTAACACCGAATTAGATCTAAATCTGGACCATTGTTTACGAGCGGTACCCACAGCAGGTACCCGGAGCTTGAGCCACGCCTATTTTACGCAAACCTTTGAACTCATATCCAATCACCTTCAAGTTCCCAACACGGCTCATGAATAAGCATGACTTTTTAATACTGCATCGAGAGACTGGTAGATGGTGTGGAGGTTTAGTTGGGGAATATTGACAGAAAACCCGTGAACCCCAACAAAACTCCTAAAAAGGACTATTTTGCCTCCTTCAAGTCATCGGGGGTGACTATGGCGCACGCCGGGACTCTCCGCGCGTCTGTGCTGCTGATTTTACTGCAGTTAGTCCTGATCGTCTCTGCACAGGTAGGAAACAAGGGATTTCTTTTGCAGTAGAGATGGACTGTGTGGGTGTTTTGGGTCATGTATTTAGTCACTGTATTGTTTTTAAATATCTGAAAATTTAAATATAGAGACAAAAACAATAAAATAGACAAAAAAGAAATGTGTGTTTTGATGTGAGATTATTAAATAATATGTACTAAAGCAGCAAATACGTTTTTTTTTTTTTTTTTTACAAATGCACTATTTCTGAACTGTATGTCTTATATTTCTTATGTTAATTGATGCCAAGCTTCTTCATTAAAATGATCTGAATTAGCGATTATCTGAGAGCCAGAGCATTGCTTGACATATGGAGGGTATTTTCCGTAAATTGGTCCAGGTGTGCACAGCTGTTTTCACTTATAATAGGATAAGAGAAGAGTCAGTGTGAAGCCAGTGTGATACCTCTAACCACAGCATCACGTACAATGACTTCATTGTTTTCAGGACTGTTTTTTTTTTCCTTTTCTTTTTTTTTCTTTGGATTTCAGGATAAATTTTGAGCAAGCGATGGTTTGTTTTCTATGTTTTTTTGTTTGTTTTTAGAGGGGGCCAGTTGGTCTAAGAGGGCCGCCTGGACCTCCAGGGCTTCCTGGGTTTTCTGGAGTTGACGGCATTGATGTGAGTCACAAAAAATATCATTTTAGTTACACTTTGATTTCTCAGAAACAAATTAAATGTCCGTCCTCAAACTATACACAAGGTATATGCTTTGTAGCATTGAATAATGTCTCTTTTTTGTATTTTGTATGATTTCAGGGTGAGAGGGGACCTGGCCCCGGCCCAGTTGGCCCCCCAGTGAGTATTTATCTTTTTCAAGACAAAAATGAATATGTATTGCTGAAATGATATGCTACAATCCATTAATCTGATGAATCCGACAGGGCCTTGATGGGGACAATGGCAAGGATGGATTAAATGGCCTTCCAGGAAAACCTGGAGCGGATGTGAGTATTGTTCTTTATTTTTGTAGAGGTCTGGAAACCAAGATAAAATCAGCTTTTCTTTTCTAATTAACACTCGCACCATCAGAGACTGCAAGTGTAGTTTGCATAGGAGGGGTCTGAGTAAAAAAAAGAAATCCAAGATGGAAAAAAAGGATTGGAGAGGAGAGGAAAGAGAGAGCAGAGAGAGACTCATATTGGCTTCCTGGTGGAGACAGAGGCCTTTTTGTATAAGTATGAAGCCACAGGAGCAGAATTGTGTACTATTACTGATGGGACTGAGCATTAAACCGAAGTACACCTATTCCTTTGTGGCTCTTCTGAGCTTTATAGTTTAGCTAGTTCTTAGCTAGTTCATTTAAAAGACTTAACACAGTAAAGTTTTCAGTAAAAATATCCAGCCATCCTTAAAATAAGATACATTTACTTGAGAAGCAAGCTTGTTTAAGATGCATGTTTTCAGAGACTCTATCATGACTTAAGTTTATTTTTCTTACACCACTGACAACTATATTTTCCGGTTTTTCAATTTTTTTTTATATCTTTTAATATCTTCACTTTTAATTCTCAAGTAATTTTATCTTGTTTAAAATATATTTAAACATTTTTCAACAATACAGATTAATAAAGGGTTTTTTTTTTGTCCAGAATAACCAATTATGTTGGCATTAATTAAACAATATATACAGATGTTATATTTTAGGTTTCTTGATAGTGTAGCCTATCATGTTAGCATTACTTTGCAAAAAAAAAAAAAAAAAAATTTAATTTAATTATACAAAATCAACAATATATAATATATTTAAAGGCTTAGTTCACCCAAAAATGAAATTTCTGTCATTAATTACTCACCCTCATGTCGTCCCAAACCTGCAAGACCTTCGTTCATCTTCAGAACACAAATTAAGATATTTTTGACGAAATACGAGGGTATCTGAACCACACATAGGCAGCAACGTCATTGCACCTTTTGAGGTCCAGAAAGGTATTAAAGACATCGTTAAAATAGTCAGCGTGACTGCAGTGGTTCAACCTTAATGTTATGAAGTGACGATAATACTTTTTGCATGCAAAAACAAAACAAAAATAACGACTTTATTTAAAAATTTGAAGTGTTAGACGTAGTGAACGCAGTGCAGGCGTCCGTGTTTATGTCCGAACGCCGGCTCAGTATTGGCCGGTGCTGTACTGTACACATGAGCAGCACGATGCACGCGTGTGATGCTGACGGAGGAGCCGGCCAATACCGAGCCGGCGTTCAGACGTAAACACGGAAGCGCTGAACTGCGTTCACTGCGTCAACTGAATATGACAACAGTTCAGATTTTGTGGTTTTCAGTTTGTGGTTTCTAAATGTTTGTATTATAACTGATGCAAAGGGGAAAATGCATTCTAAATCATTCTATATGCAATTTTATATAAAATGTTTTTTTTTTGGTGGCTATCATTTTGAAGAGATGTTTTCTGTTCCCTGTAATGAAGTGTTAAAAACAGGGGTCTACAGTGGTCTACTGTACATATATTAGAGTAAATGTGGGCGGGGTTTGCTATTTGTCAGAGTCACGAGAAAGGTAAATGTCATTTCTGATTGGTTTAAAAAGTGATTATCATTTTATTGTCAGTGTGTGTGTGTCTGAGCTTTTAAAAATTAAATGCAATTAATTTCATACATAAATTAAATAAGCATAAATAATTAGCTCAGCAATCCGGCAGCTGTATCACATTACTGTTAGTCCAGCTGTTGTCAGATCAGTGAATAAAGTAACAGACATTTGATAAGTTATAGTGAAATCTATTTATGCTCATAAATGGTTTTGTCTTTCAAAGGGTTTGACTGGGCCCCGTGGTGAACCTGGCCCTGTTGGCCCTCCTGGACAGAAAGTAAGTTTCAACTTAATAATACATTTTATTTATTATTTCACTTTTCAGTTAAAAATAAGTGAAAGTGCACACAGATATTTGAATTTTAAAGTACTAGGTCTTTCTTGTGAATGGCTGTATTATTACTGATGCTTCATTTACATAAGTTCTAACTGTTAATCATTAAAGATCCTATGGTTTGACATTTATTCTTTATTAGGGTGAACCTGGTGAGCCGGGACTAAGGGGAGCCCCTGTAAGTAAAATATTCAAATTCTCTTCACACTGATGTAAACAAATTTGTCTCTTGTAATTTTAGTGTGATGCTAGAGTAATCAGATAATAATATAGATGTTTTCTCTCCCATTAGTTTATTATTCATAGATATATCTGTTTAAACAGTGACCTCCCATTATAAGATGGCTGTACACACTTTGAATTGTTGCAGGCAGTTGGTCATTGATCAAGTTTAGGCCTTTGACCTTCTAGCCCATACAGTGATGTAATGACACAAGGCTGTACTTTTTTTCTTTGCTAAGTTAATATCATTGCACATCTGTTACTTTGTTAACAGGGTGTTGGAGAGGATGGTGAAGCTGTGAGTGCTTAATCTTTTATTTTATTATTATTTTCTTTAATGGCCAGATTTTCTGATATTTTTTCTGTTGTTATCGGCTTTCTTTTTTTACTGAAGGGTGCTGATGGAGAAGATGGATTACCTGGAGAGCTGGGCAAAGTTGGACCTCCTGTATGTAATTTTACTTCGTTATTCCAATAAAATAAAATAAAATAGTTGAATAATAATTTGAATTGTCTGTCTCTGGTTCTGCTTTAAAGGGAAGTCGGGGACTGAGAGGTCCTCAAGGTGCTCAAGGACTGCCAGGGCCCAGAGTAAGTGTTAATGATGAGATCTTTATGACCATTCACTCATGTCCTTGATTCATTAATGGCTATAAAATACAATTGTTAAACTATATTCCTTCTATCCATAGGGCCCTCCTGGAGTCTGGGATGGGAAGGAGTTGGTATGTATCCTCAAGTCTCATATCTGGTTGTTTGCTCCTCAGATTTCAGGAAACAGAAGCTCAGCAATTTTCTGTAAACAACAACACATATTTGTTGTGCTATATCTGTTTTGGTTGAAGATGCTAATTTTGATGTTAATTCAGCTACTTGATTACTTTCTCTATCCATCCAACAAAACTGCCATCACATGTATTTGTATTTATGGGTGATCCTTCAATTAGGAAAAACTTTCTGTCCACTATAAATGCCCACCCCCAATAATTCTAAATGTTTTTTTAAAGGATAGATTATAATAGCTTTAAACAATTGTATTTGTCTCTTAAATTAGTTTTTCTTAATTTTAAGTGTAAAAAATGTTAAATTCGTTGCTCCATAACCAGACATTTTAAACGTTTGTATAAAAACTGTACTTATTTTTTCCCTAAGAACTTTTCTGCATAAAAGAATAACAGATGTGTTGTCCAATTTGGCAGGCTCAGGAATTCAATGTAGCTTACATGAGCAGTGCAAGTTTTTATATATTTGATATATTTAATTCAGAATCAATGCATTTTTTATTTGTAGAACTTTTATAACTTTTTATGGTTAATTGCTAACATACAGTGTTTAAAAATCCATGACTAAAATGTGCAACATTACACTTTATGCCAAAATTGACTTTGATCTTTGTTGATGTTGATCTTTATTTCAGGACATGTGATAAATGTTTTAAAATAGACAAGTACTCTTAATTAGGTCCCAAGCCCCAAAGGGGTGGAGGCCCTATTGTTTTTCTAATGATTATTATTATTATTATTATTTTCCAACTTCTCGGGCACTTTTGGGGCCCTTATCATGCTCGAAAACTCTTGAAACTTTGCACACACGTTGGAATCGCCAACCATCAGGGCCAGGGCTTGGGCCCATCATCGCTGCTTGCAGCTATATTTTACAAATTATCATTCGTGGGGCAGTCGTGCCCTAATGGTTAGAGAGTCAGACTGGTAACCCGAAGGTTGTGGGTTTGATTCTCAATACTGGCAGGAAATAACTGAGATGCCTTTGAGCAAGGCACCAAACCCCTAATCGCAAAATGGCTGCCCACTGCTCTGGGTGTCCATGGTTTGCAGTGTGTGTTCACTACTCCTAATGTGTGTGCACTAACTGGATGGGTTAAATGCAGAGGACAAATTCTGAGTATGAATAACCATAACTGGCCTTTAATTTTAATTGAAGAATCACTCGTATGCATCAGTGTTTCTACTAATTGATATGTCTTTATGTATTTTTTAGTGTCCAAATGCCTGTACGTCTGGCCTGAATGGTTACACAGGTCTTCCAGGCATGAAGGTGCCTTTTAAATTATAATTTTTCCAATTAATATACACTTCCAGCCAACACACAAGGATGCCCAACACACAGTGATGTTGTTTTTCATCCTTAGGGTCACAAAGGTGTCAAAGGTGAATCAGGTGAACCAGGAAGGCAAGGACATAAGGTGACAGCTGCATGAATGAAGTTCTGTTGGACAATTAGGAAAATTATTTTTGTATTTTTGTACAATTAAAAGTTATTTTTGTAGATGTACAGTACATGTAAAATGTGAGCAATTTACCTTTTAATTTATTAAATGGTGGCTCATAAATACATAATTGTTAAAATAATTAAGCTAGTTAAGGAGCAAAGATCATGTCTGGGTGTGTAATTTTATTGATTTCTTACAGGGAGAAGAAGGAGACCAGGGAGCACCTGGAGAGCCGGGAGCACAAGGATTACCTGTAAAAAAGACATTACTTATCTAATATTCTTTGCTGATGTTATCTAACATACTATATACTTATATTTCATATTATGATCATTTGTATCTTTTCCACTCGTGTTCCTGTTCAGTGTGTCGCTCAATATCTTTTTGTGTGCTTGTTTTGTTACTGTAGGGTCCGCAGGGTTTGAGAGGAATCACAGGGATGATGGGCCCTAAAGGGGACAGGGTGAGTGTCAAAGGCTCTTCATATCTAATGCAATAAAAAGGATATGTTTTGTAATTACCAAATATATTCTTCTCCATTAGGGAGCTCGTGGGAATGTTGGCGACCTGGGCCCTCAGGGTATTCAGGGTGCTCCTGTAAGTATCAACATCAGAATTATATAATTTTTACCTTACAAGTCACTACAAAGGATTGGCCTTTAACCTCATTTCAAATTATGCATCTGTACTTATATTCTTGACATTCATCAATGATCATTGTAATATTATCTTTACAGGCTGCTTGATTTGTTTTTGTAAATGAACACATGAATTAAAACCTATAGACTCATATTGTATTTCATTTTTAAAGGGTGATCGGGGCCAAAGAGGAAAAGTAGGTGAGACTGGACCAAAAGGAGCTCAGGTGAGTCTTCATACAACAACAAAACAACACATATACATTATATTTATCATGTCATATCAACAGCTCAAGAAGACTCAACAAGCTTGCCATATTTTTTAACTTCCTTCAAGGGATAGTTCACCCAAAAATGAAAATTCTGTCATCATTTACTCACCCTCAAGTTGTTCCAAACCTGTATAAATTTCTTTGTTCTGTTGTTATTTTGTCTGCCTCTTTAAATACTCGAGCTCTTAAGGCTGAATGGATTCTGATTGGCTGTCAAAGTTTTTATCATTCATCAGATGAAAAAAAATAATTCTGAAAGTGATTCCAACTATATTGTTTCTCTGTGTCATTATCGTTATAGTTGTGGTGTGGTCTCTGCTATTATTTTATATTTAGAACGATTTTTAGAACTATATCTTTATCATTATTGTAATCGTCCTTGGTGTGAACGGGCCTGCACTAAATTACTAATAACTTTTTGATTTACTATAATAATATCATCTAATGTGGATTTTTTTTAGGGACCTCGGGGGTTGCAGGGACTTATGGGTTTACCTGGACCGAAAGGAGAGACTGTAAGTTACCTGTACTGCAGTTTTGTTGATGATTTTATTGTGTTATCCTAAAGTGATCTATTATACCATCAAATTGTATCATTTTTTAATTTAACCTTTTTGTGGTGTAGGGTTTGCCTGGAGTTGATGCTCGTGACGGTATTCCAGGACTGCCTGGAGTGAAGGTAATGACTTTAATTCGTGCATGCAGATCAATATCACTGTTATATCACTGTTTGTCTACCTTTTTTGTGAAGTTTTTTATCTGCATATGTCTGTTGTTGTTTTATTAGGGTCTTCCTGGAAAAGTTGGCTCACCTGGTGATGCTGGACTTCAGGGATTTCCAGTGCGTATGACCCTTGACCCCTGTTCAAAATGCAATTAGTATGCAGTGATATCTGCTTGTGAGATAACTGGGAATAGCTTGCATTATTGTATTATTGATAATTTCTTTTCCTCCAGGGTTTGCCAGGCATTTCAGGAGCAAAAGGCAACATGGGTGAAAAAGTAGGTAATTCAAGTGTATCTTCGTCGTTATTTAAATTAATTTGGTTTATCCAAGATAGATTCCTGTTTTAAATGTGTGCTGAGAAACTACTGTTTAAAGTTTGCGGTTAATAGGTTTTTTTTGTTTTTGTTAGAGAAATTAATACTTTTATTCAGCAAGGATGCATTAAATTGATCAAAAGTGACAGTAAAGACGTTTACACTGTCACCAAAACATTCTATTTCACAAAAATTTCCACAAAAATATTAAGCAGAACAGCTGTTTTTAACATTAATAATAATCACCAAATCAGCATATTAGAATGATTTCTGAAGGATCATGTGACATTATAGACTGGAGAAAGGATGCTGAAAATTCAGCTTCGCCATCACAGGAATAAATTACATTTTACAATATATTCATACAGAAAACAGTTATTTTAAATTGCAATAATATTTCACAATATTAATGTTTTTTTTATTTTTGATCAAATAAATGCAGCCTAGCTGATTATATGTGACTTTTAGTTTGTGTCCATTAGCAGGAAGGATAACCTGTGTTGTCTTTGCTTCAGGGAAATACTGGTGATCCAGGTGTGGCAGGTCTGATTGGAAATAATGGAAAAACAGTGAGTCACGTTTATCCATTTGTTCACCACACCCTACAGGCCCATGTGGATGGATGAACATCTTCTGGTGTTTTGATTTCAGGGTGAATGTGGTGAGCAGGGAGAGGTGGGACCAGCCGGGCCAAGAGGTGGGCCAGTGAGTATATTTCCTCTTACATCTTATAGTGTCATATAAAGAAATGTGTCACTTTTAAAATATTCTCTCTTTTTTTCCAGGGTGAGAGAGGAGTAAGAGGTCCTGATGGGCCTGCAGGCTCGCCAGGTGCGAGGGTGAGTTATCAGGAACCACGATTCTGCTTAACCTGCTATTATGTAACTATAAAAGATGCTATAGGACACATTTAGACAATAACACTCTTAGGTGAAGCTTCATGAGCCCTGAGAATAGCCTCCCCGCTAACAAAAATATGTTCTAAGAACGTTTTGCTAACGTTCCCATTAAGTTATAAAAACATTATTTCTGAAAGTTCTCTGAATGTTCAAAACATCCAGTTTTTTAAATGTTAAAAAATGTTTTTTTCTTGGTTATGTGAATGTTAAGGGAACATTCCATGATCATTTTCTAAACATCATGAGGATGTTACTTTTGAATGTTGTCTGAACTAAAACGTTTCAGAAAAAAACGTTCCATCATTGATGTATCAATAACATTTGTGTGCCAATGTTTTGAGAATATTATTAAAGACCAGATAACTAGAATGTTCTATTAACGTTACTGGAAGAACGTTTTTTCATAACTCTGAGAGAACCTTGCCAGAACGTTAGCAAAAGTTCTGAGAACGTTCCCTGTTAGCTGGGATGGAGCTACAAAGGAAAGGCTAAAATGTACAGAAAGAAGTGAAGGACAGATGAAAGATGAAGAGAAAACCTTAGAAGATGACAAATAAGACACACATAAGTGGATTCCAACAGAAATTCCAAGGATAACACCCCTTATTCTTCTGGCAGGATCATTTTACTTTGGCAAAATACCGGTATTTTACCATTCACTGATGCGTCCAGGTCGCACTCAGTCACCAATATATGTTTGGTCTAAAACGCATTTGCCCTCATGTTTTGCCGCAGGACAGCAATTGCGAGTAAATTTTCTGTCATCTTTGCGGGACTGTGATATGAAGAGTGTACAAAGAAACATATCTTTAGCAACAGTGTGAAAGTAAATAGCACAGGTACAATACTGGTATAAACATAGATCTATCTGTACCATATCCGTTTCCACAGTCCACACTACAATGCGAAAACAGTATTTTCAAATGTATCAACTTGGGAGTGCGTTTTCAAAAAGCTCCATCTTTGTTGACAAAAACGCTGTCTCAGTGTGGACGGAAAGGCCAAATCGGAGAGAAAAAGATGCGTTTTCAAACTAACACATATTAGTGTGGACAAGGCCTATATTGGGACCCAGTGACTACATCTAAACTTGTACTACAACACTGTCTAGATGTCCCACAACAAATTTAACACAATCAGAGACATGTTCCTCTTGGTCTTAGTTCTCAGATTCCTGTCCTATGTGCTTAGTCTTATGCCGAGGAGCTTAATAGTGCTGCAAACTGTAACACAATCTCTTTAGAAAGCGCTGGAGTGCTTTAGTACAGTAATCGGCTGGTAGGGGCATGAATAGCCTGTTGTTATTGAAGCCTAGTAGCTGGGGGTATTTTCTTTGGTAAGGGGATATTCAGAGCAGGAAGGGGGGCTGAATGAGCCCTCTGTCTTACAGGCATTCCTTCAAGCAGCCAGCAAAGGGCATCAGGCCTAATCATAGTCCACATCCATCCACACACCTTAGAGGTGCCCCGCCAGCACCCTGCTCACTGAGCTGCCGACTCTGTTTTTTTAGCGCAGATGTGGTTTGTAAGGCAGCTACAGGCACAGGCCATGTAGTGTTCATGAATTTGTATTTATTGATGTGCGTCTGTGTGTTTATGTATTCTACAGGGAGCTAGAGGAGATCCGGGCCTTCCTGGTCTTCCAGGGCCTGCTGGCTTCATTGGGCAGAAAGGCGACAGGGTAGGATTTCTGTGAACTAATCAATTCAGAATACAAAATAACCTATTAAATCTTTTAATAAAAGTTGTCTATGTATGGTCAGAATAGCATACTAACATTACTAAAAACATACTAGTATATTTTTTATATACTGCATCAAATTTGCATAGAAATACATTTAAAGGACCTCCCACAATGGCCAAAATGTGCAGTATACAGCAAATGCACAGGGTATTGCATCCCATAATGCAATTTGGCCTTCAACTTCTTGTGTGACAAATGAACTGGAAATAAAATCAACTTTTGACATCTGTTTCTTCACTCATTTGATTAGGCTGCCAAAATTTAAGGCATTTTTAGACAAAACTGGATTAAAAATGCTAAATTCCTGTTTTGTTTTGTTGTTTTTAGATATAATGTGATATTAAATATAATGTGAATTATTTGTTTAATTCACTTGCTGAATGTGGTGAGGTCATGTGACTTCTGAATCTTAGAAGCTTGGTTGAAATAAGCTTTGTTATTGGCTATATGGAGTAAAATCATTATTCTCTTTATCGTGAAACTTTAAAACTGAAATCTTCTGTGTATCAACATTCTCTCAGAAACAAGCTGGCAAAATAAATAATAAGTAATCAAAATCATATTTTACATAGTCATGTTTAGGGTAGTTAGGATCAGATATGTTATAAATACAATTAAAAGCACAATTTTATCTTTATAATTCTTCAGGGTGCTATTGGTCTCACTGGTCCAAAAGGAGAGCAAGTAAGCCAACATATATATATATATATATATATGTATATATGTATATATTAATTCTATAGAAGTTTAGTTTTTTAATAGTTAATATAAATAATTAGATCTATATTAAACCCATTTTTACTGTATGTTTGTTTAGGGACCACCTGGTGAAGAGGGAACACCAGGAGACAAAGGAGATGTTGTAAGTAAAAAACGGCACAGATATTTTATTTATGTCACAGAATGTATTGGTTATGCATTCAGACAGGGGTCATGACCCCCTTGCTGATCTAAAACTCCATGTCCATTTATTTTCCCAGGGTGATGAGGGGGAGGCAGGCGAGAAAGGATCGGTGAGTTTGCTTTTAGAAGTGATGCTATTGTGGAGATCTCTAGAACTATCCTCCAGGGTTATTATAGTTTATTAAAACAAAAACATTTCTGTTACTTGAAATAAAATTAACGTTAACTGAAATAAAATAATTCATTTTATTTTGGAGGTCTCCTACAATAGGTTCACATGCATCCAAGGTCAAAAAACAATTTTCTCATTATATGCTTTGCAACATCACCTCTTTTCTCAAAGTGTCTAAAACGATTTGATCAAGGATCCGGTCTCTATAAACCCCTCCTTTCTGAGAGCCTACTCTGCTCTGATTGGTCAGATGGCCCAGCCTGTTGTGATTGGTCTACTACTTTACATAATGTGTCGGAAACGAAACGCCCCCATATCTGAATTTCTGGATTTTTTGTATTATAGTTTTGGAGGCTTCCTAATTCTCAGCTCATGAATACACAGTGATACGAACCGTAACAATGGTGTCGGTTGTACCATATCAATTTGAGCCTTATTGCGTCTTTTGCACGCTCAAATGCGTTATTTCAAATGTAGCCGCACGGCAGGCGCGCTCATAATGGACATAATGCGTTTTCCAGGTGCATCGAGATGAAAAATTCTTAACTTTTCAGAATGCCGCAAGCGCACTGCAGGTCATGTGACAAAAACCAACTGATCAGATTCGCCACGGGAGCGCTTTGGAAAGAAGGAGAAAGCGGCGCGGCCACGCTTTCCATTCGCTTTTAGACGCGATATTTGAATGGCCTCTTATACTTCTGCGTAGCTACGTCGTAGGCTGTGTGTAGCATGCGTAGCCTAATGTGCACCTCTCCAAAAATGTACCAGTGTCAATTCTACGAGGACCGCGAGCGCTGTGATTGGTCTGCTAGAACCCACCCCCCACCCCCACAGGTCAAAAAAAATCTGCGATATCGTCACATTTCCTCATACGCATTTCCGCTTGCGACATAACTACAGTTAATAAATGAATAAATAAATGATCTCTTCTATATTTAACAACTCAAGCTGCAACAAAGGTCGCTGTCTGTTTGCCACCTGTCTATTTCCCACCATCACTGCTGCTGCTTCTCCGACAACGGCTGAATCCCAAATGGCACCCTAAACCCTCACGGTCTTCCTCCGAGTCCGCACTTTCGTGACTTAATGCTGCTTTGGCCCTGTCCCAAATGGCACACTTCATGTGCACTTTCGGTCTTGTGGACTTACAATGGCCGCTGCGTGCGCATGTCCGTTAAGTCCACAAGACCGTAGGGTGTCCCATTCGTCATTTAAGCTTAAAGAAGGGTGCTCGTGAGCGCCCCCTTTGCGGCTGCTGTGCGCCCTCGATGCGCACTTCAGCTGAGCCCGCAAGACTGTGAGCTACGCAGAGGACTTTACCCAGCAGTCAAAGCGGCATTACATCGTGAAAGTGCGGATTTAGAGGAAGACCGTGAGGGTTTAGGGTGCCATTTGGGACAGGGCCAACGTCTGCCAGGTAAAGTCCTCTGCGTAGCTCGCAGACTTGCGGGCTCAGCTGAAGTGCGCATCGAGGGCACATAGTGGCCGCAAAGGGGGCGCTCGTGAGCACACTTCTGAAACCTAAAATGATGAATGGGACACCCTACAGTCTCGTGGACTTAATAGACACACGCACGCGGCAGCCATTTTAAGTCCACAAGACCGAAAGTGCATAGAAGTGTGCCATTTGGGATTCAGCCAACATACACAACAAGCTGCTTCTTCTTCGGCTTTTGCCTTGATACTATGGGTTACATCATCAATATGCCCGTGGACACTGCCTACTAGTGGTCTGCTTGTGTAAATGCATGCTGACGCAGAAGTATAAATGAAAACCGATGTGTAGCCAACGCCGTAGGTCCGACGCAGAAGTATAGAGGCCTCAGGCCTCAGCTAGAGCTACAGTGTTTGAGGGCGGGTCAAAGTAGACGTTCGTGGTCAGCCAATGAAGACCACTCATTTCAGGCAGTTCAGAATTGGTTCTTTTGGGAGACAATAACTTATTGTGCACTTTGATCTTTGAAACTTTGCAGACCTTTTACATTCACAAACAGCTATATTACACACTACATGAAAGGTGATATCTGAAAAAGCATAATGGGGCACATTAAACTTATTTTATTTCAGCTATTTGCCAAGGAAACATTTCTCATTTTCATTTAGTTTAACTTGATCTAGTGAAAACTAAAACTAAAATAAAAATTACTAATAAAAATGACAAAAATGACTAAAAATGTAAAAATAAAATACACTGAAAAAAATAAAAAAATTAAAGCCATTTTTTAAAATGTTAAAACTATATTAGTATCTATATAGTTTTATATAGTAAAATATATTAAAATATCACTGCTATCCTATCTGACATCTCATAAGTGGTCTAATTTAATTATGGGTGCTACCATATATACTATTTTTGTATAAATCCAATCCATATATTTTCAATCCATAAAATGTGGAAAAAATGCATAAAATTCAATGTTGGCCTTCTTGAAAATAGATTATCTTTTGTTGTGTTCAGACAGGAAAACCAGGAGACGCAGGAAATAAAGGCCCAGAGGGTGGACGTGGCCAATCTGGACCCGAAGGCCCACCTGGAGAGCCTGGTCCAAGAGGCATGCAAGGAGACAGAGGGGTACCTGGACTGCCTGGGGCACAGGGACGACCAGTACGCCTCTTTTAATCATCTTAATATTGACGGCTTAATCACATGACACTTTTATCGTAGAGAGTTTATGTTGTCTGTAATTCCAATTGGATTTGGCTGTACTAAACTCATTATATGGTTGGCAGGCCATCAGGAATTTTACCTCAATGTGATGCTGCCAAGTTCTAAAGGGATTTTTTTCCACCACAGTCCTTTTTACATCCAGTCAACGAGGAACACATAAACCAACAGGCACATAATTGAAAAATTAATAGTGTCCACATGATTTTCCTCTAGGGCCGAGCACCAACAGATGAACACATCAAGCAGGTCTGCATGAGGGCTTTGCATGGTCAGTATTTTGATATCCAAACAGATATTTACAAATGGAAGCTCAACTCATTGTTAAATCCTTGTTCTTTGAATGGTTTTGACATGTTTGTTTCCCTCACAGGACAGCTTGCCCAGCTGGCAGCCAGTCTGACGAGGCCCGAGTCGGGCATCTCTGGGTTGCCAGGTCCTCCTGGTCCCCCTGGCCCTCCAGGGCCCGCTGGAGACAATGGCTTCCCTGGGCATCCTGGAAGCAGAGGACTGCCAGGTCTCAAAGGGCCCCCAGGACTTCTGGGGAGGAAAGGGCCCAAAGGTATGAAGAGACAGTGTTTGACTTCTTTTGGTATAACGGTGTGGTCACATTTACAGTTGATCAGCAAATTTTCATGAGTAAAATCTAGTCATTTTAATAGGAATTCATGTGATTGGGAATTTTGTGTGAGATTTCCTCACATAGATTTCACAACAGGATGAAGTTCATCATGCGGATTTGCATGATGAACCAACAGAAAGCTGTCCCAGATGTATATGACTTAGTTTCTTCAGATGAACAAAAACAAAGATTTTCAGAAAAATAATCCATATCTATGAGTTCATTTAATGCAAGTGTACATGACAAAGTGAACGGTCCTCTGTGCTTCTTCTTCTGAATACGCTTATGTAGCTCTTAACAATGCTCACAAAAGCAATGGTGTACAGTTAAAAAAAGTAAAAAAATATTAGTGTTTTTCTTACACACACCTGTTATTTTGCTTCAGTACAAAGACATTGATTCAGTAATCCGACAAAAAAAGTTGTAGCCGATAGGAATTTTTTTTGGCCAATACTGATTTTAACAACTATTGGCCGATTCCGATACCTATATTTGTCACTTGCCCTCTAATTTGAATTTATGTCATTAAAATAGATTAGTGTTTTGATCATGTTTTAAATTAGCAAAATTCAAAAACGCATGCGTTTTTTTGCTACATCGTCAAGTAATTTCTATTGCACATTGATTGGATCCATTTAACATTCAACAGGCCTACATAAATACAACAGAACAAAGATGCATATGAAATAAACAGTGCTTTTCAGGTAGGTCTAACAGTAGTTCTCTTTTGCGTCTTCTTGTGCTTGAATATTTAAATTTGAAAGGCTTAAAATGTTCACGCTGGCCTTTTGTACAGATTTAATTTTGTTTTAGCAAGTATTTAATTATTTTACCCAGAGAAAACGTTGGATTATGCAACAGACATTATACAACTCTGTGCCTTCACGCAGTTAATTAATAAACCATTGGTTTGTTATATCAGCCTTTTTCATGCTATAAATTGATCAAAAATCATCCAATAAATATCGGCAGCCGATATATCGGTGCATCTCTACTGTTAACAGATTCCAGAGGTTTAAGTGGACTTATTGTGTAAATGTAAATTGAGGTCACCCTCTTTGAATCAGAGTCAGTGACATTTCTTTGGACAGCAGATCTGACTCTAGTTCAGTTGTTTTCTATTGGTTTTGCTTCAGGACTCTTATTTTACATCATTTGGTACATCAAAATACCAAAATTATCACACAAAGTAACAAAAAATATCCTTAAATTTGCAATGAAACAGAATTAGTGACATAATATTTCTTCCATATTGTGACACATCTGAGTGAAACGGATTATTGAAAAAGAAAAAATGCTGGGCAGGGACATCGGTTGTTGATTGGATGGAGGCAGATCTGAATGCGAGCTTGCAGTCAATAAGTAAGGGCCGGGATTTATGCGGACAAAGCGATTGGAGATGTCCGGCATACATTACTAGATTTTGATTTGAACATTTTTAAAAAAAAATTGTGCCACAATACAGTAGAATATGACTGGCCATATGGCCTTTGATGTGAACAACAACAGTCAAGCCTGTTTACTCCTATCATAATTGATTATATGGTTACTTGCATTTTATTATTTCCATGAAATTTTGAAGTAGAAAGACTGAAATAGTATTTTCTTGTAATACATACTATACATAGACTATACTTGTAATACATACTTGTAATACATAATCTTTGTTTTATTTACAAAACGGGGCATGAAACACCAGTTGAGGGCCCTAAATCCACTATTACACTAAAACCTTTGTGTTCTCCTTGATTTAGGTGACCAAGGTGACAGGGGAGATAGAGGGCCCACAGTGGAGGGGTCTAAAGGTATACCTGGACCACCAGGGCTCCCAGGTAAGAGCAAGGCCAACGTCTAATCCAATATACATAATTTAATTAATCATTGTGCGTTAAATGATCTTGGCAAATCTGTAAATATGCCTCTGACCGCTGGCCTGCTTCTCCATCTCTTCGTCCACCTGCTCTCAGGTGAGCCTGGTACGCCAGCATATGGCAGTAATGGTCGTGACGGCCTGAGAGGACCTCCAGGTGTTCCTGGAATGCCAGGTGTGCCGGGGCCACCTGGTCCCCCCGGCCTTAACGGATACTGTGAGTCATCTCAGTGCGTGCTTCAAGTAGCTGCAGGTCCGCCGTCCATCAAAGATTCCAACATGAAGGGACCAGACAGTCTATGAGCTGAGAGCCATCAGCGAGCCACACATCAGAGCCCAGCGTCTCTGGACAGGGAAACTTGAGAGACTAATGGAGTGACTCCCTCTACGAGGAGATTTCTGTGTCGATGGTATATGCAGGTGTGATTGTACTTATCAAACACCAGTGTGAAGTTGGATCAATTCATGTTATGGTTTCCAGTCTCATTCAGTCCCATTTTAACAAGATAAAAGTTTTTGGACATACTTTTGTATAGTTCTAATATTTCTATTAAAAATTAAAATAAACCTAAATTGCCCCATAAATAATGCAATTATAGCTTGCAAAAAAATACATTCTTAATATACTTTGTAGCCTATTCTTTAGGTACCGTATGCAAATCATGCCATCACAACCTGGTATATTTACACATTGAAAACGGATTTAACGGTTTAAATCAGAGGGGGTCCAAGCTTTGTAAATTTGTCAATATTGCATTCAGTTAACAATAGTTTGCAAGCATTTTATTAAATCGTTTTCAGGTTGTTTTAACCTTAGAGACATTCTCAGATTTTGTGAAAATGTTTGTGGTTCTTTGCAGTGGGGCTGTTTAAAAATATCTAGGAATTTTCTATATTCTTTATTTATTGTAGAAAGGATTGATGTGACACCAGCAGTTGTGAAAATGGAGGAAAATAAAAGAATTTTGATAAAGTGCTGCATGTTATTAATTTAAAATCAGGCTCCAAAGAGACAATATTTCCTTCAGTGTATCTTTATTGTACTCTCAAATTGGCGAACTTGTAGCAACTTCTTTCTTGCTATAATAAAACACATATCCACTGATATAAATAGGTGATTTAACAGTACACATATTCAAATACCGTACATAAATCAATTATCGAAATATTAAGTTACGCACATCAAATAAAAAGGCATAAAAATACCGCAGACATTGAGGTCCAGTTTTAAGCCAAAACACAAACAATCACACTATTGACATGGCAGTAAATAGGTAAACAAAGTTTGGATAAACAACAAAAACTAGTACCCCAACCTTCAATATATTTATATAAAGAGTTTTTATTTTCCTCTATTTTTTTCCTCTCTCTTCCTGATTTTTTTTTTTTTTTTCACCAAAAGACATAATTGAGAAACCTCTCCAAATGCCACAGAGAACTGCTCCACCAGACGGCATCTTTCTGCTGTAATAAGGCATTTATTTTAGATCTTTTTGGAGGCAGGCATTTATTACAGATAGACTAAAAATCATATCAATAACAAAAAAAAAAAAAAAAAAAATGTATTAAACAAATATTTTTTAATTAAACCATTTAGATTATAAAGCATACTACGTGTTTGGCAGAGGTGGGATTTGACCATGTTCACCAACCAATATAAACTTCGCAAAACACTAAGCTCAAGTTCAAACAAGCACTTTACCTTGCTGACAGAGGTTCTCCACAGGATATACATAAAACAAAGAGGGAGGGGGACACTTAATAATGAAAAGCTTAATTTTTGTTACGGTATTTTCACAGTTACCAATTAAGAGAACAAACTACTTATGCTAGATACAAATTCCCATTACACATTTGATAAAGGCTGATGCGCAAGCTTTTACTGAATGCAGCAGTTGGGGCGATGGCCGTTGGAGTCCTTGAATCGAAGACGCATTTTGGGATGATATTTTTCCAGATAGAAGAGCTGCTTGCTGTTAAATGCTCCACGGCGCTTTCTGAAATTAAAATAAACCATTATCTTAAAAGATCAAATGCTGACTATTATTATATTATTTTCAAAAGTATAACATTAACTCACTGTCGTATGAACTGAACAGCATCCTCGTATTTCATCCCACACTCAATCAGGGCCAGGGCAACCAGCACTGGGGCTCTATGGAAAAGAAAACATGCATAGTTCAAAACATATTTTACCCCATGTTTACACCTTATGATACATGCAATAATAAAATATCTTATCTTGAATCCTATAAAATTACCTTCCAAGTCCTGCTACACAATGTACGGCAATGCAGCAGCCTGGCTCCTCCCTAAACTTAAGCCGAAGAAGATTCAGCCAATCATCAACGATCTGGTTAGAGGGAGGAGCTCCATCGTCAAAGGGCCAATCCTGCACAACAGCAAAAAAGCAGTGTTAAAACATGACCCAGGATAAGAATGGATTCATTTTCATGTAAGTGAATTGGTTCACATGGACGTACCAGAACCTGAATGCCTTCTTTAACAACCAGGTTTGCATCATACGTAGCCTCACACACTCTAACAACTGTCGTCACCCCATATTTCTTCAGTTCCTAATGGATGGGAGCGATGTCATGTAAGTGATATTTTGCAGTTACTGTAATTATGAACAGTTGCAATAGACCCTCATTATGAGCTTTTTATAATTGTCTAACCAAAACATCACTTTTAGTGTGTTCAAGCCATTTAAACCAGCACTCACCTCAATGAACTTGTGAAGCGTGGCATTAGTAGGGTTGTGGGTAATGAGGAATCTCATGTTTTTGCAAGTGATCTCCACTGGGGCAGGTCTATTCATACGAGCCATTTTTGACTTTTCAAAATAGCTTGAAAATATTAAAAGGAAAGTGGGAGAAACTCTCTCCAGTAACAAAAGAAAATCTTACAGATACAATCAGGAGGAAAAAAAAGGTGGGCAGGATTAAGAGAAAAAGCTGAGAACAAAAAAATAAAATAGGGAGAAAATCAAAAACAAAAGAAAACGAGGCTGGTCCTCTGGTGAGAGTGAAGGGCCAACGAGGGCAGTGCACTTCAGGAGACTTTTTTTACCCCATCCAGAACCGCCGATTGCTGTGGACGCCCGCTCTCCAAGCCCGATCCCGCCAACGTTAAAACTGTAACACAAGTCTCTCTTCTGATGAGGTAGCAAGGCTAGCCCTTCACTTCTCTGCATAAACGCCGTGCTGAGCCTGGCAGTAGTCCCCACTGCCCTTCAGAAACTCCATAAATGTGTGACCCAAAACACCACAGAACTGCTGCAAGAACACAAGAACAGAAACACAAGAGGTCAGGGCACAGGACTTCACTTAGCTTTTTCATTCCTGATTTAAAGCATCAACAGTAAGATGTTTTTTCAGATTTCTGCCTGTCCAGTTTTGTGTGTGTGTGTGTATATATATATATATATATATGGGTCAATGACATGACGGGTCACTTTTTTGTCCAAAGGCCTTAATAATAATAAAAAACAAAGATATGACATCCAAAGTATGTAAGGTAGTACAACTAGATCTCTTTTATTGAATCCAAAAGGTTTTAATTATATTTTGCTACATATAAAAGGTATTTTAAAGATTTTGAAGTGTCAAACGGTCATTCGGTTTAACCGTCCAAAGGCCAATACAGCCATTTCATTTGTTATTAAAACATCTTAAAATGTAATGAATGTATATATTTTTTTATTCTGGCATGATTTTATAACATCATATATCAACATAGTGCAAAATGGTATTAAAATTATGAGTAGAAGTCATGCGGTCAATATCATGTCATGTGACAGAATGTGACATCATTCAGACACCTGCAAAGGACCACAGGGTCCTGAAGCAAAGTAACTAACTCTCTTTTAGCTGTTGTCCCAAAAAATCAGGTCATTCGGTACAACCGCTATAAAACATAGAAAATGTTGTAATATTTTAAAAACTTATACTTAATATAAAATGTCTGATTGTCCTTTTGCTAGGTAGCTAGATATCAGCCTGTTAGCATTGTTTGAAAATATCGTCATTTGGTATAACCAAAAGCGTCATTCAGTAAAACCGAAATTTTGGTAAAACCGAATGACTTTTTTGGTGACAAATTTTGTCCATCTTGTAAAAAATGACAAAAGTAGTGTTAATTGATTATAAAAACCACATAATCTCATTGTTAACACTTAGTAAAACTTTATAAATCTTAATAAATTAATTATATCTCCATTGTTTTTTTACACATTTAAAAACCTTATTCGTCAATGACCCATATATATATATATATATATATGTATATATATATATATATATATATATATATATATATATAAACACATGACATTTTCTTTACACAGAAAAGTGCAATAATTGCTGGAAATTATAAAGAAAACTACAAAGAAGTTATTTAACATGAAAAATTAAGTAATTTGTGGCAAAACTTGACAAACAGAATTCACAATCATATGCCACAGAAAACAAAATGTTTACAAGGTATCAAATTTATGTTTTGAATCATGTCATCTAGTACATGTACATCATTCTATATTAATCAAAAAACAGAAATTTTCAGGCAAGCCGATATGATTTTGGGTAAATGCTGACCAATTAGAAGCAAGTATCAGTTTTATAATGTTAAATTTATACACTCGTGAACACAAAAAAATACTCACGCATCCCTAATAGCCTAAAGAACTGAATCAGTGTCTTCGTATCAGCATGAAAATCAACCATATCTCTCTCCTTCCCATAAACACATGACTCAAAGGTGAGTCAATAAGCAGCATGTGGGTCATTGTTTCAGGAGAAACACTTAAGCAGGCGTGTGACTGGCTGTGCTTTCTGGGAAATCTGAAATCTTCATGTCAGTCTCGTGAGGACACACACGTGTCACAGCAGCTCTATGGGATTACCAGATACTAAGCCTCTTTAGCAACCACTTTAAAAAGGCGCAACAAGCCTCATGTATTAGTAACCTAAATCTACATGCAATTCAAATGAAAGGCACAGATGTTTGGTTGGGTTATTTTTAAGTGCGACTTTATGGAAATCAAGTGTAAAGGCCTCAAACGAGGCCATTAAAATGACCAAATGCAGATTTTATGTAAGAAACAGGTCAGGGTTTGAAATGCGGTGAAATATTTGAATCGTACAACCGATAAATTATCCAAAACATAATAAACGCATCCTAATTAATCGACACAAAGACTTCCGCTCGGCTAATATTAGCAATGGGGAAAAAGATCACAGATTACCTTAATTTTCGACAACTATACAACTCTCACACTCTCCTTCTTTTATTTTCTTTATATAGTAAAAGATTAACGATAAATAAAAGTGCGAAATGTCGTGCTCAGTTCTCACTGATGTAGCTATAAGGCTAACTGAAGCTAACATCGTCACCAAGCGATTATTTCAACGACACTATAGCGGTAGAATCTAATAGTTTATAATCATATACACAGTGTTTTAGATTTGTAGATAGTTACAACAAAATAAAACATATATTAATGTATATATAAACTGTGGTAGACAACAAAACCGGTTTTGATCTAATGACAATTAGCTCACAATAGTTCGAGATTACGACCTAATTTCTCAAAAATAAACCGTGAATCTGCGTCAAAACATAAATATATATATGTTGAAAGGTTTCACTTACTGGAATATGCTTACTCATTGAAGATTGTAGCTTAATCATAAAGCCGCTCCGGAGAATAATTGTTGTGGTGTTTGACCATACAGCGCTGCCGTGTATGTGATGAGAGGCTCCGGTAACCGGTTACAGCTGGACTCAAGAAACCGCGCCCTACTACACACTCTACAGCACATACAGCCTAACTTACTTACCATCTACACACAATTTACTCATACATCATTTTATCATCATTCAGTTTGATTGGGACACTTTTT
The DNA here is from genome assembly GCA_039654765.1 of Mylopharyngodon piceus. NCBI lineage: Eukaryota > Metazoa > Chordata > Actinopteri > Cypriniformes > Xenocyprididae > Mylopharyngodon > Mylopharyngodon piceus. The sequence continues at coordinate 18,345,818 of CM077452.1, forward strand.
CCCAGTCATCTCAATTATATTCATACTTTAAACATATGCTACAATTTTAATACAATGATTAGGCTATTATTATTATTAACAAATAAAAATAATTTTATTAAATATAACATTACAAAATAAAGTTTATAATTTAAGTAAATTAAAATTCTAAACATCATATATTTGATATAAAATAATAATTATTCAACAATATTCAAGATGTTATTAAATAAAACATAAAAAAAAATAATAATGTTATTTAATTACATTCATATTCTGAACTCATCCTGTAGGCTAATAATAATAATTCTGTCATGACAACTCTCTGAGTGTTTGGCATGGTAATGGCAATATGTTTGGTCTTGGCGGAATAGATCTGTTACACAGCTGCTGCTGCTGAGCGTGTACGGGACGTGCTACTGCCAATACATACACAACATGCTGCTGTGAGCAAGTAAGACATGCTGCTGCTGTAGGATATACATGAATTACCCGTAGCAGATCTATACAGGTGGAGCTGGGGAAGGTGGAGGGTTTCTGAAAGCATGCAGCAACTACAGCAAATGCTGACCAAGTATTTGAAGGTTGAGTAGCGTGCTCATTGGCTACTGATACAGGAGGAACCAATCAGCTGTGCCCTATCCACCTTATTCCTGACTAGCCTACTGCGTTTCGAATTATGGGTTGCACTTCCGGTTTGGGGAACTTCCATTTAAAAAGACTGAAACGAATCGTTTCAAATCATAAGGTTGTCCTACAAATAAAGCTTATCCGTCAGTTTGACTGAATGAGCTGTCAATTTTTCTTTCATGTTTTATTTTCAGACAACATGAGAATAACGTAACGCTTGGTATTTTAACGTAACATGTTATAACAAGAATATCTATGGCAAGAGCACATTTCAGTCGCTGCTTTCTATCCTCGTGATTATTTTCTTTTGTCCCTTTGCAACCCGCTGTAATAGTATGAAAAAGGACAACATACTGCACATTTGTGGTCTGTTCTCCCGATATCATTTACGATATCCCATTAATAATTCACTGGAATGCACGAAGAATCTCTCGTTTTTCTCCTCAAAGTTTCACGTCTCTTTCCAGGTTTGTTTTCACAGGTAAATACAATTTATTATCTGTAAAAATGATGGAAATCACTTTGAAATAGTATCACGCAATGCTGAAGTTCATGAACAATTTTTATTAAGGCAACATATATTACATAATACAGATCACTATAGTTATTTTTAACCCGTCCGTTATTGCTGTGGAAAGAATCGCGCTTTTTCATCGCCTGTTGAAAGTACCTTGTTGATGCTTTTACACTTTTAAATGTCCTTTTAATGTTCGTTGGTTGAAGGGTGAGTAGAATAATGTCATCTCGTTATACCCAGTTTTGAAAAAAAAACGTATTATTGCGTTCATAGAGCGAGCTTTTTACTGTTTACAGCTTAACGGAAGTTACACCCATAATTCGCGCAAAGCGTCATGGGGCGTAGGAATAAGGTGGATAAAGAATGATGTAATTGAAAGCATATTGATGTAAGGACCTATCAGCCAGAGCCATCTATAGATTCACTGCAGAACTTTTTTATTATTAATAATAATAATAGTTAATTCTATTCATTTATTCATGTAGCTGACACATTTATCCAAAGTCACTTACAATAAGGAAAAAGCACAGGCAATAAATGGCAAACAATATTAGTAGTGCCTTAATGCCTAATTTTAAGAGCAGTCCAAACTACACCTAATTTAACATAAACACAAAGATCCAGGTGCAATATTTAACTACAGCTAAGGTGCTCACTACATTTAACACTCTTGTATAAAAGTTTTCATCTGACCTTTTCAAAGACTTGGTTTATTTATCAGTTAATCTAGAATAAAATACATCTTTATTTGTTGCCATTTTTGAAGTATGCCTTTTATTTATTTGTTCAAATTTGCTAGGCAACAACAGTGCTTATATAAAGGCATGTGTTCATTTATGTTCACATTATAATCAATGGCATTTTGTTAAATAACCTTTTAGTCAAACAATTGCATCTTTCTAGAGATTTGATGAATGATGTGTTGTGGACTGTTGAAAACAGCTGATGTGCAGAAGCTCACAATAGATGAGTGGGACTGAACAGACTGGATGGTTCAGGCATTTGGTTGGGGAGAAAGGGAGCAGATTGGGTTGTTTCAGTCTCTGTTAGTCAGTTGTGTGAGCCACTTCAATTGGGAGATGGTTATAACTTTCCAGACATTCACATAATGCAAGAATCAGATGAATCCAAAGATATGGTAAAACTTAAAATCTTTGCACTCGTTTGTTATTTTTGCTTATATTTTTTTCTGTCAAATGCAGTGGCTGAAAAAAGTTTAAAGATGTATGTATATCCTAATTCGGTGCTCTATGATTGTGTTACTTTGAGTTATATTAAGTCTGAAAGCCATAAATTTCATCTTCTTCAGGAGAAAATTCCAGACCAAGTGGATGGAGGAAGTATGAGTGCAGGAAAGAAGGGTGCAGATCTAAGAGAGAAGCATCTATCCTCTTCTAACTGGGACAGAAAAGGGACACCTGTACCCATAGTGCCATCAAACGTACCAATTCCAGGCCCCACAAACGACCCCATTCTTATTTCCATTGGCCCTCCACATCGTTGCCCCTCTGTTTCCAGTGAGTCCCAGTACCAGGGTCTCGAGAGAGAGGATGACTACGCCAACAGGCATGGATGGAGAAGGGAGAATGTGCAATATTACCCGCCAACAAGTGAGGGTGGCGTCCCTAAACAAACAATGGATGAACTGAAAAGCGTGTTGCGTGAGAGCTCCCTACTGAGTGCAAAAGGGCAAGATGAAGGAAGGAGCTACCCTCCTGGTCAAAGAGTGGACTGTAAGCCAGACCAAATGCCTTCTAAGAGTTTCAGCACCTTCAAGCCAATTTCAGATACTAGGAGAGCATCCAGACTAAGGGAAGGAAGCTCTAGCTTGGATTCAGGTGGGCCTTCAAGGACAGATGGACCTCCACGCAGGTCCTCTAGTGTGAATTCACCCACTGTTGAGACATCCCACTGGGGTGAAGCTGGCACATCACATTCAGGTCAGTATGTGCCTTTGGGTCCTCTTCTTCTCTGAGAAGATTTATGGTTGTCTCAGTTTACGTAACTCATTTATTATTAACTTTTTCATCTTTTATCTCTCTGTCAATCATTTCATATTCCCAACAGACAAAGAAAGCTCACAGGCACACTCTTTTGCATCTCAAAACTTCATTTCTGACGTTGAGCACATAAAACAGCAAATTGCCCGGGAAAGCATAAGCTTTGTTCGCTTTGAGGCCACTGATCTTCATGGCGTATCCCGATCCAAGACAGTTCCAGCTCGATTCTTTCAAGTAAATCTTTTTAAATGCCTCTTATTGATTCTGTACTGTAGTAAGTGTATTGGTACATGATAGTACAATCTTAAGCTGGTACAATAGTACAATAAAGATAAGCAAATTTATATATTTTTCAGAAGCAACTCTGCATAAGGCATCAAGACTTTTCATACATTATATCTTGGACTGGCATATTTTTTGTAGTTTTAGTCAACCTAATCTCACAAGAAAATTTAAGTGTTTTACAGTCAATTTCGTATGAATTTGTACGATGTGATTAGTATGAAAAATTATGATTTTTAGCTCCATCCCTAACCCCAGTTTTAAACCTAACTGTCAGAACTTATGAAAACATACAAATGAGATCATTTGACTTAGCCACCAATTCGACAAAATATAAAATAGTTACGAATTGCCATGAGATTGCGTTGGTTTTAAATGATACTAAAACAAAAAAACCTGCCAGTGTCATCTATCATTTTGCACATTTGGGTTTAGTGAGATTTGGTTTGCTGATGTCTTTAGAGGGCAGGGTTTTGGAGAGAAGGGGTGTGGTGTGGTTGATGACATGGTTGAGGGTTAGCAAGATGGCTAACATTGCTTACAGCAGTATTAATGTTAGTAATAACTTTGACTGTTTAGTGTCACTTTGCAATAATTATAGTCTTTTTGATAATAGTGGTAAAATGCTGAAAAAGTACTAAACATTAATCATTATTGACACCACAGGAAAAAGCTGTATATGGCATCCCAATGCCAAGAAGCTACCTGGAGTTAACCCTAAGTCCCAAAGTCAATGAAGTTGATCATCCAAGCGCAGCCACCTTCAGCAGTGATGTCCTCCTGGTCCCAGATCTCTCCACATTCCAAATCCTCCCCTGGGCGGACCAGACCGCTCGTCTTATCTGCGACCCCTGCACAATCACAGGTATACCACTGCGAACATCACCCCGCCTCATAGCCAAGCAGATGCTCGGCCAACTCCAGAGCATGGGATTCTCTCTCCACTCATCTTTCACGTATGAGTGCTGTATCTTTGGGGCCCCTGAACGAGTGGGACCCAAAGCTGTGTTCTTCCCTGCCACCACACTGTTGAGCAACTACGATCTACCCTTCCTGCAGCAGCTAGTCAGGGGGATGTACTACATGGGAGTTGATGTTGAGAGCTTCTCATCCGCTAATGGACCAGGACAGATGGAGATTTGCTTCAAACCCAGGTTTGGAATCGATGCCGCCGACAGCGCTTTCACCTTCCGCACAGGAATCAAAGAGATGGCCAGGAAGTTTGACTATATCGCCACCTTTTTCACAGATGACAACATCAACAATTCAGGATTACTCTCCCATAGCCTTTGGGATGCCAGTGGCAGAAGAAGCCTCTTCCACTCGGGCAATGGGGAAATTTCGGAGATCGGCAAGAAGTGGCTCTCAGGTCTTCTCCAGCACTCAGCTGCTCTGAGCTGCCTCTTGGCTCCAGGGATCGGCTGTCGAAACCAGCTTTCCAAAGGCAAGAAAGATTCCAAGAACCATCTTTACGCCACATGCGGCTGCAACGACAACAGCTGTGCCTTCAACGTGAAGGTTCATGGTGGACGGGAGATGCACATCGATAACAAGCTGGGTTCAGCAATGGCCAACCCTTACATCGTGTTGGCGGCCACGATAGCGGCAGGACTGGATGGTATTAGGCGTAATCTCAATGCTGAACAGGTTCTAAGCAGAGCTCCAGTTCAGCAGAAACAGTTCCCCATCCCTGTTAAACTGGATGATGCTTTAGAAGCTCTGTCAGAGGACAGTGTGATTTGTGGTGCACTGGGAGAGCCTTTCGTGCAGTATTTTATTGCCATGAAGCGTGTAGAGATTGAGACCCAAGAGCACGATGCTGACAAGAACAAGGGACTTGAGTATTTTATTTAACATTTGAATTTGGTGAATGATTCTGTGTATTTGAAACAAACAAAATACATTTAATGACCATCTGATTTGGTAATATCTCTCTTGCAAAAAATATTTAAAATAAAATCATACAACTGACTGGTATCTGCTGCACACTGTCTGACTGATTTCATTTACAGAGATAATGGGGCTGAATAGTCTCAACTTTAAAGTCAACTTAATTTGCAGATCGTTTACATTCACAGTGAAGTGACGTGTAGCCAAGTATGGTGTCCCATACTTGGAATTTGTGCTCTGCATTTTACCCATCCAAGTGCACACACACACACACACCATGAACACACACCCGGAGCAGTGGGCAGCCATTTTGTTGCTGTGGTGCCAGGGGAGTGATTGGGGGTTAGGTGCCTTGCTCAAAGACACCTCAGCTGTGGGTAATGAGAGTGTAAGAGAGTGCTGTTCATTCACCCCCCACCATTTCCTGCTGGTACTGAGACTTGACCCTGCTGCCTTCGGGTTACAAGTCCAACTCTCTAACCATTAGGCCACAACTGCCCAAACTTCAGAAGTAATAGTAACTTGTTTTTAGATGACCTACTTGAAGTTTAAACTTGCCAAATATGTTGAGCTGGGACCTGGAATAACAAGACAAGGCAACTGTTGACTCACTGAAGTTGCTAACATAATGCTGGAAGTTCTCCAAGGAGAAATATTCATATCTGAATTATATGTTGTAATCAAGCACTTTCCTTTAAAATGATTTATGTGAATCTGAATTTATATATACCAGGGGTGTCCAATCCTGCTTTTAGAGCACATGTGTCAAACTTCGGTCCTGGAGGGCCACTGTCCTGCAGATTGTACCTCCAACCAGCTCAAAAACACCTGCCTGGAAGTTATAGGCTGCATCTGAAAGATTAAAAATGCTTTGAAGGATGCATTCCAAGAAAGGAAGGCATCAAGGCACATCCAAATCCAATGTTAGCTTTACTTCCTGTCTCCTGAGATACCTTCATCTGATCAATTTTTGAAGGCAGCATAATTGTATCCTTCGCTGCTTTGGATATCCCACAATCCTGTGCGTTCCATTCCTGTGACAGTTAAGCTAAAACAATTTAAAGAATCTAAAGAATTTTACCTTGATAGTAATCCTGAGGTTAACTAGTCAAACACTAATTCACAGATTGCCCATATTATGTAAATACTGAATCAAATTAATAATGTCCTTTTGGGAAATAAAACAAAGAGACAAAATACAACTCAGACTACCGAAGATCCACTCCAGAGAGGAGACGGCTGATTTTTATTGGCACCAAAAAGCATTTGGAGGGTACAGAATAAAGACAGATAAGACAGCGGTGGCCTTTGTGATGATTTTTGACTGGCCCAACAGCAAACTTCATTATCTTTTGGCTGCGAAAGCAACACATAAAACACAATCTTACTTTTTTTTTGTCTCCATTTCAGAGATGAACTGGCACTTTTGGAGTCTGAAGCTGATCTTAAAGGACTCTTCCCTTAGATTTTTTATTACAAATATCTTTAATCTTGCAATTGTACCAGTGACAGATCCTGATTTGTAGACTACTGCAGCAAACTAAAACAGATAATCTTCAGCTGATTTGAATTGAAACACTATACATCAACTCTATCAATACTTCAGGTTCTATAAGCCATAGTTTACTAGTTACTTCTTAGTAGGGGTGGGAGATCGAATGGATCTTGGCGGGGTGGGGGATCTCATGGATCTTGGTGGGGTGGGTGATTTAGGAGCTGGAGTTGGAGTGGGAGACTTCACAGAGGGAGGTGGAGTAGGGGTGGGGGACTTTATGGAGGGCGTAGGAGTCAGGGTCTTCGCGGGTTGTGGAGCGGGTGTAGCTGGCTTGGGGGTGGCAACTGGCTTGGACATCTGTCCCAGTTTGGGCTCAGGGATCTCTTCGCCTTGTTTGTAGACACTTACTGTGATCTCCACAAATTCACCTCCGTACTTGTTCCGCACATTGATGCTGTACTTTCCAGAATCTTCCACATAAACACTCTTGATAGTGAGGCTGGAAAACTTGCCGCCCTCGAAGGTGATCTTGTAGCGGTCATCAGACACAACTTCCTGCTCATTCTTAAACCAGGTGACCTCTGGGCTGGGGTCACCCCATACTGTGCAAGTTAGACTCAAGCTCTGCAGAGGTGAGAGGTCACAAATTATGTGCACATGTACAGCAAATTAGTCCATAAAATATGGACACTTTATGACAAAACAGTTCACTTATTAGAAATGTGTTAAAAAGAAGTATCAAATGTAGTTCTAGTGAACATGGGAAAAGTAAAGGAAATACTACCTTCTTTTCCATAATGGTGACAACATCTGGCAGGCCACCTACCACTCTACCACGGTCTACAGAGGGCAAATAGTTCATTTAACACATTTGGACACCATTTTCAACTTACGTAAATAAAAAAATAAAACTTTTTAGTAAAATATAATGTGTATTTAATAATAAATAGGTTACTTCTACTTGTATGAAAAAATAGGTCATAGTTCTGACATCTGAACACACACCTAAGCTGATTTAATGAGATTATTGTCATTGTACGAAGCTTTATGCTCCATTATACTGCCTGAGTTCAAGTATGCATGAATACCGGATTAGAACCTTATTAATGTGTCATTTGACCGGTTCTCAGAAATACTCACTCTTCTCAGCAAAAGCAGCAGCTCTGATGAAAGAAGGAGAGAAAATGTCAGTGTGTTTCGAGCTGATTCTTAATAATAGAAAAATAGGAGTCTGTTAAGAGAATAAATTGAAGCAATGTCAATTCTCTTACTTGAGTCTTTGGAATTCTGCATAGGCATCAGTGTATGCTGTTAGAATGGAGGAAACACAATAAGTAACACATTACAGAATCCATGACATATAATTGTTTCCATGATAAAGAAAAGAAAAAAATCTTTTATAAATATAGTTTAAAACACGTGGTTTAAAATGGTTTGTAAAAACTTTTATTCTATTTCTAAGAGTTTTTTCCCATTATCATAACTGTTCTGATATGATAATGGAAAAAAAATGGTATTATACAATTTTTTTCCCCAATTATTATACATTACCCTGCCATTTTTACCCTGACTTTATGCCCCAATCATAGAAAATAAATGTGTATTCAAGTATTAGTATGTATGAATTGCATTTTTAACATATTTTAGTAAAAATATATATTTTTATGTGAAATTCTGAGCCTATAGCATTAAGCAGTCCAGTCTCCACTTGCCTTGTCCAGAAAGGTCAAAGGTGCGAGAGTGTGATTTTATCCCATCATGAATCTCAATGGTATAATGACCCTTTTCCTTATCTGTGGGCTCACAGATCTGCATCCAGGCCATCTCAGATGTGCCTCCAATTCTCATCTTCTCTGAGGAGGAGATCTTACTTTCTCTAAAGCCAAAACATCAAAAGAAACTCTTGGCGATAACCCATTGAACACAACATTTTCATATACCACATCATATAATTTCAGCATCATTTGATTTCTATGTTCTGAACAGATGGGTGGTCATTTTTTCATGTGAATGTACTTATGAAACCAGCTGGTTTTCATCTCCTCTGTGTAGTACGTCATGTAGCATTGCAGTCTGATACCCTCTGGTGTGCACTGTAGAGCCAACTCAGAGGCAGAGGAACCTGTAATGAAACACAATATGACAGTAATCCTATACTTAAATAGATTTTAAGTAGAATGTGTTAAACTAATAAACTAATAGAATAAATGTAATAAATTCAGTGAATTCAGGTTACATTTTCTTAAAATTTTCCAACATACCAGCAATACTGGCGATGGCATTGATGATGTCCTCAAACACTGGCAAAAAATAATAAAAAAATAATCATCTAACATGAAAATTAGTATTTAAATAACTAATATGCTGATTTGATGCTCAAGATACATTTTGTAATATTGTTGAAAACAGTTGTGCTGCTTAATATTTTTGTGGAAACTATGATCCATTTTTTTCAGGATTATTTTATGAATAGAAAATTCAAAAGTACAGCATTTATTTAAAATATAAGTTTTTGTAACATTATACAAATATTTACCATTACTTTTGATCAATTTAATGCATCCTTGCTGAATCTATGTGTTAAATGCTTAAAAATCTTATTGAACCCAAACCTTTGAACAGTAGTGTGTGTATATATATAATTTTTAATACTGTATTACTTAACACACAAACATACATACATAAACAATATAGATATATGGATATAAATACCTTTGCCAGAAATGTCATAGACAGAGGTGTCCTTTCCACGGTCATCACCCAGTACAGCTTTGTAAATTCCCTGGTCTTTCCTGGAGAACTGTTGGAGCAAAATAGTTAAAATAAAAACAATGTAACTGAACAGTAAGATTTAAGAAGCTCTAAACTGTTCTAAAACATTAACTGCAATTATGTTAATGCTTTATAAACTATGATCTGTGGAGCGCTGGTGATCATACCATGGGGATTGGAAGGGAGCAAGATCCAGACATTGGGTTGGGTGGAACATCAACAGTAATTTCTTCATCTTCTTTAAACCAGGTAAATGTTGTCTCTTTCTTCACATTGGCCAGCTACAGTGTAAAAATATGGCAAGGATAGTGATATGAGAGACTGATATCAACCTTAAACAGTCTTTTAATTGGTGTGTTGCATTTACCTTGCAGACAAGCATCACTGTGCAGTCATCTGTCACATGGAAAGACAGGTATTCTGAGAAGTGAGGGCCTGAGAGAACCAGAATAATGTAACAGATCAATAAATGAAAACTGTCTGACCACACAGTACAAACAACACTGAGAATATGGGGGTACGAGTGCTTGTGGTATTTATGTAGCTTCGCAAACCTTGTTTTCTGATGTGCTCTTTTCTCTGGAACTCGGCCTCTTTTAGAGCAACTTTGAATGCTAAGATTCAAAAATACAAAGAACATTTGCTTACAGAGGTTTTATACTCATAGAAATCCCACAACTGCTCTGTGACTGGACACTGTTAAGCCCTTACCATCTCCCACAAGAACCAGAGAGCTTTGGCTTTTGGCTTTGCCGTCATGGATCTGAATGGTGTAAGTGCCTTCATTGGCTTTGGTGAAGTGCTCAATAGTCATCTGAATGATTCCAGTGGAAACATCATGGCTGACTTTATAACCCTAAACACACAGTAAAATCATTTTGAATATACTTTCATCAAGGGTTTTAAATGGGATAATAATAAAAATAATAATGAATTATGAGTGATTTTGAAACAGGGAAATGTTAGGCCGTACCTCAGCGCTCGTGATGGCTTTATCGTTGACGACGAACCGGTAGTTGACAGAGGGGGACAACTTCAGAGCCTGGACCCAGAAACGCACATGACCCTTCTCCAGAATCTCATAGTTCAGCTCCGTCTTCAGTGGAACAACTGATAAAAAAAAGTCATTCATTTAAACACCAAATCATTCTTAGGTAATCTAGATTCTCATGAAATGGCAATCAAAAACATTCATAAACAATCCACAGGCAACTCACTAGGATGTTTGATGTTGTAGCTCAGATCAAGCATTTTTTTGAGCTCTGTAAAAGAAAACGGGTATCATATGCATCAAACTTCAACTTTATAAGTAAATAAAGGAGATATTTACACCCTCATCTCTGACCTTCCTCATTGACAGAGTAACTGGATGAAACTCCATCTGTATCAGTCACCGCAACTGAGTAGATGCCCAGATCCTCCTTCTCAGGGTTCACAAATGTCAGCTTTGAGCTTAACCGAAAACATTGCAGCTTGTTAATTTACACTTTACTACAGAACTTCAATATGTTATGATGCTGTGGTAATAAATGCAACAAAGTCTCATGACAATTCGTAAGTATTTTACAATTTGAAAAATTGCTCACAAATTCATACAATCTCACTGGTGGACCTTTATGGTAACATTTTACCTTCAAATCACACATTTTCATAGGAGGCAGATTGTATGAAATTGCCAACTTGTTCAATACTTACAAATTCTCATGAGATTGGGTTGAATAAAAGACAAAATCCACACAAATCAGACATACTGTCTTCCAGAGGACGTGACAGAGACCCTGCTTGATTCAGTGATTTCTTTGTAGGACTTTGACCAACTGAACTTAGAGGTTTCAGAAACTTCACAAGCTTCAAAGTTCAGGAAAATGTCTCCAGTCTCTTGATCCACACCACATACAATCTCCTTTGTACCTTAAGAAACAAAATAACAGAAAACATTAACAAAATAAAGAGTTATCTATCATAATCCACTTTTTGTCACACAATGAAAATGAAAGGTGAACCCATTTGCCCCTGCTTTCATTGTATGGAAAACAGCAACTTGGACATCCTGCTAAACATCTTTTGAGTTCCACGCAAGAAAGAAAAAGGGCTTTAGCACCAGGTAGTTGCAGGTACAAGCCACCAGGGTGGCCCCCTGAGAACTAAATGTTCCCTTAGGGCCATTTTCCTGGTTGCATTCGCACCGCCAATGGGAACTCTGAAGTGGCTTAAGCTGGCCAACAGCAACGTCATTTAAGTGCAGCATTCAACAACATCAACAACTCCGTTGTGTAAAGATTGAGAAGTGCCTGGACTTTGGCGTCGGCCCATTTATCACTGTTTTCCATGTTTCATGGAGTTAGTTTGTGAAGTATATGTAAACTGTGTTCACACGGCTTTTTAAAAATGGCAGGTACCTATGTTTTGTATGGCATGTGTTTGGCCAATCAACGTACAGTTACGTTACTGGTAGTTCCTATTGTGCTGGGTTAGACCCTACTCTGAAGTAGTCCCCCCAAAAGGCATTCCTATAACTAAAATCGTTCCCAGTTCCTGCAGCGTAAACATGACAAAACGCGGATACTTCCACCAATAGTTATAAAAACTATGAAAATGTTCCTCTGGTGCGAAAGCCCCTAAATTCGGGTTTGGAACAACACCTATATGCTGCATGTTAAAGAATGGTTGTTACCTGGCAGTGCTTTTGCACATACGGGATCGGACACATCGGAGGCTTTTCCAACACCTTTAGCATTCACAGCCCGCACTCTGAACACATATGACGCTCCAGTCTCTAGTCCAGTCACCTACAAATCAATGTACTAACATTTGAAAACTGAATCACATTTATTTACGTTCTTATTTTCTGTGTTGTGCCACTTCTTGAATCAAGAGGCCATTTGAATTTTGTAACAAAATGAGTTCTGTTTCATACCTTCAGGTAACAATGCCCAACTGGTTCAGCATTCACAGTGACAAAATCTGATGAGCCCTTCTTAGCCATGTCCACAAAGTATCCAGTGATAGGACCTTCTCCGGTGTACACAGGGGCCCTCCACTGCACCAGGATGGAGCTATCACGCACCTCCCAGAAACTGATGTCATATGCTGGGCCTGATGATAAAGAGAAGAATTATCAATTTAGACAAGATGGTATTTTCTGCTGTAGAACCTGGATAAATATAATATTTATATATTATTTATATTATTGAGTGACTCATTTGAGTGTGCATTTACACACACACACACACACACATCATCTAATTTACATGTGTGTGTATATATGTGTATTCTGTATTATAATATAAAATAGTATAAATAATATATATGCACATACAGTACATAAATAGTTAGATAAATAGTTAAATATTAATAGTAGGCTATATTACACAAATACTGTATTTAAATGTCAACGAATAAGTGTACAGTATGTATGTATGTATGTATATATATATATATATATATATATATATATATATAAATAACTTTATTAAATATTTGTCATTATTTAGCTCAAGTAATATTGCTGGATATTAACTGACAGTAGTACAGCGGAGTAAACAGGGTACTGACCAGGCTCAGCCATTGTCCAGGCTTCACAGGCAAAAGCTTTGCTGGGCTCAGATGGCAGGCCAACTCCAGCCAAGTTAACAGCCTGAACCTTGAACTCATAGAAAACGCCACCGGTCAGATTCTCCACCTGTGAAATACAGACCAATCCAGAAAACACACACCATATATTTAGAGTAGATTTTTATTCCATCTGTAAAGATTATTTTCATATCCTAAGTTGTATAAAGTATAAAGTTGTATAAAGTACACAAATAAGAAATATATTCATGTAGAGCATACCGTGAAGATCCTGTGGACGGCCGGACTCGGGCTAACCTCATTCCAATCGACTGATTCTGCCTCGCGCTTGTCCAGGTAGTAAGACTTGATCTTAGAGCCGCCTGTGTGTTTGGGGCGTTTCCAGGCCAGGGTCATGGAGGATCCATTACAGTTCAGCAGGCTGATGCCATATGGGGCGGAAGGAGTAGCTGATCATGTGGGACAGAAGGAAAATCATTTAGCGAGACGAATAAAGATCCTTAGGATCACATATAGTATAAGTGACTGGAGCCGTGGAGGAACCATTGTGGATCAAATAATGATCAGGTGCAGTGATTAAAATCATTTACTGTGACAGGCAGAATCACTTAGATACTGTTAGAGTGATTGTTTAAGGTTAGCATACATAAATTCACAAACAGGCTTTTACTGTGCCTATATTGTGTGTGCCTCACATTGCAATGACTTTACTGTACACTGAGCAAAAGAAGAGTTGATTTAATTAGGCTGGTGTGTAAATTTCAGGAGTGGATGTGTTAAATTACTTCATAAATTAAATATATCACATACATACCATACTCCACTGCACCCACTGTACAAGACAACACATGTGTTTATATGGCTACAATTTCAAAACACTTTATTTAAATGTGTCTTATAAGAAATTTTACATGTTCACCCACTATGGTTTCAGGTTTCTAAAATCAAATAAAGTACTTTTTCCATTTAAAAACAGTTTGACACCTATATATATTTATATACATTTCTTAAGGTTCTTTTTTATATATAAATGCTTAGAATGATATACACCTTTAATATTCTACTATATGTTGCTGTTCTCTCTGTTGTTGGATATAGATCTGAAATTTTTTGCATCTGCAACTGACAATTTTTTTGCATGATGATACTTCCACACCAGTAGGTGTCAGTATAAACCGCAAGACCACTGTTGTATTCTGGCCAGTAAAACATTATTTAATGTGCCTTTAAGTCAATAATGAATCTCTCACAGATAAAAAATATATAATAATCAGGATTTTGGTTAATTGTCTTATCCTAACTTTCCAATCTTTTATTACTCTTTTTATAAAGCCATTACAGCGACATTGCTATAGAAGTCAGTTGTGTACGTACAAAGTGCAGCATCAATGAAGAGGGGAGCAGATTCCTGTGATTCTTCACTCAATCCGTAAGCATTCACGGCTTGTACACGGAACACATAGGTATCTCCTGGGACCAAACCATGGACCACAAACCTGACAAATTCCAGACAGACAGACCCAATGTAAACCTACTAAGACTTCACACATGATTAACATCTTTGGTGTGACAAAATTAAACTAAATCTGGACATTTTTGTGTATATTTTACCTGGTGTGTTTGTAAGGTCTATGGTTACAAGGGAACCAGGTCTTGGAGCCGATCACAGAGGCATCCACGTAGTAACCCATGAGGTTGTTGGCATGTTTTGGGGCCTCCCACTGCACAAAAGCAGACGTTTTGGTGTTTCTGGAAGCAATCACCTGTCCCGGGGCAGATGGGACACCTGCACAAACCAAACACACAATTAAAAAAAAGAAAACATCATCAGATTTTGCCACAGATTTAATTGGGAGTGGAAGTCTGCCGTGCTGAAAGTGAACATGTTATGGTGGATGGATGTGGAGGTGGAACTAAAACACACAGTAAATGTGAGCCAAACAACAACAAAGTGGAGGGGACAGCATTTACAATCATAGTAATATTTGAGACTTTCAGCGAGAAGTGATTTCCTTTTCGCAAAGCAGAAGGCTGTGGTAGCATAAACATACATACCAATGTTCTGAACAATACCTGTAAAATACAGCATGGACGTAGTTACACAAGCAGCATTTGTAGGATTCTTTGCACTGAACATCATCTTAATGATCTTTCGGACAGCATAGTTTGGCATTGTACAGTTAGACAACCACAACAACAGGTCTGTTCAGTTTGACAGTTAGAGCCTTCTTACCATAAGGGTCCACCTTTTGGATGGGTGCTGTGGGCTCTGACGGCTCACTTGAGCCATACTTGTTGACAGTGATTATGCGGAAACGGTAAGATTTCTTGTCCTCCATATCAAAAACAGGGTAACGTGGAGATCGTAGCTGGACTGCAGTGTTGACTCTCTGCCAGATGTGACTGTCACCTACACACTAAGCCGTGGAGAGTCATAGGTGACCATTATGAGGAGAGTTTCCCCTTACAAACCGATGAATTATGGGATAAACAATCTATTTACATAATATGATTACTAGCACTACTGTACAATTACTTTTTATGTATAATAACTAATGACTAATGACTAATGACTAATAACTGTTTTAAAAATTAGCATTATGTTTATTCTTAAAACTTTTTAAGATTTTACTTTATTTACAAATTTACATTATTATTATTATTATTATTTAATAAATTTTAACATTATATCAGAAAAAAAGTCTTTTTACAGTGATTTTACAGATATAAAAGTGCACACACACCTTCTCAATGAGGTACCACACAGGTGCCCGTCCGCGAGGGCTAGGTGGTGTCCAGCTCAGAACAATGTATGTTTTGTTTATTTCTGTAGCATGCACATTGGTGGGTGGACCTGGTATTGTAACATACACTAAACAGGAATAAATCAGATGTTTATTTATACAAAATACTTTTAACATAATCTACTTAACATATACACTCTTATTTGCAGTGTGTTAGTAACCAGTGTTGGGGGTAGCGCATTACAAGTAACGTGAGTTATGTAATCAGATTACTTTTTTACAACAAAATATCTGAGTTACTTTTTCAAATAAGTAAAGCAAGTTACTTTGTTTTCCCATTTATTGACCTCTACTGTACAGGCGTCAATTTGCATTTCCTTCAGCCTGAGGCTTATTCACTTCACTTTTGGTGTGAAAGGACCTTTACATTTGTCAAAAATAGAACTTTTTTTTGTCAGGTGAGAAAAAGTAAGCAAAATAATGTAATGCATTACTTTCCCTAAAATGTAACGCAATTAGTTACTTTTTTTTAGGGAGTAACACAATATTGTAACATTACTTTTAAAAGTAATTTTCCCCAACACTGAACTTAGTACTAATGTGTTGAGACAACATGAATTTTTGGCAAAATAAATAAATAAATTAGTAGGACTTGTTTGCTGACAAACAAAGCTACTGTAGAGAAATAACGGAAAGGCATACGGTATATTACACTGATTACTTGAACTTTCCTCAGAATATTCTGTGAATATATTCTATGAATATTTTGAGTATGGGAAAGAAAACAAATTTTGCCAAAAATTCAGTTTGTCATATCCTGGTAAATTTAATTTAAACTTTTAATTGACCACACTGCAGAAAAAACAAACATCTTAATACGTTGAACTTTATTTAATTGGATTAATTTAATTTAGATGGATGAAATTCATTTAACAGATTATTTCACTCATTTATTTGCTGGTTAAATTCAATCTGAGGAACACGTTTCGGGTTAAATGCGGCGATGATGGTAAATCAGCATTGGAAGATTACTGGTTAGCTGGTTAGCAAGTTCACACTTAATATGTAACATTATCTAAACTAAATTATTATTATTGCCACTATTTATTCATTTCTTTTTGCCAGACAGGTCTGGCATGAAATACTTTTAGGAAGTCATGCTGCAAAGGTCATCTAAAAACAGCATTTTGCTATTTATTTTCTAATTATATATTTTATTATATATGTAGTTTATATAACCTCATATTGATTGAGAGATTACATATAATATCTTTATTTAAAAAAAATAATTTGTCACAACTAGGACTATTTAAAATGACTTAATGAAGCCAAACAGGTGATTAAAATGATGGAAAAACTTAAAAGAAATTGTGACCAGGTACAGGACACTTTCCCTTATCCATCCATATAAATGTTAGCCTAAAATCTTGATTTTGATGAAGGGTCCATGTATATGCCATACCTTTTTCTTTATCCTTGGTTACAATGGTTTTAATATAAGAATGGTCTATCTTAAAAATGAGATTAAAGGCTCATGTTTACCCCTTTATGTTTCAAAAATTACTACATGGTATGAATGAATGAAAAAAATGGATTGTTAAGTGTTAAGTTGTAAGATACTTTGACAAATACAGCATGCAGTTGATTGAAAGGATGGAGAGAGATGATATTAATGGCTCAGTGAAATCTGAAATCGAAAGTACCTCCTTGTAGGTCCTCCTGTCGAATCGCAATGTCATATTTCCCTTCGATTTTAATCACTGTTTCAATACATACACATAATACTTAATTTTCCCATCAGCTTAAGTGATTCCATTTGAACATATTATACAGTTTTTAAGATCATCACTCACTACAGATGCATTTAAGCTTCTGTGTGTGATATATGAGTGTGAATAATAGCAACTTACTGATTGCATTGCAAATGTGACACCGAATACATACAATGACTTACAATTGTGCAAAAATATAGAAATACACAAGTATTAAAGGCACTTGAATCATTGTACAGTGAATTTGGAGCCAAACATAATTAAGCACATATAGTAGGAAGGAAAAGCATAACACTGCATACTGCACACTTACCGTGTCTAAAGATTGAGGTGTCTGAAGTTTGAAGAAACAGCCTTTTGCAACCAATCTAAGCTGTGTGTGTTGGCTATACTGGTTCTGTATTATTATCTGCTGATAGTTTTTAGTCCTACCTTCCACATCACTCTCCACTTCTGCAGCGGTCACTCCAGAGGACATCCTAGAAGGCAGACTGATGCCATCTTTGTTCACAGCCCTCACTCTGAAGTGATAGGAAGCTCCCTCGGTCAGGCCATGGACGGGCAGCTTACACATTTTCACAGGGGAGTCATTGCACTGGACCCAGTCCTTAGTTCCTGACTTGCGTCTGCCAAGACAACATGCAAGATTTTTTTATTATGCAAAAATAATTATTAATTTTATTATTAAATCAAAAGAATAACAATGCAAATGACTTTTTAATAATTGTTAAATTATTTTTTAAAATAATTATTTTATTTTATTTAAATTAACTACAATTCTAAATGATTTTTAAAAATAATTATTCGATTTAATTTGAATTAATAAAAAATAAATTAAAATGAAATCTATTTGATGTGTATAATTTTGTAAGGCTGAAGAGGATGTTTACCTGTCCACAAAGTATCCAGTGATGGGAGCCTCATGGGTGGTGTTTGGAGGTTTCCAGGAGACCAGGACGTAATCTGCATTGACATCAGAGGCTGTAACATCCATGGGGGCTCCTGGGGCCCCAGCCACTGTGGGAGTGGCATCTGTGAAACAAATACATACACACAAATTTATAAAATATCAAAAAAATAATTAATCTCTTTCTCATTTATGTGTTACACTAAGTAATACCTCTATGGAACACCTAAGGGAACATGGTAGTGGAAGAAATATGAAAAATTATCTTTCAACGCCTTTGCGTTTGCTCACAAAACTTTTGCGGACTCCCGAGAAACTTTGCATTCACTCGTAAAACTTTTGTGTTTGCCCACAAAAGGCTCACAGAGGACATTGGAGGAACATGAACATTTGAAAGCAAATGACAAAACACTGAAATATAATTTTTCCTCCTTTCTCTTCCCGAGAAACTTTGTATTCACTCGCAAAACTTTTGCGTTCTCTCGTAAAAGGTTCTTGGGGAAAACAAAAGTTTTGCGAACAACTGTAAAGTTTCTCGGGGGAACGTGACGTTTGCGAGCAAATGCAAAAACAACAAAACCTTGCATTTGCTCGCAAAACTTTCGATTTCTTTGCAAGTGAACGCAAAGTTTCTCAGGTGAACGCAAAGGTTTTGCGAGCTAACGCAAAGCTACTTGGGGAAACGCAAAACTTTTGCGAGTCAACGCAAAAGCATTGAAATAATATTTTTTCCTTCCATCTCATATTTTTTTCCATCATCATGTCCCTTTAGGGACTCCATATCCAAGAAACTTTAAAAACTTTATAAAGTTTCGGAAAAACACAATTTTTGAGTGAATGTAAACTTTTGTGATCGAACGCAAAAGCATTAAAATATTATTTTTCTTCCCATCTCATTTTATTTTCATCATCAGGAATTTTGTGATCTCCCAAGAAACTTTTTTTTTTTTTTGCAAAAGTTTCTCGGGTGAACGTGAACATTTGTGAGCAAACGCAAAAGCATCGAAATATAATTGTTCCTCCCATCTTATATTTTTACCTCTAAGGGCTCTGTATATATATTTAGGGATGGCTATTTTACTCAATGCATTTATTACTTATTTTTTTACCTTTAACAAACAGGTAAGCGCTGTGTTCTGTGGTTCCATCCTTGGTCCAGACGCGGAAGGTGTAAAGACCCTCATCATCCTTGTTCAGGTGAGGAAGAGTGAGCTTGGCGACTCCACCACCAATAGACATCTCAGCCCACCTGGATGGCATTAGCAAAGTATCTACACCCACAAATGCAGTGTTAGTATCAGTTTAAACTTTTTCAGTGGTTCCAAACTGAATGAAAATGCAGCATCTCACCATCTCTGTACCACATGGCCTCAGGTGGCAGGTTTGGCAGATCCGGCACCACCACCATGTTGGCCACCAGACTAACACACTCTCCTTCGGTACCAAATGTCACTCCAAATGAGTCCAGCAGGGTCACCTCAAGCCTACTGGGATGAATGCCGCTGAGCAGAGGAACTACAGGAAACACAACAGAAACATTTACTACCTTTCATATTAAATTTCACATAACAAATGCAAATTGTATACTTGTCCATATAACAGTCATTTGAACTATAAGAATAACTGAATGATTCAGTAACTATGAATGCACTTTTTTGTTTATTGACAACTCTAGGAGGTGTTTACCACACTGCCTTCTATTTACAAGCACAAGTGAACCCTGGGGGGGAAAATGTGACATTGTTTCCATGTCTTATCAAGACTTTGCGCCTGGAACAGGACAGATATTTAAGGCTCATGATCTCAAATAAGGTCCTTCAGACCTAGGCGCCAGCCAAACAGTAGCTCCAACTTACCTAGTCCTGGCAGATGGGAGAGCTCTCCTCCCCCTTGTGGCCCTGCATGGAAAAACAAGCAAGTTAGATCACTCAAAGGCTACTCACCAAAAGAGAAAGAGAAAAGATATGAGGAGAAAAGAAGAGACACTCACTCCTGACACAGACAGTAGCCTTGGAGGTGGCCTTTCCCTGCGGATTGGTTGCCACGACACTATACACTCCAGAATCAGTAACTGCACACCTGCAATAAAACAACGCAATTTCATAATGTCAATAAACAGGCTTAACATGAGGGTTCTAACGAAAAATATATCTGTATGACTTTCTTTCCTCCGTGAAAGGAATGAATGTTGGTACCCAAACAGTTTTGGTCACCACTGACGTCCATTGTTATGAACAAAACAAACACACAAAAATTAATAGGTAACACTTTACAATAAGGTTTCATTAGTTAACTACTTTAGTTAAAATGAACTAAGAATTGACAATACTTCTACAACAATTATTGATCTTAGTTAATGTTAATTTAATCATTTACTAATACATTATTACAATCAAATGTTGTATTTGTTAACATTGTGAACTAACATGAACAAACTATGAACAGTTGTATTTTTATTAACTAACATTAACAAAGATTAATAAATACTGTAATTGTTAGTTCATGTTAGTTAATACACATTATGAGAGCTAATAACAAATGAGAGCTTATTGTAAAGTGTTACCAATTAATAAATTAAAAACCCAATTTTGGAAGTAAATGATGACTTTTTAAATTTGTTTTAGGTGAACTAACCCTTTAAGGAACTAGCAACTGAATCAGCAGTGTCACGAACACACTCATAAATAGTATTATAGATTAAATTCTATTTTTGTAAAGTGACTTGTTAGATAATTTAAAGGTCAGGTATGTAGTTTCTGTGCCTCTATTTTGAACAGAATTGGAAAATAATGACTGTGTTCATAAAGCTTCCCTGAACACTCCCCCTGTCTGTCATTGGTGAAACAAACAGATAGCCACGCCCCAAACTCACGCCATTGGTTGAGCCACTGTTGCTATGCTGGGCTGGTCGGATTGTTCACAAACACAGATGTTTTAAAAGTGCTGCAGAGCCATAATGTTTGGACTTTTTGGGCTAAATCATTTTACGAATGTCTTAAAGGATTAGTTCACTTCTGAATTAAAATTTCATGATAATTTACTCACCCCCATGTCATCCAAGATGTTCATGTCTTTTTTTCTTCAGTCGAAAAGAAATTAAGGTTTTTGAGGAAAACATTCCAGGGTTTTTGTCTGTATAGTGGACTTCAGTGGGGTTCACTGGGTTGAAGGTCCAAATGTCAGTTTCAGTGCAGCTTCAAAGCACTATACACGATCCCAGATGAGGAATAAGGGTCTTATCTAGCGAAAGGATTGGTCATTTTCTAAAGAAAAAATAAAAAATTATATACACTTTAACCACAAACGCTCATCTTGCACTAGCTCTCTTCTTCCTCTTCTTCTTGTAGAATTCCGGCAGTGTAGACGCTGCTAAGTGTATTACTGCCCTCCACAGGTCAAAGTTTGAACTAAATTGTCATATACAATATGCTAGTGCAAGTATACAAGAATTAGTTCAAACTTTGACACTGCCGGAATTCTACAAGAAGAAGAGGAAGAAGAGCTAGTGCAAGACAAGCGTTTGTGGTTAAAACGTATATAATTTTTAATTTTTTTTTAGAAAATGACCGATCGTTTCGCTAGATAAGACCCTTATTCCTCGTCTGGGATCGTGTATAGTGCTTTGAAGCTACACTGAAACTGCAATTTGGACCTTCAACCCAGTGAACCCCACTGAAGTCCACTATACAGACAAAAACCCTGGAATGTTTTCCTCAGAAACCTTAATTTCTTTTTGACTGAAGAAAGAAAGACATGAACATCTTGGATGAAATGGGTGTGAGTAAATTATCATGAAATTTTAATTCAGAAGCGAACTAATCCTTTAAATACAATTGTCTGTGCATATTAAACAAGAGAAAGTATTCAAATGAACAAATTACACACTTCAAAGTGAGACAAAATGTTGGCTAGTTAACAGGGTGGAAATGTGTTCCCTGTGCTCCTCACACCTCTTTCATGAACCATTTGGTATGAGTGGACAGACTTTTGCATCCAGAACATGATCTCACTCAACAGCAGTGTGTTGGTCTCAGACATGCTGTGCTCTCCTTGAAGGATTGAGAACAGACCACCGAAATGTGACCTTCAGTCCCTGTGAACTATTTTAGAGCCACTCCTTTTCCTCTGCAATGCATAGGGCATATTTGTCCTAACAAAGGATATTTTCTTATGCATTTCCATTTAGTTTCTGAGAGTTGTAGTAAAACATATAACAAGCTTTTTTTGAGAATGAATGAGTCTGGTAAGATCAATCAGTGGCCACTGTAATGGCCTATGATCTCTGAGAGGTGCTACTGTAATGGCGGCTGCGAGTTTTCACTGGCGTCAGGCGTTCCAGGATCAAATGACGCATAGCTAAGTTGAGCAGAACCAACAGCTGAGACTTCTTCAAGATGAACCTCACTGGGACTAAATAGGAAAGTGTCGCTCTTACAAGTCCTTCATTCACTTTCCCAGGCTGTTACAAACCGGGAGGGGTGAGCTGCACTCTTCCATATGGTGAAAGTGAATGATGAACAGGGGCTCCAAAAAGCATCTCAACAATGAAAAAAAAAAAAAAAAACACCATAAAAGTAGTTCATATGGCTTGTAGGCTACATTAAGCCATATGATATCTTTGTGAGAGTAAATAAGTAAAATTAATTAGTCACTGACAATGTTGCCTTATACTTGTATATAGATGGTGCACAGGGTCATACACACAAAGACAAACACTAAAATAATGCATACAAATTAAGTAAATATCATAAAATGCAACATGAAACACCCTACATTACTGACAACAAAAATGAGAAGAAACAAAATTACTTAAATAAAATATAATCATACGTACTATGCCACGTAGGGACTTCTGGGAATGCATTTGCTTGTTTGTTTATTACATTTTTAACACCATGTTAGCATCGGGGCTAACACAAGGTGAACAACAAGCAAAGGTAACAAGATAACACGTGGTAATAAGGTAACACATGCAAAGGTAAACAACACCTGTGAATGTACTTTAACTGTTTTTTCACCATAAATTACATGGAAATTCATAGTTTTTACTTGCAAAAACCTGAATTTGACAGTAATTTACAGTAAAATTATATGGTAAGGTAACTTACAGTTAACCACCTAACAGGTTTTAAACTGTAGCATTTGTCTTTTTTTGTAAAAATGACAAACATTTTTTTCCCAAGTCACCATTTACTTTCATTATATGGAAGAGAGCAGCTTGGACATTCTTCTTAATATCTCATTTTGTGTTCCATGGAAGAAAGAAAATCAAATGGGTTTAAATTTTGAAGCTAATTTGAAGCTATAGTTCTCTTGAAACTACAATGTGTTGCTAATTCATTTAAGTACAGTATGTGTAAAAACGCTGAAAAACTCCTACGCAGTTTACGTTGAAGACACATTGCAGAGCTTCCGTGTTCTATGTCAGAACGCCGGATCATTATTGGCCAGCTCCTGTGTCAGCATCACACACATGCGTTGTGGTGCTCACGTGAACAGCGTCGGCCAATAATGAGCCGGCATTCTGACGTAGAACCTGGAAGCGCTGCAATGTGTCTTCAATGTAAACTATGTAGGAGAATGACAGGATAGAAAAGAAATTGTTGAATAAAGTCATTATTTTTGTTTTGTTTTTGTGCACAAAAAGTATTCTCATCGCTTCATAACATTAAGGTTAACCACTGTAGCCATGTTAACTATTTTAATGATGTCTTTACTATTTTTCTGGACCTTGAACGTGGTAATTTCGTTGCTTTCTATGGGACATAAAAAACTTCTCGGATTTCATCAAAAATATCTTAATTTGTGTTCCGAAGATGAACGAAGGTCTTGCAGGTTTGGAACAACACGAGGGTGAGTAATTAATGACAGAAATTTCATTTTTGGGTGAACTAACCCTTTAAGTTGCTTATTTAGTTATTAGCAACTAGTTTAAAATGGAAGAAGGTCATACCTGCTAATAATCAGACCGTGAACCCCATACTTGTTCTCAATTTTGTACTTTCCAGGAGCACTCAAGGGTTCAATGGCAACATTATTCCTATACCTGCCGATACAGAGAAATAAAGTTCAGTTATGCTTCATCAGTGAGAGAACCAAAGTACAGTGACATTACACATATAATGGACCTCATTAATGAGGCATGAGCACAATAAATGCATCTGACCATTTATTTAAGCATGGTTTTACTAACAATTTCCCCCCAAAAAAACCTCATGTTTCATTACTTTTTGCTGAGAATATTCAAATAACTCAATAATTAAGTTTAAGTCATCAAATCATTACCAAAAACATTAAGGTTTTGGGATATAAAACTGAAATCCAAACCATTTGACAATAGGGTTGGGTTGGCCGGACACAGTGCAGAACAGCTTGACGGGAGTCTTCTCCCACACAGTGTGAGATCTCAGACTGATCAGGAAGTCCGGTGCTTTGGGAACCTCAGCAGGAATATCCTTCCTCAAAGGCATCATTCCCTTCACCTGTTAAAATACAGGAAGAACTTCATAGTCAAAGTCAAAGGTTCTGCTCTTTTGACATTCATTGTATGGACAACATTGCCTTCTTTTGCATTCCACAGAAGAAAAAAAGTCATAGGGGTTTGGAACGGTATGAAAATTTTCATTTTGGGTAAACTATTCTTTTAAAGCGGATGTTTAAGATGATGTTCACCTCTCTAGTAATCTCGATATTTTTCACTTGCTCCTGTGTGGCCACTTTCATTCTGTGCAGCTCCTGCTGCAGTTGAACCAAATCTCTTCCAAAGTGAGCCGCCACTCTCTGATACTCCTGCATGCCTTCGGGAGCCCTGCACGCACACACACACACACAAAAAATTTATATTCCAAACTGCACAGGTTTAGTCTTAAGAGTACAGTGACACTATCATTTTTTGTCATCTGTAAATATGGAAGCGGGCTTCAAGTTTTCTCTTACACTGTCTTTAAATAGCCTTCTAAACTGTAATAGATGCAGGAGTCAATCACATCTCACCTCTCCCTGAAGGTTGGCACTGTGTAGGCTGGTTCCGCCATAGCCTCAGTGGCATGGACCTGCTCCTTCTTCACTACCTGAGAGCTTGATTTCCTGCCAAACGCATCAGAACAGCATTTGAATCATGTATACAACACATTTCATACTTTTTTACTGTCAGAATTTTACCTATAGTTTTAAAGGATGGATTATTGATTTATTATAGTAGTATACAGTATTTTGTGGATTTACTATATAGTGGTTATTAAATTAAATGATGAATGCCAAGTGCCTAAACCCAAAAAAAACCAGCCTGATCAGGAAACCATATTTTGCTCGCAAAAAACAAACCTAGCCTGTTTTTAGCATTATCTCTATCATCACTTTAATAATATTTATCACATTGTTAATCTGTTGAAATTGCTTAATTCTACAAATTAAATTAAGTTTTGTACCAAATTAACCTTTGTAAAAAAAAAAAAAAAGAAGTGCACCTAATTCTATTAAATGTGAACTTGTAGTGTACTTCAAATATTAAAAGTACAGTATAATTAAAAAACTGTACTTGCAGATAATATAATATGAATTGAATAAAATTTTTAAGAGCTGGGTAGATTTTAAAGTTGTACATTTTGGGAGCTTTTCATCTTTTCTTTTTTCAGATTTTAACAGAGCTTTAAGGATCCCAAAACTTTGTTTCATTCATTTGAAATTAAGTGTACTTAAGTGTACTGTACTTAATGCTATACGCTTTCATGACTTTTAAAAAGGGCATTTTGTAATAATGCCAAGTTATCTCAAGTAATTTTAAGTGAAATTGAACTTTTTTAAAGTACATTTTTTTAAAAAACCTTATTTTATAATAATCTTTTGTTGTACTTTAAAGAAGTACACTTATTTTGATGTGTTGACTAACATACAAAGTACTTGATTATAATTGTAACTGTATAGATATTAGATTTAATGTTTATATAAATGTAAATCTTAATATAAGTGTATTAAACTGCAACTTTATCATTACACGTGTAATTACAAAAATATTTAAATACATGACAATCGAAATGACATTAAATTATACTTCACCATAAATGCTTTTCAGTATATTTGGCAGTACACTTTAGCCATATTTCAAAGACAGTAAAAGTTGACATATAAAACAATGACAAATAAAAATGACATAAAAATGTACTTAAGTGAAAGCCAAAAAAGCACTTTAAAGTTCAGCTAATTGCAAATTACACATTTAAACTATAATACATTTTAATTTAATTTCAATTAACATGCAATTAAGTGTCCAAAAACTCTACATTCAGTTTGCACTTACGGGAAGCATATTCTTTTCTTTTAAATTCTCTTTTTAAAAGAGTACTTTAGAGAGCTAATAAGTTCATGTAAACAGATGCTAACAGGAAATGCTAAACAAATGCAGCATGTTTCATTCAACGGCGCCAGCAAAGCTTTAGAAATGGCTTTGATTATGTCTTCAACACAAAAGAAATTAAATATGATTAAAATGGTATGCTAAGTATGCTGTTTGGATACATACAAATTCTTGCAAAATCTCTAACATTGAATTTCAAGTGCCAAACTGATTATAGACACAGAATCAGTCCTGTAATGTACAGTAAGGTTTGGTAAAAGCTGATTTATTCATGCTTGTTAAACTAAAGGCATCAGCCCCCACACTGAAGCAAATCTGAATTACTCTTCACCCAAAATGTGAACTGAACATAAACCATTTTCTTGAGCGCCATGCTTCATATCATATTTTCCTACTGTACTGTGAAGCAACATTTTCTCCTTTCTCACGACTGATGCATGACGTAACCTTTAAACTGTTTACAGTGCATACTAGCGCTGCTAATCTTTACGCCTTACTGTGGGTTCAAATCAGCCATCTGAGTATCCAATCAAGTCACTTGACCTTTAGGCATCTTATGAAGCAACAAAGAGAGCGGTATTAGCATAAGCGAAGGCTGCGGTGCGTTCTTCTGGCCTGCTGAAGCCTCTGAGCCAAGCTTACACCAAGGCTATCCATATGCTTGGCCAATAAACACATCCATCCCATACCTTGAGTGATGGACAACATGTTTTGAGCTTTGATGTTGCGTTTGCTCCTGCCGATAATGTGTTACGGCCCTCGCAGGCATGTCGGGAACACTCTGAAAAAGACCTTATGACCACACCAAGACTCATTGTGCAATCTAAATCACCTTTAAAATGGTTTATGCTGGACAAAATGCACAGTTAAGAATGCTGAATATGAATATGGCACAGATCTAGTGTTACTCTTCTTGCGAATACATATTGGGGAATAATGTTAACTCAGGTTATAATGATATGCACTCTTAAAAATGAAGGTTCTGTGAAGAACCGTTAACATCCATGGAACCTTTTATTGCAACAAAAGGTTCTCTATGGTGGAAAAAGGTTCTTTAGATAATTAAAATTTGTTCACTAAATTTGGCATCACTGCAAAAAACCCTTTCGGAACTTTTATTTTTAAGAGTGTATGTAATAAACAGATGATTATAAAATGATCTGATATTTCAAATTATTCTGACCTACATAATATAAATATAAAAGAAACCACCTTATAAGCATAACCCTTGATAAAGACCAAAACCAAATATTGTCTGCCCAAAATAAAATATTGTATATTCCTATGGTATTTTCTTTTAACCTTAGCTACTAGCACCAAAACTGCCTCTACTCACATTCCAGCCCATCAGCAACACCCATGAGCTCAAGTGCATCACATTACAGGCAGAAAGTGAAAAGCTGACCCAAGAATAACTGGCACAACTTATCCAATCCAAGTGGGAGCAAATGAATTTGAGCAAAATCCCTTAGATTTGACCTTTGACCTGCACATATATGACAGGCTGCTACGACGAAGTTCTCATGTGGAAACAAACAAATCAATAAAAAAAATGAAAGGATTTGTGCATATTTCTGCATTACATGAACTCAACCTGTGAGAAAGTAATACCATTTTTTCCCCCCCCTCACTAAAACGAATATAAAAATATGGAAGAATCAAAAGTTACCACAGACATTTAGTAATAATCTGAAGTCCAAAATCATGTCAGCTCTAGAGACACAGAGTCTGTTCCCCAGTATTCAATAATATCTAATAACAATATTCATTTGAAATCGTAATACACCCAATATGATCATCTGGGCAGCGTATGTGTCCCAATACATATCTGTTAACAGATTAATAAAATAAAGCTGCACTTACCCCAAGAGAAAAGAAGAGCTTTGAGTGTTGGAAGAGCAGCCTGAGAGCAGTTGGAAAGCTCCTGCTGATGGAACAAAAATAATGCGCTCACTTAGGGAATGCCTTCACTCAGCCACCCCATGTAAGGATACTCTTAAGACTATATATAGCATTTACCTCAATTTTCAGACCATTTTACCGACTGAAAGAGGACAAGACAACAGATTTAATTTAACATGTGCAAATGTTCATTTGTTTCTTTTTAATTTATCTAATGACTCTTGAGACATACAAATGGGGTAAGATAGGATTTTACCTGGAATCACAACCTCAGAGGGATCGGCACTGGGACGTTGTGGCCCTGTCCTCACTAACTTCTAAAGTAAAGAAGCACATTCATGGCAACTTTGTTCAAAATAAGACCGGTGTGTCTTTTAGCCCTCTGCACAATTTTGAAAGACGTTTCAGTTTGTAAATACTTAAAAAGCCGTGGGTTGATGTCAAGACAAATAATTTCTTATCAGTTTTTAAAATTAATTTCTACAAAAAGAAGCGATTTCCAAAATGATGCTTAAGTCGGCATCTTGGGAGCCCTTTTTAGGGGTTTAATCTACCCTCCCTCCCATGAGCTACAGTGGCCAACATCTATTTTTAACAGGAGATAAAACAGAGACTGTAAGTGACACCCTGGACTTACAGTACTGCTATATAAGACATTAACTAATTAATGGTGTCTGTCAAACCTCTGTAGATGTAGAGCAAGACCAGAAAAAAAAAAAAAATTCAGAATAATAAATATACACTGATGAGCCAAAATATTATGACCAGACACAGGCGAAGTGAATATCATTGATTGTCTCCTAACAAGTCCACATATTAAGGTTTGGGTAGATTAGATGGTAAGCAAACAATTAGTTCTTGTAATCAATGTGTTGGATGCAGGAGAAATGAGCAGGAATAAAGATCTGAGAGACTTTGACAAGGACCAAATTGTTATGGCAAGGCGACTGGGTCAGAGTATCTCTGAAACGGCAAGGCTTGTGGGTTGCTCTCGGTCAGCAGGGGTGAGAATTTACCAACAGTGGTCTGAGGAGGGACAAACCACAAACCGGTGATGGTGTTGGGCACCCAAGGCTCATCGATGCACAAGGGCAATGAAGGCTATCCCGTCTGACAATAGTCATGGAAGTAATAGTTGAACAGAAAATATAATTAACATTTTCCCCCACCCTAAAACTCAACCCATAAGTGCTATCCAGTGGTAAAAGTAGGTCATGTAGGCATGATAAACATTTTAATCACAAGTTTGCAGAAAGGAAATAAAAGGGGACCAAATTTTTTTCAAATAACAAAGTCTTGTCTATTAGGGTATACCTAATTCTCTCCAGATGTAGTGTACCTGACAATTCTATCAGCCATAATTTAAGAGTTGGAACTTCCTTTTTCTTCCAAAACGAAAGAATACGTTTTTTTGGCAGATATTAACCCATATGAAACAAACTGTTGTTGTACCCGTGCAAGTCTCAAAAATTCTTCGGAAACTCCAAATATAATTAATATAGGGTCTGGTTCAATAAGCATACACTGTACAAAGTAATACGCTCTATCTACTAACAGATTACACGCAATATTATTAATTAAATTCAACATATAAGAATTGAGTTAGAATAAATCAAATTAATTCCTTAAAAGTCAACCATTTAAAATGTGTAAAATTAGCAAACACCATTACAAAAACCACAAACGGACATAAAAAGCAAAGAGTCAAACTGCCCAACTAAATGAAACACTGATCACCATAATGGTTTTCAATTCAATCAACATCAACATCTAAATCTCTGTTAATTCTTGTGTTTCTCTTTCCTTCAGTGATTCTGCTTATCATCAGCTGTCTTCAATGCTAACAATAAAAAAATAAAGAGTTCTTAATTAATCTTCGACGTCTGTCTGTTATTCAGATATTTTTGTTTAAATTTTACTTAAATTTTACTCATTTTAAATGGTTGACTTTTAAGGAATTAATTAGAATTGAGTTAGAAAAATAATCAATTTGTTGAATATAATTGATAATATTGCTTGTAATGTGTTGCCAAAATTTTATGGAGTAGATATAGCGTATTACTTTTTACAGTATATCCAATGTATCTGAAAAAACCTGGAAAATTCTGTTCTAGAAACTTTGTTATTTTGGACACATGACGTAGCAATGAGACAGGTTAGAATCTAAAAATTGACATTTGTCACATAATGGAGACACTTCTGGAAATATTTTATTTAATTTACACTTGGAATAATGTAGCCTATGAAGCACTTTAAACTGAATAAGACAATGTCTTGCATTAACGGAACATCTATGGACCAGTTCAAGACTTTGTTCCCAAATTTCACTAGGAATTTCTACTGCAAGTTCTTCTTCCCAGGCAGATTTAATTTTCTCCATAGATGGACTTTTCACCTGTTCTAAAGCCTTGTAGAGCAACGAGATGGTAGTACCATCTCGAAGACATCTTACCAGAAATGTGTCCAGATACATAGGTGTAGCTATGACATAATTAGAAATATTAGACTTCACAAAGTCTCTAACTTGAAGGTACCTAAAGAAGTGATTAGAAGGGATATTGTATTTTTCACACAACTGCTGAAAGGAAGCAAATTTTCCATTCACGTATAAATTCCCTGTTTCGTAACCCTAAGTTTTTCCAAATCTAACATCCAAGGGCAAAAAGCGGGATTAGCTGAGATAGATAACAAAAACGACATTTGGATGAATTTAAAATGTCATTAAATATTTCCAATTGAATTTTGATTTTTTGGTTGCACCTCCTCTTTTATTGGTAGAGCACCTTTTTTTTTAAATATTTGTTACATATCTTGCAAATGTGCCATAGAAATTAATCAAATTAAGGATATTTGGAATGCTACTATCGGGCTCAGAAATAAATCACATAAAAATTTTAATGATGGTTTTCGGACGAATGTGTCAGAACACAGTGCATTGCACTCTTCTGCGTATGGGGTTGCGTAGCTGCAGACCAATAAGAGTGCCTATGATGACCCCTGTCCATCGTTGAAAGTGCCTACAGTGGGCACACGGGCGTTGGAACTGGACCTTGGAGCAGTGGAAGAAGGTTGCCTGGTTCGATGAGTGCCATTTTCTTTTACATCACGTGGACGGCCATGTACGTGTGTGCCGTTTAACCTGGGGAAATGATGACACCAGGATGCACTGTGGGACAACTACAAGCTGGTGGAGGGAGTGTGATGCTCTGGGCAATGTTCCGATATGAAACCCTGGGTCCGGTCATTCATGTGGACGTACATTTGACACGTGCCACCTACCTGCCTATCTACATTACGCTTTTTCCATACACTACAATGCAATTTACTTCCATTATATAACATATAGTTTAGTATAGGGTTAGTTAACCCAAAAAATTAAAAAAAATTATGTCATTTATTACTCACCCTCATGTCGTTCCACACCCGCAAGACCTTCGTTCATCTTCAGAACACAAATTAAGATATTTTTGATGAAATCCGATGGCTCAGTGCCAGCAAGATAATTAACACTTTCAGATGCCCAGAAAGTTACTAAAGACATATTAAAACAGTTCATGTGACTACAGTGGTTCAACCTTAATGTTATAAAGTGATGAGAATACTTTTTGTGCGCCAAAAAAACAACAACAAAATAACGACTTTTCAACAATATCTAGCGATGGCCTATTTCAAAACACTGCTTCGAAGCTTTACGAATCTTTTCTTTCGAAGCAGTGGTTCGGAGCGCCAAATTCACGTGATTTCAGTAAACGAGGCTTCATTACGTCATAAGCGTTTCGGAATTTCAATAGTTCATGTGACTTTGACAGTTTGATACGCAATCCGAACTACTGATTCAAAACAAAAGATTCGTAAAGTTTCGAAGCAGTGTTTTGAAATCAGCCATCACTAGATATTGTTGAAAAGTCGTTATTTTGTTTTTTGGCGCACAAAAAGTATTCTCATCACTTTATAATATTAAGGTTGAACCACTGTAGTCACATGAACTGATTTAAATATGTCTTTAGTAGCTTTCTGGGCATCTGAAAGTGTTAATTATCTTGCTAGCAATAGAGTCCTCACTGAGCCATCAGATTTTATCAAAAATATCTTAATTTGTGTTCTGAAGATGAACGAAGGTCTTACGGGTGTGGAACGACATGAGGGCGAGTAATTAATGACAGAATTTTCATTTTTGGGTGAGCTAACCCTTTAAAGCAGTATGTAGATACTAATAAATACTGCAACTATAACAATGAATTAATTAAAGGGTTAGTTCACCCCAAAATGAAAATTCTGTCATTACTCACCCTCATGTCGTTCTAAACCTGTAAGACTTTTGTTTATCTTCGGAACACAAATTAAGATATTTTTGATGAAATCTGAGAGATGTCTCCCTTGACTGCCTTTGCAACTACCACTTTGGCGCTTCAAAAAGTTCATAAAGAGATCGGAAAACTAATCCATATGAATCGAGTGGTTTAGTCCAAATTTTCTGAAGAGACTTGAACTAACGCTTTAACACTGACCCAAAAACATTTCTTTTAATATTCACCAACAAAGGACATACTATTAGAAGACGTACATTGTTTTATTGAGCATCTTCTGCTGTGGTCAAAACAGAGGAAAGGTGATATGTAAATCAATTCAAAGACAAGAAAAAATATTTTTACAAAAGCAGCGTTGTCCTTAGTGGACATTTTTGGGTTTGTAATATATTACCATCAGTTTCCAAATCATCTTTGGTGTAGTTTGGGGGAAAAAACCCCCCAAACAAACAATCAACAGCAACCACAAAAATATAATAAAATATTTACAAAGTATGTACTAAATCCTTCACTAAAAGTTAAATTCAAACAGCTCATTAAAGTGCATCAGATTTCAGTAGTTTGAGTAAATTAAGCATAAGAGTGCATAGATATAATCTCTGACTGTCATTTTATCATTAGCATCTTGTGCTGCACTAAGTGCACTGCGTTTATTGCTTTACCATAAGCTGTTTTACAGAACTTGGATATTACTGTAATGAAAGCAAACCAGTCCATAATGTCAGGAGAAGTACATGATACATCATCACAGGAAAAACACCATTATTGCAAGTTTGAAAGTAATGTTCTATTGAGTGATGACTAATAAATCTATGAACATTTCAAAGAGTGGCATTGAGAAATGAAATAAGAAGAAAAAAAGAAAAAGAAAAACGATAACTACGAAAATAAATTTCAAATTAAATAAATGAAACAAAGTTTTGGGATCCTTGACGTTCTGTTAAAATCACATCTTCAAAAAGAAAAGAGGAAAAGCTCCCAAAATGTACAATCTTAAAATCTTCCCAGCTAAGTTAATATTCAGTGCTGCTCAAGAGGAGTGAAAAACCCTGATTTAATAACGCAATTTCAAGAAAAGCCAAAAAAACACAATCAACTTTTTATAGTACGGTAAGTACCAGCAGTCCTCCCATTAAAATACACACAAACATTTCAGACATTTTAATTTAAACATTAAAACCTCCAAACATTATCACTCCTATTTTCATTTACACAAACTGTCCCATTGAAGCCATGCTGTGTGAATAATTGGTCAGTAATAATAAATAACCTTAGTTTGAACCACTGAAGCTGGTGTTTCTGTTGATGGCACAGAGGAGTGTTTGTAGTAAAAGGCACATCATAGCTACCATTTAATTTGACATCATTCAGTTGAGGCGTCATTCTGCATCATTGATCATACTCGTACTGTCCGCGTCATCAAAGTTGCGCTGGTAACGTACAGTCGAATGGAAGCGATGCTTGTTTTTCTGGTATAAGATGAAGGAGACTGCAGCGACGATGCAGAGGAAGACAATGATGAAGAAGATCAAAGCCACGGGGCTACCTGGATCTGCACATGCAATATATAACATTTTATGGCATAATGTTCCTTTGTTTTAAATTTGCAATGACACTGAAAACCAAAATAACACATTTTAGTAAAAAATTAAAATAAACTGTGAAATAACTAACTGCATAAGCGTGCACACCCCTAAACTAATACTTAGTTGAAGCACCTTTTGAAGCATCCAGTACTTACTATACTACTATACTATTACTATATACGTACTATACATACATACGTATATATACACACACACACACACACACACACACACAAACATATACATACATATACATATATATATATATATATATATATATATATACATATATATATATATTTATTAAATGTATTATTAACATTTTATTTTGTAATTTTTTTTAAAATACAGTGGATACAGTATGTGTATATATGTATATATTAGTGCTGTCAACGTTAACGCATGCGATTGATTTTTTCCAGTTTAACGCATTAAAAATATTAACGCAATTAACTCAGCATTACAATATATGATCACGCTCTTATTCATGCAAATGCTTTTAAACCATTTAAACGCGCCAAAAGAGAAAAAGAGAACACACTGTCTGTGAATGTCCTGTCACACACGACACACAGAAAGACGCGCCATTGTGCGCACGGACGGCGCGCCAGAATCCAGTTCTCTGTCACGCTTGAACGAACAATAATGCCAAAAATATCCGTTTTGTCAAGTATCCTCATAAGAGCAGCCTTGAATGAGTTAAATAAAGTCTTAAACGAAAGTAAAGAGCTGTGAGAAAGTGGGATGCGTGTGAGATCCGCGTCATGTGCAGCAGCGGCAGCTCTTAAAGTGACAGCCACCACTAATGCCGTCTGTCATTGAAGATAATGAAAGAATAAAGGTTACAGAGAAAATTACTCACTGCTCTTGACTAAAGAACTTTTGTAGTTTTAATAATGATTAATCTGTATTTAATTTAGGCTATAAATTATGCAGTGCAGACTGTTTGGTAACTTTATTCAATTTCTGTATTTTTCCTATCTGTTAGACAGGTAGGAAAGGCACAGGTAAATATGACATTTATTATGGGTTTATGTGAGGATTGTTCTAAGTTCACTTAAATTAAAAGTTGTTATATTTTTGAAGCCTAATAAATGTAAAAAAATGATATAACTTTCAATTACACTGTAATGTTGAATGGATATAATAGTTTGGCGAAAAAATCAATTTCATTGAGACATCAGTAGCAGTATTAGTATCAGTGATACTGGCCTGCATTCATAAAAAGATGCCATTAAACAAGTATTTAAAATATACTGTCTTCATGTTGTTTCTTTATGTTGTTTTAATTTGGAGATTAACTGTGAAATTATTACATTATAAAATATATTAAAAACGTATAAAAACTTGTGTGATTAATCGAAATCATAAAGCCACCTCTTGGTATGAAATTGAGTTCTTTTTCACTGCTTTTTGCGCTTAAACAGTCAAATACACACAAAATGTCAAAATGCCGGTCTTAGCAAGTATTCACGTGAACACAGTCAGTTATGTTTTAAGGGACCGTTAACAGTTGAGAAAGAAACAACCGCCTAACAGTAGAATGGATCCGTGCATCAGGTCTTAAAGTGACAGCAGCCTAATATACCTGCTGCCAAATTATGAGATAATGTTAAAAATATCTATATGGCAATTCTTCCCCATGGTATTGATGTCAAAATTGTGACCAGTAAAACGATGTTGCTAATAACTTTGGAAAATATAATATTTTATTAACTTTATTGTATATTATACTTACAGCATATTATTGTGTATATTATATTAATGAATTATATTAATAATAATATTATTAATATACTTTATATTTATTTACATATTATTTTAACTTTATTGTATATTATTATTCTGTATTTATTGCATATTATTATCGATTATGTATATTGTGAGCCATTTTCAAGATGAGAAATTTTGAGGACTCACAGGCAGGTGCTTTGCAGACGATTCGGCTGCGGCTGTCAGAGCAGCTGGCTTGGGTCCAGTTGCCGTTGCTGGAGACCATGACTGCGCAGATCTGCGATGTCTTCTGTGATAATTGCGGCCCTGATTTTACATCCCAGCTAGAGAAGTCCAGTTCACTGCCGTCCTGCCAACCTGTGGGCTTACCTTAGAGGAAACAAAGATTTACAGAGTTGAAATAAGTCTACAAAGCTTATCTCTTCTCATTTGTAAACATTTCTAATTTTACACTGTGTAATTAAATGATTCATGCTGCAATACAGAACTCTTCAAGTCTTAAAGTCCCCCTGTGGTGAAAATCAAGTTTTTAATGTTGTTTATATGTCCATGTGGCATTTTTAATATGCTTTAAGACAAACCATGTGCAAATTCATAAGTCAACACCATTGCTGAGTATTTTCTCTTTAAAACGGTATTTTCTCTCAAAAACGCGGTTTGAAATCGCCGGTGTTTCTTGCGTCACAAACTACCTTGTAACCAATCACACCAATGTGCCGGAGGGCTTTAGCGTAACAATAACTATGACTGATCTGCAGCAGGGGAATCTCGAGAGAAGCCAGGTTATCCCAGTATATTTTTCTGCTGATATGAAAAATTGGGTAGATATAGCAATATAGCGGGTGTACGATGTATATTGCGATGTTATGATGAACTATATGCCTTTCTCCACTGACATTCTGAGTTTTTTCAAAGCGTTTGTAAGGATACTGATTTTTAGAAGCCAGCTGTCTGTCTCTGACATAGTGGACGGGAACATGGTTTGTGTAACATTAGCCACACATTATTAGCTGTTTGATAACGTAGTCAAGCAAAAGGCTAATCATATTAATTACCGTTATGTCTCCGACATTGTAAAAAGTGATACCATTGTGCAGCGGTTACCTCAGTAAGTTGACCGAGTGGATCTCTGAGCTCGTGCAAGTGAGTGGAGGCGGGGCTAATCAGCATATTCATAGATCCACGTATAATAAATTAAGCAAGGGTGCAGAGTTACATTCAAGCTATTTAAAGGCATGAAGAATTTTTTTTTCACAGGAAAAAACATTTAAATATGTCATTTTGGTGATCAAAGATGAGTTTTAAGGGATAAAATTGTTGACTACAGGGGGACCTTAAATAAGGACATGGTGAGCTTGAAGGTAGATCAATCATTATTTTACCTTTGTCGTCAATGTTGAGTGCCAGCCACACTCGGCTGGTGATGGAAGGGTTCTTAATCATATAGTTGGAGACAAAATCATTCTCTTCTTTACTCTTGATGGTTAACAGCTTGGACGAAGAATCTGCCAGTTATATGGGAGAAATAAAAGATGTTGTTAGACACTAGGTTGATTTTGGATGGTTTGTGCAGGTTTAGTGATTATACTGAGATTTGAATTTGAGAAACTGGGCTAAATAACAGTAACCATGTAAAATGCCACTGAAAGCTAGTCTCAGCCTCAGACAGTCACTGTCTGTGAATGCCCTGTCACACACGACACACAGAAAGACGCGCCATTGTGTGCACGGACGGCGCACCAGAATACAGTTCTCTGTCACGCTTGAATGAACAATAACGCACAATAATGCCAAAAATATCCGTTTTGTCAAGTATCCTCACAAGAGCAGCCTTGAATGAGTTAAATAAAGTCTTAAACGAAAGTAAAGAGCTGTGAGAAAGTGGGATGCGTGTGAGATCCGCGTCATGTGCAGCAGCGGCAGCTCTTAAAGTGACAGCCACCACTAATGCCGTCTGTCATTGAAGATAATGAAAGAATAAAGGTTACAGAGAAAATTACTCACTGCTCTTGACTAAAGAACTTTTGTAGTTTTAATAATGATTAATCTGTATTTAATTTAGGCTATAAATTATGCAGTGCAGACTGTTTGGTAACTTTATTCAATTTCTGTATTTTTCTGTATCTGTTAGACAGGTAGGAAAGGCACAGGTAAATATGACATTTATTATGGGTTTATGTGAGGATTGTTCTAAGTTCACTTAAATTAAAAGTTGTTATATTTTTGAAGCCTAATAAATGTAAAAAAATTATATAACTTTCAATTACACTGTAATGTTGAATGGATATAATAGTTTGGGGAAAAAATCAATTTCATTGAGACATCAGTAGCAGTATTAGTATCAGTGATACTGGCCTGCATTCATAAAAAGATGCCATTAAACAAGTATTTAAAATATACTGTCTTCATGTTGTTTCTTTATGTTGTTTTAATTTGGAGATTAACTGTGAAATTATTACATTATAAAATATATAAGCCTCAGACAGCAGGCCCACGGAATACTCAGTCTGTTTACCCACCATCTGATGCTTATTGCACAGAAAAATGGCAAGAGCTGGCTGAAATTGCAACTTTTAAGGGCACACGATTTTGTCTACCACTGGTTGAAACCTTGACACAATTATTTGAGTGTTTTTTTCATGTTGGTCTAACATGAATTTCAGATATGGCCCTAAATAGCATGTAAAACAAAAACTGTGGTCATTCACATGTGTGTTGTCGCTTCCCATCTAACTTAGCCAGAAAAGGCTGCAAATTTGATGTGACACTAGGTGAAAGCTGCTAAAGACACAGCAATCCAGAATAAGTACACTCACCCAGATTCTGACACACATTCTTGGCACTCTCCATGGTAAAGACAGAGTAGTTGTACGTGTTGAAAGCATAACAGTGATCTTTAAACAGGACCCAAGAGGTCTGACCATCACTCTTAGGACAACTGCTGCTGGACTGAGAAAAGGGTTGTGCACTAGTTCCTGGAAAAAAATAAATAAAAGAGAAACCAATTTCAGACTGATCTTTTCAGAACAACAACAGTGTTGTGTTATCGAGTGCTTGTCTTACCCTCACTGATGTGGTTGTAGCAGATGGCCCCTTCTAGGGATGCATGGCAGTTAACAGATGACCAGGTGCCTTTGGAGTCAACAAACACACACTTTTCCTCAGAATCACGGCCGTCATCCAAAAATCCATCTGGTTTGAATTTTACCGGGGTCCCATCTGACCACTCATAGGGCCATCCGCTTACCTAGAGAAAGAGCCAAACAAATTCATAACGATAACAATTGAGAGCAAAAGATTAAGCTTACAGTTATTAATTGCTGTCAATTGTTGCTATTATCACAAAAATTGTATACATCTTGTTTGGAGAGGCCAATCCACAGTGAAAAGCCGTCCCTTTTGGCGATCAGCGCCATGTTGTCGTTAGTTGTTTTGTCACTAATGCTGGCAAGATGGCCTCCGTTGCTGCCACACTCTTGCAGTGCCTGATACCAGTCCATTTTCTTGGCCACTCGACGGTAACTAATGCCATCCGGAGTATTAACGTCAACCACATCCTTCATGAATTCATCTTTGGGATCTGTGAAAGACATATTTTCGCAAGCTGACAAATAATATGCAACATCAAGAATTTTGGCTCCTACTTTGAACTTTCGAATAATCAAAAAATTCTGAAATTAAAAAAAAATAACTTCCCAATTATGATTTTATGAGGTCTTTAAATAATTCTGCAGTCAGTGTGACATACACTTTATAATAAATAAATTAAAGTATTTGGCTCTCTATTATAAATAGATGTTTTTTTTTTTTTTATTAATATGAGGTCATAAAAAAGCCATACATGTTAATAATAAAAATAGATTTATTGAAATATTTCATTATTAATTGTTGAATAATAGATGAATTACTTCTGTGTCATGTCAATTGCTCATTTTGCAGTTTAAGTAAATATAAATATAAAAAATATACTCATATAAGTAAAAAT
This sequence comes from Mylopharyngodon piceus, assembly GCA_039654765.1. Classification (NCBI taxonomy): domain Eukaryota; kingdom Metazoa; phylum Chordata; class Actinopteri; order Cypriniformes; family Xenocyprididae; genus Mylopharyngodon; species Mylopharyngodon piceus. The sequence continues at coordinate 18,386,246 of CM077452.1, forward strand.
ATACTTGTATATAAAAGGTAAAACAAGCTGAAAACTCATTGGTGGTGCTTTACCTTTTTCAATCTTGCACACCACAATACTTCGCTGTCTGAAGATATTGAAACGAAGTTGGTTTCTTATTATTTCCCACTCTCCAATCAGGTTGAGGCCAGCCATGAAGCGCTCTGTGATGTTTGGTCTTTCACCATATTTCCAGTTGGAGAACTGCACATTGCTTCCATCTAGCCATTTCAGCTGTTCATCTAAAACAAAGACATCATACAGGGCAAAAATTAACAGCTACATTATTTGATACTTTCTTACTCAATCCATCTTTCCCCATAAAGGCTGGCATGACATTTTAGACAGAATTTTGCCCCAGTAAACAGTCTGGAGGAGTCAACGCTAGTCAGCCAAAGTCAGAGCCGGTCTGCAGATTTTGGGAAGTCAGACTTGACAGATTTCATAGAAAATTGTGTAGTGTATGATGGGCATAAACTCAGATTTTTTAGATTTGGACTATGATTCCATCCAGTCAGAGGAGATGAAACAGGTTTAATATTTTGTGCCAAATTTAGAACACATCATTTTTCAATTGTAATGCGTTTTATAGCAAAAAGGTGCATGTTTCTGCAGGAGTTTGGAATTACTTGAAAGTCTGGTAGTGTGTGATGGCCCATTTATATCTCTAACCATTTACAAAGTCCGCAAATGTGTCATATCTAGCGTTTTAAAATCAGTTCAGATTTTACAAGTTGTGTAGTGTATAAAAATTGTGAATATTTAGTCTGATAATTGGCTATTTAAGATAACACAACTGACAAGAATGCCCTAGTGAAAAATAAATATACTAAAATGTATTTGAAATACATTTATTTCAACTATACTACAAATACATTTACATATTATGTACTTAATGAAAATACTTTGCATCATACTTAGTATGAAATAATTGTATTTTAAATATACTACTTTTTTACTAGGGTGAACTTTAAGAAGTGATCATCTTACCTGTCTTGTTCATTCCCAGCCACACAAACTCCACCAAGCTTTTGAACGGCTGCAACTGCTGCATGATGAAATCATTCTCTGTCTCATCACGAATGGTTAGGATTTCTCCATACCCGGCTAAAACATAAAAGCAAGATTACCATAAAACATAATGAAATTTAGATAGGACAGGTAATGCTCATTAGAAATCATTAAACATTGGTATTTGTGTTTTTTAGTCATTTTACAACAGCTTCGACCACGGCTGATTAGAGTTGTTGTTTCAGCATACCATAAAACTTTGAAAACACAGCAGAAAAGGAAACATGAACAAGATGTTTTGCAGAAAGTCCCCAATATGATTAAGAACCATCCATACCAAGAGTTTTGCAGATCTGCTGGTCACTGATGTCGTTGTTGCCCCACCTGGAGGACCCCAGCAGTAAAGTGTAGCAGTTTTTCTTAAAGCGGATCCAGTTCTGTCCATTGCTTTTGTGGGGACATGTGACCAAATCCACTTCAGGAGTGACGGTCTTATCTGTTATGGCAAAATGCATTTTAAAGCAAAACATGTGTGTAAATAATGAAAAGCAGTTGAATATCATTAGATAAGGTTACAAAGGTAGCAGTTAGCAATTATGAACTGAATTATCTTTGGAATAAATGATCCTCACTGTGTGGGATGTGGCAGATCACTCCTGAAAGCTCTTCTTCACATTCGTTGGCCTTCCAGAAACCATCAGTGTCCAGATACACACAGGGCCCTTTGGTGGCTTCAGAAGACCAGCGGTTGAACTCAGTGTGACTGTGGTCTGTCCAGCGGTAGTGCTCCCCTTCCTTAATTAAAAAAAATAAAAAAATATTAAACAAGGATGTTCATGACATTGAACTGTTCCAGTATGTAATACACTATTGTTAAAAAGTTTGGAGTCAGAAAGATTTTCTTTAAGTTAAAGGCAGGGTAGGTGATTTGATCCAGAAACACTTTTTGTTATGCTGGGTGAAAGTTTCTTCACATCCTGATAGCAATCACTAAGTTAAGTGGTCTAAATGCACTTTATTAATGTAATAATATATATATATATATATATATATATATATATATATATCTCGTCTGTGGAAGGTGGAGGACCATAAAATGTTCGTTCAATCATTACATTCGGTCCGAATTGCATTTGCCCCCATTTTGGTGTGAGCAAAAACACGCAGTTTTTGTGTGTGTCCCTTTAAATGCAAATGAGCTGCTGTCCAGAAGAGGGCGGAGCTTTAACAGCTTGTGCTTCGGTTTCTCAACAACAACAAAGCTGGAGAATCTCACGCAGCCAAAATGACGATTGTCAGTAACTGTGTTCAGCTTTACATAGTTCAAACCGGAGTCGGACACTGATGGAGAGACTCAGGAAGACTTTACAACTGCATCTGGACGTTTCTGAATGGTTAGTAATTAAATTTATGTAGTTGCTGTGAAGTTGATTCAACTCATCGACTAGCATGTGCCGTCATGTTAATCTTTTGTGCAAATCCAGTGTTGATTTTACCCTCGTTTGTGAAGCAGTCTGGCGTAAAATGACAGCATGGTAACAACACTCTACTACAACAACTCTTCCTCTTCTCTAAAGCAGCCAACATGGCCTCACCCCCTTTTGTGATGTCACCAACCCGGGAAGAAGCTCATTGTAGTCCCTACCAGACATTTGTTGTAGTCTTTAAAAAGCAATTTCTGTAAAAGAAAATATCTCCCTTTGCATTGAACTTTGAGCGTCATAACTTTGCAGATGTTGCTTATGCTCAAACAGCAACATTACTAACTAAAGTTAAAAAAGTGACCCCTTTAAATGTACACAGTAATAAAAAACACTTTATTAACTGTGTCCAAATGATTTCTGAAGGACTAAAGACTAAAGACTGGAGTAATGGCTGCTAAAAATTCAGCTTTGCCATCACAGGAATAAATTACATTTTAATATATATAGAAATAGAAAACAGTTATTTTAAATTATAATAATATTTCACAATATTAATGTTTACTGAATTTCCGATCAAATAAATGCAGCTTTGGTGAGCAGAAGAGACTTCTTTCAAAAACATTAAAAAAAAAAAAAACTTACCGACCCCAAACTTTTGAATGGTAGTGTATGTCAGTGATTTAGAAAGCATCAGGTGTGTGATTTTCACTCACGTCTTCGCTAAAGAGTCCAATCCAGAGTGGCCGTCCTCTTCGAGAAACTTGCACTGTGAGCACTGCTTGGACATATGTGTTCGGTATGCTGGCTAAGTCCATATCCTTGCTCCGGCACAACTGAAGAGCCTCTGTCCATGTTAAATTGTCCTGCTGTACCACCTTAAATGTATGATTTTGAACCGTGAAGTCATCCTCAGGCTTAGGTTCCTCTGGTTTATCTGCGGAAATTGTCAGTTGGGTGTTAATCAACAGAACGCCATTTCATATAATATAGAGATGACTGAGACGATCGCTGGTGGCTCATACCTGCATAATGCTGGCAGATGCTGACATTCTGCCGGTCAGAGCAGGAGGTGTAGTCCCAGGTGCCAATCATGTCAGAATGATCATCATTGTACATGTAGGCACAGAGCTCCAGGGAGTCCTGTTCAAACATCTGCCAAGCAATTCAAGAGGAAAAGGAGAAACCGTCAGAATAAGTGTATCGTGATTACTCAATGACCTCAAAATGTTTTTAAGTAAAATTCAAAATTGAATGTTTGCTTATGATATTAAAAGTCAAGCCAACTAAATACATGACATGCCGTATGGGAGATGAATAAAAAAAAAAATGTGTTCCTCCACTTTTCATTTTGCATTAGAGTGACTAGTTCACATAAAAATGAAAACTTGTACGACACATATGAGTTCTTCCATTAAGCAAATAAAGAGATGTTTTGGGGAATGTTCATGATGCTTTTTTCCATACAATGAAAGTGAAGGGACTGAGGCTGCCAAGCTTCAAAAATGACAAAAATGTTCTCGCATGTCCGTTTTCAAGTTATTGTACGACTTCAGAAGACCATTACGAGTTGGATGGATCAAATATCATGGTGCTTTTATGGTACCATTCAAAAGATTAGGGTCTGTATAGTTTTTTTTAATGTTTTTGAAATAAGTCAAGGCTGCATTTATTTGATCAAAAATACAGTAAAATGATTAATATTATTACCATTTTCTATTGTAATATACATTAAAATGTAATTTATTCCTGTGATGGTAAAGCTGAATTTTCAACATCATTACTCCATTCTTCAGTGTCACATGAACTTCAGAAATCATTCTAATATGCTGATTTGCTGCTCAAGAAATATTTCTATTTCTAATATTTTAAAATTTAAAACCGATATCTTTTTTGATCAATATAATGCATCCTTGCTGAATAAAAGTATTCATTTCTGAGGCTTTAATTTTTGGGTAAACAATCGCTTTAAAAGAAGAAGCTAGGCTTTCATTGTAAATGTGTTATTCTAAACATGCTTCCCATTTTTATAAAATGAGAAACAAAACTATTCTCTGTATAATCCACCACATGCCACAAATGCTGTACATAGACAAAAAAAACCCCCTGATTTCCTCCAGTTCTTTGGGGTCAACAATATAATTTGCAGGAAAACTTTCAAAGCAGATGGAGACTTGCATTGATGTATATGGGTCGCAACTGGCCATGCAGGAGAGGATTGAAGTTCAGATATGCAACTGGCGAGTTATCCACCCACTGAGTGTCATGAAGCTTGAACTTCAGACCAATCCAGACCTTCGGATGTTGCTCAGGTAATTTAGGTAACACTGTAGTGATGAAATCTAGATGGAGGGAAAATGCACAGGATGGAAAGTTGTTAAGTGTGTTAAATATGTGTTTTATATTTAAATAGATATTCGGTGGATTTTAATGCTATATAAAACCAAACAAACCCTGTTCGACTTGGTCCGATATGGTGACCAACGTGCCTTTCAGTCTTTGGCAGAACTCATTGGCTTCTTTGAAGTTTCCGAAATAAGGCTGAGATAAAGGCCAGTAGCACTGCAATACACATATACAATGATGTCATTAAAAACACACGTTCAAATTTCAAGTAATGTGATTGGCTATGTGTGCATGTCAGACCTTGTCTTTGAAGTGCTGGGAAAAGTTCCCACATTGGCTGCCGTTTGTGTGCAGTTCTGGGGTTCCTTTCTCCGCAGAGGTGACATTCAGGGTCTCACACACAAATGGCTGTCTTTCATTACAGCTTCTGCTGAAACCTACAGAGAAGAAGAAAAAAAAAAGATTAAAGAGGATCATCTGAGTTGCTTCATAAATCATAATGGTTGCTGTCAGTTCAGAGAGCTATTATTCCAAATTATTAAATTTTTAGAACATTTTCTTATCTTTTAAAAATAAATTTGTCTTTCTTATCCTCTATTATTTAAGCAATTAAAATGCTTTATTGGCTTTTCTTGTACAAAATGGACCTTATAATTATGTAATAGTAATAATAACATTTGGCAGGGGTCATTTTTAGGTAGTGTGTCTGGAAGAAAAATTATCATTATTATAAATATTATTTATTTAAATCAGATTTACGCATTTGTCAGATGCTTTTATCCAAAGTGACTTATATTGCATTCAAGGTAGACATTAACATTTTATAATTTCTTGCTTTCCCTGGGAATCGAACCCATGACCTTGGTGTGGCTAGCTCTATGCTCTATTGTTTGAGCTACAGGAAAATAAAGACCAAAGACCAATTTAACTATTTTATTACAGTACATATTAGGGTAAATGTCTTTCCACTAACTGCTACAAGAAAACTCTTATAAGCATCATGTCCTTGCAAAGTAAAGAAAATAGTTTGATATACTGAGGCAGCAAAGAGATTAAACTGTTTAAAAGTCTTAATGTTTTATAAAATTTATACTGACATTTAGTCAACATTTTTCATTTCTGCCTCAGGATCAGTGAAAATGTCACAAGGCCAATTAAAAAAAAAAAAGCTGACCAAGCTAGAAGTGATTCATGGGTCTTAAGACATTCACGGGAATTTCCATTGTGCTACAACTAGGGAAGTCATTCAAATGAGCCATGAAACATCTTCAAATGAAAAACATGTCAAGCTGCTCCAAGATAAATTCTGCAAGATGTTGAAATCATACCGGCTTCAATAGAAATAGGAGTGATAGAAGGGCACCTGCCCAGGAACGCTGAATGATAGTAGTGCATGGGGGTGAACCTGCAAACACACACACACACACACGTCGGGTTTCCAAGTTTTATGGGGACTTTCCATATATATATATATTTTTTTTATACTGTACAAACTGTATTCTATCCCCTAACCCTAACCACATCTGTACATCTACAAATTCCAGTTAAAGGCTCTCTATATAAAGACAACAAGTGATAAATAAAATTGTGGTTTAGATAAGGTATGATAAACCAGAACTTACATAAAGGGAGCATGGGGACCAGGGTAACGAAGGTCTGCCCACCACCTCACAACGTCTTTTCCTGAATGCTACAGCAGATCATTAAAATTAGATTAATTACTGGCTGATATGAACAATCACATACTCACTCATATCTCTACTTGTGTTGTGGATAAAACACTGTACATTTATGAGTATAGGGTTGTTTCTTACAATACTGCCAGCAGAACATTTAAAAAAGAAACACTAAGTGATACTTTTTTTCTATTGTCAATAATGATAAATGCACCCCCCATAGCCAAGTGTTGCTATAGATATGAACGCAACCTCCACATGAGTTTAATTGGCAATGGAAAGCTCAATTTAGTTTTGCAAATTTGTGATTAAAGGGTTAGTTCACCCAAAAATGAAATTTCTGTCATTAATTACTCACCCTCATGTCGTTCCACATCTGTGAGACCTTCGTTCATCTTCGGAACACAAATTAAGATATTTTTCATGAAATCTGAGAGGTTTTTTTAGGTGAATGTGCTACTTGCGTTGCTTTCTATGGGGGATATTTTATCAAAAATATCTTAATTTGGGTTTCGAAGATGAACGGAAGTCTTACGGGTGTGGAACGACATGAGGGTGAGTAATTAATGACAGAAATTTCATTTTTGGGTGAACCCTTTAACTAATCATTTTAATCATCAGTAACATTATTGATATGATGGCACTGACACTATTGGATGCAAAAGACACAAGACACGAGCGCAACGGTCATATACTCATCCGTCTAGCGCGTATTTACATAGAAATACAATGGAAAAGGAGTGCATTGGAATGGAAAAACTGTGTGAACAGCCCCTTATTTGTTCATTAATGACGTCATCATCGACTAGTCCACGTCGACTCGACTTTAGTCATATAAATGTTGACTTTAAAAAAGCCGTTCAACCCCTAGTTACTACTTTTTAAGACCTCACAAACATTTTGTTTTGACATTCTTCTTAAGTTAAAGCTTTATTTAAAGGGTTAGTTCACCCAAAAATGAAAATTCTGTCATTAATTACTTAATCAAACTGCCAAAGTCACGCCCCCCAGTGGTAAACCACTGAAATTTCGAAACATTTATAATGTAAGCCTCGTTTACTGAAATCACGTGACTTTAGCAGTTTGATACACGCTCCGAACCACTGATTCAAAACAAATGATCCGTTAAGTTTCGAAGCTTCATGAAGCAGTGTTTTGAAATCGCTAGATATTGTTGAATGAAGTCATTATTTGTTTTTGTTTTTGGCGCACAAAAAAGTATTCTCGTCGCTTTATAACATTAAGGTTGAACCACCATAGTCACCGTAGTTTTTTTAAATACATCTTTAGTAGCTTTCTGGGCACTGAAAGTGTTCATTGTCTTGCTTGCAATCCAGGCCTCTCAGAGCCATCAGATTTTTTGAAAAATATTTTAATTTGTGTTCTGAAGATAAACGAAGGTCTTACAGGTGTGGAACGACATGAGGGTGAGTAATTAATTACAGGATTTTAATTTTTGGGTGAACTAACCCTTTAAGGGATCAGACCACCCAAACTCCCCTGTAATTCAAACTTCTGCGCCCTCTGGTACTGTACCTGAGGAAGTTGATCCTGAATTTGGCGGGCCGCATTAAAGCTGGCGGGTGTAGCGAGTTTGCTGTTGTTGCTGCTGCAGTACAACACGGCCTCATCAAAGGACAACTTTGGCTCTGTTACAAACCAGAACTCCTGGCCATCTATAAACACTGATGTGTCATGGTGCCCATCTGTTAGTAGTAAAACACAAAATATGTCACTAATTTCCACACAAAAAAAATGACATAATAAACAAATAATTGGGCATTAGAAAAGAATGCTCTACCTGGGTTGTACCACTCTGGTGTTTTCGGTGTTTGACCTAAAGAATGATTCAAACACCATGAAATCACAATATGTTTTTGTTAAAAATATGTAAATTTGCCTTGTGCTGTTCCAAACCTGTATGCTGTTATTTTTTTCTTAGAACATAAAGGGATAAATTCTGAACATTCTTGTCATACTTTGACAGTACATACAATTACAATGAAGGGGACTGAACTTTTCAAACTCATTTAATTGCAAGTTAGATTACAAATGTTTTGTTTGCAAAGCCAATATAGAATCTATATAACCAATGTATGAACTAAAAGTATTAACAATTTAGAAACTTTGCCAGGAACTGGTTTTAAAAGTGGTTGGGTGTTGTTTACCTCGTGGAATCTGACACACCCATTCCAGTTTGGCGTCACAGTGAAAGGTGCTGGGATAAAAAGACCGTGGAAGAACATTATGAAAGAGGAGGTAGAGAAATGGCCTGTAGGTTCCTTTCAAAGTCTGAAGATATAACACAAAAACACAAACACAGTAATAATTATCACAAGCTGTCTGAATTCAAAATGGTCTTCAAATTAAATTTCTACAGTGTAACATCTACTGTCCATGTTTTCTTGTTGTTATTATTGTTAGGTTGATGCCTCTGATATGTTTTTTTGAGTATTTGAATTTTGTTTGATGACAATCCATCAATCTGATTTATTTCCCTTCTCTCTCTACTGCCAAACAGAAGGCGGAGGCCATATGTAGGTCATGCTGTGACTATTCTAGATTTCTGATCATTGATTGGTTGTTGTTTGCCAACGGTGATAGACAGTTTTGTGTCAATTACTGCCCCCTCCTCAGCATTTACACATCCCAATGAAACCAAAACATCAACCTCACATATTCAGTAACTATAATCCTGTATTCATGTCATCTTTGAATCACATAGTTATGCAATAATATCAGTCATTTTAATGAAAAAAGAATACATTTCTACAGTAAAAGCCTGCTCATTTGCTCAATGTAAGTTATATAAGCAAAAATTAGATAACCTAATATCACTATTTTAACTTTTACATTAATATATTGTGAACATTATGGTTTTTGTAAGTAAATGTTTGTGTGATGCATTAGATTTCACTATATTTTATTTAAATAGTTATGTTCCTTATTATTTTTGTGCTCAGTTATGCACATTATGGGGTTTAATGTAACATTGTAGGTTGTTTAGATAATGTTTATTGCATTATTAGTAACACATTACAATAAGGTCCCATTAGTTAATGTTAGTTAACTACCATTAATAATGGGCAATACATTTGTTGCAGTATTTATTAATCTTTGTTAACATTAGTTAATAAAAATACAAGTGTTCATTGTTAGTTCAAGTCCATTAAATAATATTAACATATACAACTTTTAATATTTTAATAATGTATTAGTAAATGTTGAAATGTACAATAATAAATGCTTCAGAAGTAGTTTTCATTGTTAGTTCATGTGCAGTTAACTAATGTTAACAAACGGTAAATTGTTACCGTGTTATTTTAGTGTTTTATAGCAAAATGAATCTACAAAAATTAAATCTGTCTGACTTTACTGTTGTGTGCTTGTCAAATAAAATTAAATCTGTCATATTTTATTCATTAAGACATTGTAAAATAAATTAATTGAACTATAAAACAGAAAAATGTATAGCCACCAAACTATCTCCAATGGTCAAGTAAGCAAAGGTTTTAACTTGTAATTATGTGATTTATTAGTATGGAAATTATGAGGCCAGAATAGCATTTCTTGTGTAGTTTCTTTGAGCTAATATTGCATTATAATACGGTATTATGATGTTATGGGAGGTCAGAGGTCATAGAATGCAAGAGTAATTTTTCGGGGGTCACGTTTACCACACCTTAAAGGCAACACAATCCCTGTTATAGGCGTCATCTTCATTGAACTCCTCAGGAAAGATCATCATGGAGACCTGTTACCAAGCAACAGAAACAAATTAACAAACACCTACACATTTCACACATTAGCTTTAGTAAACAAAGTAATAAAGGAGGAAATGATGGCTGTGATCACAACACAATTATTTTGTTCAGGAAACATCAAATAACATTGACTCACCGGACGCCCATCACTCCACTCCCAGTTGTTGTTGTTATTTGGATTTCGGCGATTTAGTCCCACCCAGAAAAAACGATTATCACTGTAAAGCGAAACAAACAGTGCAAATACAAATCAATAAATTTCACAGCGTTTGGTTGTGTGTGTGTGTGTGGGGGGGGGTGTATGATAATGGGAGTCAACAGAAAAACTGTGCGATATGTACCTGATAGAGTCTCTCAGGATTAAATGTAACGCTTGCATATCTTTAGTCTCAGTCAGGCTGGGCAGGTGACCGCCCAGCGCCTCACAGAATCGCTCCGCCTCTTCCCACGAGCGCTTCCGGGTCAAACGTTCCTCATGAAACACCTGCAGAGCCAGAAAACACATTCGAAAAAATGTCAGTTAGAGCTAACTAGCAAATGTCTTCATTGTCTTCACTTAACTACTATTGTTTTAGATCAGGGGTTCCAAATTCCAGTCCTCTTGCCTCCCTGCTCTGTATATTATGTATGCTATGCAGTATATTTTGTATCTGACACGCTCAGTTGAGGGGTGGGTTTCATTCGACCGTAAGTGTGCTGCGAAGTGGACTTAAAAGGATATTATGCCATCATAAGGGAGATTGGACTGGAATTGGGATCCCCTGTTTTAGATGAATATCACCTTAACACACCTTGTAACAGTAGTTTAGGCCTTCTCTTGAGACCCATCCTGGAGCGCAGGAAGCATTGGGGTTGGGCACAAATGGATCTGGGGTGGGATGGACCATCGATTTTATGGGTTTCTTACAGATATTACCAGCTTTGAAAAGAGTGCAGTTTTTAACAACCCACTGGCCCAAAGGATTCCTAGTAGACATCACCACACAGCCACCGGGGAAAGCTGGAACAAATATTGACATTCAAACTCAATGCAAAATCTATTGAATTAGTTAAATTATGACATTTAAGAAGTATGACACTGTTTTCCAGTATCCCACTGAAAAATAACATGCACAGTAACTACAAATCCTGGCAAAACCATTGAAATATGCACTTGTCTGATGAAAAAAAAAGTATTAGGATGTTGAACAACCACAGCCAAATCCATAATGTGCATTACCTGGTTCTAGCCATTTCCAATTGGTGTAGGTGACCCGGTCTGCTGTCCCATCCTGACTGATCCACTGGTACTCCCTGGATCCTTTAGTGTCCTGTAGCCCCGTCCAGAAATATAACACTTCATTGCCGATATGCTCTTTCAGGAGACTGTTAATGAAGGCCTGTTCAAATCTGGAGAGAGGATTATACATCTTCATGTTACTAAATTTGGAAAAAAACATGAGTTTTCTTGTTTAATTAATGGTAACTATTATTATTGATCATACTTGGGGTTAGAGATTTGAACAAACCCCAAAGTGTTAATGTCATGTAACTCATTCTGCACTGAACCATGAATGATGCTTCATATCATGCATGCTGCTTGAAAGATGACTGAAATAACCAGTTATATCTAGAGACCAGAATATTATTTCACTTAGGTAAGAAAGCAACTATCTAACAAGAACCTCTAGAACATCAAATAGCAACACACTAGCTTATTTTTATGCACATTTTAGGATATCATATTTAAAAAAAAAACAAAAACAAACAAAAAAAAAACAGGATAGAAATGCCAAGATGTGCATAAATTCTAAAAATGCACATAAAAGCGTATGTGCTCAATTGAGACGGATACATTTTTTTATCCAATAAGAAGACCTGCACATAAACTAAGATGGAAACACATTTACCGAATATATCCCTCAATGCGTAACAAAAAACGTGTGATTTCGCCTCAACAGTGGATGTGATCGATAACTGGACTAACCAGCCTACCAATTTCATTGCACAGCATCTCAAATGTTGGTTTGATCATTCTGAAATGCCTGAATCAAAGTCTCATCAGAATGATTTGGTTTAATTCCCTCCCAGAAATGTGTTCCCAAACACCAGGAATCTGAACGCAAGATAACATGAGCGTTTATTGCGTTTCGTAGAAGAAAAGATGTAGAAAATATATATAAATATAGAAAAAAGGGCTACAGTGGCTTTCCTGATTGCAGCAACTTCCATTTTTATTACTGATATTTTGAGCCAATTTTCCAAGGAGTGATGATCTTGTTCTCTTGAACACATGGGATTGAAGCGCTGCTTTACTCACAAATGTTATGTGACGTTTAAATTTTGCGCACAAGTTAAATTTGCAACTTTGAATGAAACACAGCTAGTGGCAACCACCCAGAACACCCTAGAAATTGCATAGGAACACATTGGCAACCACCCAGAACACCCTAGCAACTGCATAGCAACCCAGTGGAAAACACTTAAAACACCTTAGCAACTGCATAGGAAACATACTGGCACCCAGAGAACCCTAGAAACTGCATAGCAACACACTGACAAACACCCAGAAGACCTTAGCAACTGCATAGGAAACATACTGGCACCCAGAGAACCCTAGAAACTGCATAGCAACACACTGACAAACACCCAGAAGACCTTAGCAACTGCATAGGAAACATACTGGCACCCAGAGAACCCTAGAAACTGCATAGCAACACACTGACAAACACCCAGAAGACCTTAGCAACTGCATGGGAACACACTGGCACCCCTAGAAAGAAACTGCATAAAACACACTGGTAACCACCCAGAACACCCTAGCAACTGCACAGCAACACATTGGTAACAACCCAGAAAACCCTAGCAACTGCATGGGAACAGACTGCAACCCAGAAAGCTCTAGAAACTGCATAACAACACATTGGCAATCACCCAGAACATCTTAGCAACTGCATAACAACACATTGGCAACCACCCAGAACACCCTAGCAACTGTATAGCAACACACTGACAAACACCCTAGCAACTGCAAGGGAACAGACTGGAACCCAGAAAGCTCTAGAAACTGCATAACAAAACATTGGCAATCACCCAGAACATCTTAGCAACTGCAAGGGAACAGACTGGAACCCAGAAAGCTCTAGAAACTGCATAACAAAACATTGGCAATCACCCAGAACATCTTAGCAACTGCATAGCAACACACTGGCAACCACCCAGAACACCCTAGCAACTGCATAGTAACACACTGACAAACACCCTAGCAACTGCAAGCGAACAGACTGGAACCCAGAAAGCTCTTGAAACTGCATAACAACACATTGGCAACCACCCAGAACACCCTAGCAACTGCAAGGGAACAGAATGGAACCCAGAAAGCTCTTGAAACTGCATAGCAACACACTGGCAACCACCCAGAAGACCTGGCAACCACTCAGAAATCCCTAGCAACAGCATGGGAACAGACTGGAACCCATAAAGCTCTAGAAACTGCATAACAACGCACTGGCAACCACCCACAACACCCTAGCAACCCAGTGGCAAACACTTAGAACACTCTAGCAACTGCATAGCAACACACTGACAAACACCCATAAGACCTTAGCAACTGCATGGGAACACACTGGCATCCAGAAAATCCTAGAAACTGCATAGCAACAAAATGGCAACCACCCAAAACACCCTAGAAACTACATAATTAGCAAGACACTGGACTATAGTAACTGCATAGCAACACACTGTCATATATATATATATTATATATTTACAAACTTTTATGTTAGATCCGATTAATCGATTTGAAAGCACTACAAATAACTCAACCGTTACCTGTTATTAATGGTGATGTGGCAGCTGTTTTTATAGAACACAAGATCAGTGTCTACTTTATAGCAAGCATCGCCATGTCTCTTCCAGTTCTAGAGAATAGGAAAAAAAAGATGTCTGCTTACACAGTAATATCTGAATCAGATTCACATGTGGAATCTAAATGGTTGGCAATAACAACAACATGAAGCACGAACATGACTGATGTATTTCCCCTGGAGTTACTGTGAATTGTTCAATAGTGACTTTCTCAGTCATGTGTCAGTCAGCAATGGTCACTCACCCCATCTGGAGGGCAGCCTTCCTCTGGGGCGCTCTCATTCACACTCCCTTTTTCCTTACACATGTAAGCCCTCGGCTTTTCACAGTCAGACACAGACCATGTATGATGCTACAAACATGCATAGAGAAATCAGAGCTGTGCTTATATTTACAACAGCGCTCTTGTTCATGTGATACTGCTTAATTCAAATCTGACATGATGAAACACACACACACCTCTCCTGAATAGTACACGCAGTTGATGGTATTTGGTAGAAGTGGTGGAGGTTGAGCTCTGGCCCAGTATGTGAAAGACACTGGTACTTCATCGATCCATTCAAAGACAGAGGTGGTTCCATTACCCCAAAGACCAATCCATACATCTGTCTTTAGATCTGTCACACACATACAAAGTCAGTACAAATGCTTATGATACAAATTGGACAGATATAACATAAAACAAAAGCAGTTTTAGAATGTTATGATTATATAAAATGTATAATATTTTATAAATATTACAACTAATGATACACTGTGTGAATGCATTCATTTTTTACAAATCTATTCAATATATTTATTACATAAAATAAAATGTTTTGTGTATTTTATGTTCATTTTATGGGGAGGAGCCCTGCTGGTCAAAATCTTGAAACTTAACTAAGAAAAATGATTTAAATATTGAATATTCACTTTTTGCATATTTCATGCATTTTGAGAAATATTAAATCTGTGATGAGTTTACAGATAAATAAAGATTACTTTGGTATGGTTTCATTTTCATTATTATGCATATGGTATTCTACTATGTATACCTTCCACAGAAAATGCAGAATCCAATAATTACAAATATTATTTAGTTTTCTTTTCTTATTTACGCGCTTTTGCATGATAACTACATAAACAGTATGACAAATATATTAAGATTAATTTCAATTATTTTGATAGATAGATTTGATAGAATACTTTACACATGCCTTGTTTTCTCATTTAACACGTTGTTGATAACTGTGCGTAGTGAGACGTGTTTACCTGCGTGAAAGTTTGTGTGTAGCATTTCTATATCTTCTATACTGTGCAGGCTGGCAAGATGAGATCTATCCATCTCACACGTTTTCTGAGCTTCATGATGGGACAATTTCGACTCTGTTGTACTGTGGAGTTTATAACAGAATCCTTTCCACCCAATCCAAGCTCCATCTCTACACAATGTGGGCTTATACACCTCCCTGACTGCTGAAACGAGAGGAAGGGAGACTGTGCAGAGAAACAGAGAAATGAAAGAAGAAAAATAGTACGAGAGGAGAGTATCTGACCTGTACTCTCATTGTCTTTGTTATTCTTCATGCAGATGAATGGAAGCCGATTTTCACACGTCTCTGCGCCAAAATGCAGCGGCTCCTTCAGAACCCCACAGTCCTCGTCCGACATAAGGGATCTTATTGGGATCCCTAACAAACATATGCCAAATGACAAACAGAAATGTAACACGTCTTTCAAACAGTGCTGGGAGTAACGCATTCAAATATATATATATGGTAAACGTTTTTCAAAACCACAGAATTATAGATCTTTAGAATTTTTTTAAATCTGAAATAATAATGCTTGCATATAATAATAATATTGCAATAAAATGTAAGCTATTCCTTGAGGTATAAAAAGGTCTCAACTGCATTGAGAACTGAAATGACAATTTGGTGTATATTTGGTGATCTGGAAAGAATTGGACAAGGGCTTGATGAGTTTTAAAAATTAATTAACTAATCAGTAAAGTGACAATTAACATCAAATATATGGCATTACAATCTAGTGAAGGTTAAGATTACATTATTGGAGTAACGTGTTCAACAATGCATGCAAATTATTTGCATAAAATGTGTTTATAGTTCATTACATTGACACACACAAATGGGGTGAGGAGAGACAAACCGCCCACATCATCAGAGCTGTCTTCACTGTCCTCAGAGACAGAGACAGATTATGCCTGTGTTTACTGCATAAAGACGCCATTCAAGTCATTAGCTTGTTATTCAGCAAAACAAATCTCATTGTATGCCCATATGTCATTGTCAGTGGCTGAACGGCTCGTGCTAAGATAAGATGGTGAATAGATCCTCCTTGATCTGCTAAACATAAATCACTGTGAAACTCAATAACAGACATGCTGTAAATGCAATGTAGATGTACTGTTGGACCCAACACAAGATGGCACAGCAGGTTGTAAAAGGAAAAACATGATTTCCTTGCTCTTTCAAATGAAAAATGTTTGATGTACTATGTCAGACGTTTCACCTCTCCCAGAAGTTTGCCAGAACAACACAGGTTGAGTAAATGATTAATTTTTCGTTGAAATTTAAAACATAAAAATAAAAACAATGATTTACAATAACATTTGTTATTATATACTGTATGCTTGAAATCACCTGTTTCCCAAGGGGCAAAAGATAAAGCTGATCCATCTGACCACTGCCAACCCTGCATCCAGTCCAGATGGTTCAAACCGATCCACAGCTTGCTTGGCAAGTCTTTCTGATTTTTAACTGCAGGACAGAGATAGAGAATGAACAATAAATAAAGTACAAATAATGGATGGATGGAGATATACTGTATATGGATGGAGAGATACTGCGGATGGATGGATGGATGGATGGATGTTAGATACTGTAGATGGATGTTAGATACTGTAGATGGATGGATGGATGGATGGATAGATGGATGGATGGATGGATGGATACTGTAAATGGATGGAGAGATACTGCGGATGGATGGATGGATGGATGGATGGATGGATGTTAGATACTGTAGATGGATGTTAGATACTGTAGATGGATGGATGGATGGATGGATACTGTAAATGGATGGATAGATGGATGGATGGATGGATAGATTGATGGATAGATACTGTAAATGGATGGATAGATACTGTAAATGGATGGAGAGATACTGCGGATGGATGGATGATGGATGGATGGATGGATACTGTAGATGGATGGTTTGATACTGTTGATGGATGGATAGATACTGTAGATGGATGGATACTGTAAATGGATGGAGAGATACTGTATATGGATAGAGAGATACTGCGGATGGATGGATGGATGGATGGTTAGATACTGTAGATGGATGGATAGATACTGTAAATGGATGGACAGATACTGCAAATGGATGGACAGATACTGTAGATGGATGGATGGATGGATAGATACTGTAGATGAATGGACAGATACTGTAGATGGACAGATAGATACTGCAGATGGATGGATGGATGGATGGATGGATAGATAGATTGATACTGTAGACGGACGGATGGACGGACAGACAGACAACTGCTTGGATATTTTAGGTTAATGCAAGGGTATTGCTAGGCAGTTACTAGGGTGTAGGCTGCTATGCTGTTGCTAGGGTGTTCTGGGTGGTTGCTAGGGTGTTGCTATGTGGCTTCTAGAATATTATAGGTGGTTGCTACATTGTTGCTATGCAGTTGCTATGGTTTTCTGGATATTTTCTAGGCAGTTGCTAGGGTGTTCTGGGTGGTTGTACTATATACAGTAATGTACTGATATATATATATATATAACGGAACACTATATACGGTATATATTGCCAAAAGTTTTGGGATTCCTGCCTTTACGTGAACATGAACTTTAATGACATCCCATTCTTAATCTGTAGGGTTTAATATGGAGTTGGCCCACCCTTTGCAGCTATAACAGCCTCAACTCTTCTGGGAAAGCTTTCCACAAGGTTTAGGAGTGTGTTTATGGAAATTTTTGACCATTCTTCTAGAAGCGCATATATGAGGTCAGGCAGTGATGTTGGCGAGAAGGCCTGGCTCGCAGTCTCCGCTCTAATTCATCCCAAAGGTGTTCTATCGGGTTGAGGTCAGGCCAGTCAAGTTCCTCCACACCAAACTCGTTCATCCATGTCTTTATGGACCTTGCTTTGTGCACTGGTGCGCAGTCATGTTAGAGCAGGAAGGGGCCATCCTCAACTGTTCCCACAAAGTTGGGAGCATGAAATTGTCCAAAATGTCTTGGTATGCTGAAGCATTAAGAGTTCCTTTCACTGGAACTAAGGGTGTACTCACACTAGGCACAGCTGCCTTGAACCGAGCCCGAGCGCGATTGTAGTACACACAAAAGTAGCAGCTGTTCCGTGCTCAGGCACGGTTAGCGCTCACACTGCATGCGAACCGCGCTCGAGCCCAACTGAACCGCGCTCTGGCCCACCTCTTCCAAGCGGGCCAGGGCCGGCTAAAGGAGCGATCACACTAGTCAAACGAACCGGGCTTTGGGGGTCAAACACGCTCGGGCACGGTTCAGAGCGCCTAGTGTGAGTACACCCTAAGGGGCCAAGCCCAACCCCTGAAAATCAACTCCACACCATAATGCCCCCTCCACCAAACTTTACACTTGGCACAATGCAGTCAGGCAAGTACCGTTCTCCTGGCAACCGCCAAACCCAGACTCATCCATCGGATTGCCAGACAGAGAAGCGTGATTCGTCACTCCAGAGAACACGTCTCCACTGCTCTAGAGTCCAGTGGCGGCGTGCTTTACACCACTGCATCCGACGCTTTGCATTGCACTTGGTGATGTAAGGCTTGGATGCAGCTGCTCGGCCATGGAAACCCATTCCATGAAGCTCTCTACGCACTGTTCTTGAGCTAATCTGAAGGCCACATGAAGTTTGGAGGTCTGTAGCTATTGACTCTGCAGAAAGTTGGTGACTTCTGCGCACTGTGAGCCTCAGCATGTGCTGACCCCACTCTGTGATCTTACGTGGCCTACCACTTCGTGGCTGAGTTGCTGTTGTTCCCAATTGCTTCCACTTTGTTATGACACCACTAACAGTTGACCGTGGAATATTTAGTAGTGAGGAAATTTCACGAATGGACTTATTGCACAGGTGGTAACCTATCACAGTACCACGCTTGAATTCACTGAGCTCCTGAGAGCGACCCATTCTTTCACAAATGTTTGTAGAAGCAGTCTGCATGCCTAGGTGCTTGATTTTATACATCTGTGGCCATGGAAGTGATTGGAACACCTGAATTCAATGATTTGGAGGGATGTCCCAATACTTTTGGCAATATAGTGTATGTAACAGAATACTATAGCTGCGGATTGGAGGTTCAGATACAGAGATTACACAAAAGTGAAAATGAGATTTAATCTTACAGAACTCAAGCTCTTGAGGGCTAGACACGCTGAGCAGATCTCCATCTTGACTACGACAGGCATCCCGCGCCTCATGCCAAGTCACCACTGCTGTGGATACGACCTGATAGCAGCGTCCTTTCACTGGGCCTTCCTCCCATAAAGTAGAACATCCTTCCACTAAATAAAAGAAAACAGGTGGGGGGTTATTTCAAATTCTTTCACTATACAGACCTCTATTTGCCCGTCTCACTCACATATGTGATTCTGTCATTCTGTCTCTGACTTTAGAAGTATTGGACAACAATTCATGTTTCTTCAGAAAGCATGAAAAGCCATATTAAAGGAATATGCAACAAACAGTTACAGTGGCTTTGCAAGAACAGAACAGTGAATGTCTGTTCCCTGCTGAAAAGGGCAGCTTAAACCAGCATGAGTTCCTGTTAAAACCAAGGTTAAGTAGGTTTGTGGGGAAACGGTTAACCAAGGTGGTTAATTTATGTAATGTTTTTGTTTGCTTATCTCCACAGTTTGTTTTTACACACAGTGTTATTAAGGAATTAATACATGAAATAACTTTCATTTAAAAAAAGTCCATCCCTTTATTATACCAATGTTTCCATCAGTTGTAATTGTGCTGGGTTGAATAAAAAATAAAAACAGCATCCAATAGTCAATAGTTTAATGTCTCAGTGTTTTGTAAAATGAGTCACGTTTAAATGTGCTTTGTTCTTTACAGCTGCTCTCTGGAAAAACCCCAGTAGCTGTGGCGGATGTAAACCATACCGTATTTCAGACAAGTTCCCCACTTCTTCTCTATATCATAGTTTGCCGTAGTAGAGCACCAATCCAGCGTTCTGTCGTCGGTTCCAGGCAGGCAGTTGTGGTGCCAGGTCCCGTTGTAGATAAAGGGAAACTCACAGGGTGCCCCGTTAGAATTCCCCCCGCTTGTGTGCATTCCTGAAAAACAGAGGAACAGGAATTTATACTGTTTGTGAGTTTATGTGGCTATACTTCACTCACCAAACTGTCCCCAGAAGTCTTCTAAATCTGGCAAAATTTCCCCTTGGCCACATCTTCAAAAGAATAAATGACTCATAAATAAAATGAAACGTTCCTCAGGGTAGAAACATGGGGTAAATTTAGTTTTAGAGTGGAGATAACAGACTATGGCTGAGAAAATACAATGACAAGACCACAACCAGACAAAAATATAACAAAACTCTTGTGAGACCTTTATGGATACATCCATGAAGTCAGTGAGTAACAAGATAAAGAGAATAAAGAAAAAGAAAAATTGTTTAAAAAGTTCTCCCCAAAAAGTTAGTTTGGTTAACATAAAAAACCCCCCCAAAAAACACAGACAGCAGCAGGAATATTAGGCTGCTGTCACTTTAAGAAATCATGCACGGATCCAATATACTAATAAATATGCTTTCTTTCTCAACTGTTTAAGTTCACTTAAGACATAACTGACTATGTTTACGAGGATACTTGCTAAGACGGGCATTTTGACATAATTTGGTTTGAATACAGGTATGTCTGTTGTAACGGACATAGGCCGGTAAGAGCTGTGCGTGTAAACCTCACTCTCCTGATCTCAAGAGGTGCTCTAGCGACTGATGCTAGAAACTGCGGTCTTTAGCCTCCTTGTGAGACGTGGATTTCTGGTGCACACTTTGAATGTTTGT
Organism: Mylopharyngodon piceus; assembly: GCA_039654765.1. Classification (NCBI taxonomy): domain Eukaryota; kingdom Metazoa; phylum Chordata; class Actinopteri; order Cypriniformes; family Xenocyprididae; genus Mylopharyngodon; species Mylopharyngodon piceus. The sequence continues at coordinate 18,407,379 of CM077452.1, forward strand.
GCAAAGAAATCTTCCCACACAACGCGTGATTAACGAATTGAGTTCCCTTTTGCGTCCTCTTGCTCTGGAATATTTAAATTGGCAAGGCTTAAACTTTCGTGACGATGCAGCATTGTACTATAAAAACATCCTGTAAGTTTCAGAGCTCAAAACTTTCTCATTACTCTAAAAACAGCTTATATTGAAGCCAATCTGATAAAACAATAGGTTCTGGAATGTGGCGTTTTATGACGTAATAGTGTGGCTAAGCACCGGCTCCGTAGAAGAACATCAACGCCTTCTTCAACATCTCTGCCTGTTTAGCCCTGCCCACCAATTCGGGCATAGTAGGTAAATAATGAGACAGGCAAATGCAGGTCTATGCAGAAACCAAACAGTAAGATGGCTCACAGCAGGCACGCCTCTTCAAACAGAGCGTTCCGACCATCATGTGACACTGAAGACTGGAGTAATGATGCTTAAACTTCAGCTTTGTTATCACAGGAACAGATTACATTTTAAATTGTAATATTTCATAATATTACTGTTTTACTGTATTTTCTATCAAATAAACACAGCCTTTCTGAGCATAAGAGCCTTTAAAATAAATAAATAAATAAATAAATATTGAATGGTAGTGCATATTTTAGGAAAGAACAGTAACATACTTGAAGGTAAAACCCGAAACGTATTTAGCAGAACTGACAACCACATTCTGCAGCTGTGAACGCAGTACGTGACACCAAATTCTCAAATTTTATTTTTTTTTTTTTGTGGTTTCAAAATGTTTACTATCTGAGAATGTGCGGATTCACTGGGCATGGAGCAACAAATGTTAGTCAAATGAAAAACAGAAAGTAAATTCAGACAGATTCAGAGTCATTGTTTACTGCCAGATACTAAGCGATTGCAACTGTATAAGCAGGTGGAGTTTCCCATAAACTCCATTACTGTTGCTAAAGTCACATGAAACAAGAGTGGTTAAACCAGTAAGCAAACATCCAGATCAAAACCTAAGACTCTTCCTGCAGGGCAGAGCAACGGAAAACAGATGAACTGGATGATCTGAACATCAGTTAAACCACAGCAGCCCACCCATGCATTTGCTGCAAAACTGCACAACACATAGTAAACCACACTAAAACAAACACATACATGTTTCTGCCGCATGTACCTGCTGTATCTATAAATGCAGTGACAGAAAATCCCCTTTGAATAAAAAAAATTATAAACATTTACTCGTTGTGTCAACCTCATTCTGTAAGCACAACTTTGTTTTCAGAAAAGAAAAAATGTATGCCTTCAATCCAATAAATTGTGGAGTCAGTCAATCAGATTAGAGCTTGCAAGATCATAAAAGTGCTTTTGTGTGTCACCTTTTTCTAAAGTGACTTATAAGGTCAATCACCCTGGATAACCCTTTATGGTTAATGCATCACCTTTTCTGGGGTTTGAACCTACAACCATTCAGCTACCTGCTCAGAGCTTGACCCATTACATCCTATTTTAATTACATTTTTTTTAATGCTTTTGAAAGAAGTCTCTTTTGCTTACCAATGGTGCATTTATTTGATCAAAAATACTGTGAAAACAGTGACATAGTGAAAATATTATTACAATTTTAAATAACTGTTTTCTATTTAAATATATTTTAAAATGTAATTTATTCTTGTGATGGCAAAGCTGAATTTTCAGCATCATTACTCCAGTCTTCAGTGTCACATGATCCTTCAGAAATCATTCTAATATGCTGATTTGATGCTCAATTTTTATCATTTTCTATTTATCAAAGAATCCTGAAAAATGTATCATGTTTTTCACAAAAAGCAGCAAAACAACATTTTCAACAGTGATAGCACCAATAATAATTGATAAAACTTGAGCACCAAATCAGCATATTATCATATCAGAATGAATTTATAATGATCACATGACACTGAAGAATGGATTAATGGCTGCTGAAAATTCAGCTTTGCTGTCACAGGAATAAATTACAAAATAATTTTAAATTGTAATAATATTTCACAATATTACTATTTTACTGTTTTTGATCAAATAAATGCAGCCTTGGTGAGCATAAGAGACTTCTTTCAAAATCATTAAAGACTCATAATTATTCCAAACTTTTGACAGGTAGTGTAGGTATATGGGTCATTGACGAATAAGGTTTAGTGTAAAAAGTGTAAAAAAACCTAATTGAGATATAATTAATTTTGAAGTTGTATTAAGTGTTAACAATGAGATTATGTGGTTTTTATAAATCAATTAACACTGCTTTTGTCATTTTTTACAAGATGGACAAAATTTGTCGCCAAAAAAGTCATTCGGTTTAACCGAATGACGATATTTTCAAACAATGCTAACAGGCTGATATCTAGCTTGCTAGCTAGCTAGCAAAAGGACAACGAAACATTTTATATTTAGTACAAGTTTTTAAAATATTACAACATTTTCCATGTTTTATAGCGGTTGTACCGAATGACCTGATGTTTTGGGACATGCGTATGAGCAAGTGAAAACAAGAATTTTTCAAATAGTTAAAAGAGAGTTAGTTACTTTGCTTCATGACCATGTGGTCCTTTGCACGTGTCTGAATGTTGTCACATCCTGTCACGATATTGACCGCATGACTTGATCCAAAATGGTCCCTTTATATTGGTTACTCCGAATGACATCAATGAAATTAATTTTTAATTCATTTTCATTTTAAGATATTTTAATCACAAATGAAATGGCTGTATTGGCCTTTGGACAGTTAAACCGGATGACTTTTTGACACTTCAAAATCTTTAAAATACCTTTATATGTAGCAAAATATAATTAAAACCTTTTGGATTCAATAAAAGTGATCCAGTTGTACTACCTTACATACTTTGGATGTCATATCTTTGTTTTTTATTATTATTAAGGCCTTTGGACAAAAAAAAAAAAAATGACCCATCACGTCATTGACCCATATACAAAAGTGGTAGTGTCATACTTCGATACGGCCGCTGACAGATGTTATCTGAGCTCCCTCCTCTTTTCCAAGTGTCCTGTCCGTCCCTCTTGGCGGTTACAGAGTCGTTAGGCCCGGCGCTGAGTTTCATTTGGTATTCTGTGTAGATGACGTCCTCATAACACTTCCACCGCAGAATCTCCGTGGAGTCGCAGCTGAACAGGGTCACGGTTTTGGAGCGCACCTCCAGACCCAAACACTTAGATGATTCCACGTGGAACAGCCTGTGGGCCGAACCCCACTTCCACGACACGGCCGGGACTAACGAACAATCTCCCAACTTCAAAGCTTCGTTTTGAACCAGGAGGCATTTCCCATTGCCATTGTGCTGGATAGTAAACGTGTCATCTCCTGTGTAAATAAAACAGTTTGTTATTTATTTGATGATTACAGTATCTGAGAGAAGATGACAGTGGAGAGAAATCAACTCTGAAATGTAACGTGCTAAACCAAACACTGTATTATGTCTCACTCAGACAATCACTATGTGCTTCTGATCACAATTAAGATTCAAGTGTCCTTAGATGACCTTTTTACAGACGCCATAGAATAGTTTTGGTGACCACGTGTGGAGAGCCATATCTACTTGTATAGTTGTGCAGAATGTCTAGAGTCGGCTGCAATCTTTGTTTATACAGCAGTGTATTAATGTTGGAGTGCATTTAAATAAACACCGGATTATTAATTGATATTTCTCTCTTGTCAAAGTGAAGTTGTTTTCCACAACATCTGATAAAGTGCCATAATGGTGTCTGTACTCTGCTTTGCACTTCGCTGCTTAGAACAACAGGCGGAAAACAAAGGGCTTTTTGAGTCATGCAGTGCTCTGTTGAGGGTGGGCCGTCACTGCAGCCCAACAAAACAAACACAACATCAACATTTCTCAGAAGAACACCGCTGAAAATCTTTGTTTGTTTATACATATTTAACCAACATACAAAAGCATATGTGTGAACATGTTAGAAATTAATAATCTATTCGGTAACACTTTACAATGAGGTCTCATTTGTTAACATTAGTTAATGTTTTAACTAACAATGAGAAATACATTTGTTACAGTATTTATTAATCTTTGTTAATGTTAGTTAATAAAAATACAGCCGTTCATAGTTTGTTCATGTTAGTTCACAGTGCATTAACTAATATTAATAAAACATTTGATTTCCATAATGTATTAGTAAATGTTGAAATGGACATTAACTAAGATTAATAAATGCTGTAGAAGTATTGTTCATTCTCAACTAAAGTAGTTAACTAGTGAAACCTTATTGTAAAGTATTACCATTTATTCAATAAATTAGTACGTATTTTAATGTTAACAATCTTATTCTCAATCTTAAATTGCTTAATAAAATATATTAAATTATACAGTATATTTATAATTACATAATACAATGTATAGATTATTTAATAATATAAACAATAATTATTACAGTTAAATAATTAAGTGGAATAAACTGAAAATGTTATTACAAATATAATATAAATAAATGTTTGTTAATATATAATATTTGATATTTGTGTAGATATTTATTATAATACTACAAACTATGTGTTTAAATTATGTTTACCAACATAATATAAATAATATAGTAAATCCTGAAAATACAAGGCAAACCTGAAGGCTTGAAGGAAAACAGTTCGAAGGCTAAAGGCATAAAAGTGGCGTAAAAGTTCAAATGGTTATGTTTCACTCCCTCCCTCACTAACGCAAATAAATGTTTTATTAATAAATACAACAAATACAGTTATTCAATATATAAATACAATTTGATGCAAAATATATATTTTATATAAAATATTTAGGCTAATCAATTAGAATATTTAATAAATATATATATATATATATATATATATATATATATATATATGTATGTGTGTGTGTGTGTGTGTGTGTGTGTGTGTGTGTGTATATATATATATATATATATATATATATATACGCACAGTCAAACCAAAAATTATTCAGACACTAGATAAACTGTATTAATGAATGAAATGTTTAAGGTGTCTGAATAAATTTTGGTTTGACTGTATATATACGACATAACTGAAATATAAATAATACAGTAAATATCGCGTATGTATGGTATATGAAACGGTTATGGATTTGTTTAAACATTTGAAGGCTAAAGGCCGTAAAATGGTTTAATGCAAATTGCTGAAAGTCTCTCTCTCTTTCTCTTTCTCTCTCTCTCTCTCTCTCTCTCTCTCTCACACACACACACACACACACACACACACATATATATCTTAGTGAAATATGAGGAGCTGTTTTGCAAAAAGTGGATATGAGCCTTTATCTACATTGGGGCAATGAATTGGGTTAATATTTCAGTGCTGTTATAAAACTGTGTATTGATTTCCAAACATTGGTCATGACCCCCTAAACAGGCAGCATGTGAACCACACACCAGACCCATGTACTCACACATGGAAACTGAATTAACCACTGCTCCACATATATTAAATATTTCAAAACAGCAAACATACATTATATAACAAACAACCTGCTCTCACTCCCTTCTCGAGGTAATAGCACTTTCACCATCAGATTGGCACGGCTTCGGACATTTTAGGCTTTTAAAGTGTTAAATTTCAGAATAGTTCGATAATAATTGTATCAATAGCAGTTAGTATGATGTTTCAGAGGATGTATATCATTTATACAGAACAGAAAGGCAGACTTACCGCTGTTTACAGCTGATGCGTAACTTAAAGCCGCGCTTTCTCCAGAAAGTAAGAATATTATAGTATAAAACAACTGCTGTGTTCTCCAATCCATGATTAGAAATGTAAACAACCCCTCCTGACTGCAGTCACACGTCTCTCCAGACTACATATGCTTTTACAGGCCGGGTTTGTGCTCTCACGCTATAAACGGCAGAAAATCCCCCTTGATGATGTTGCTTCGCCACTCCTGAAACATTTTCTGTTTCTGTTTATTGCGACTCATACGGGCCAAGTGTGTCTCCAGCAGGGAGCTGTGGTTGGTCAGCTGTCAATTACGTCATAGTTCAAACGCCACCCCCTAAAATGAAGTGCTGCAGCTTTTGCTTATTAATCGTTCGTGATATCGTGTGTCTCATCACCCCCTTTTGTATATTTATAACAACATTGATTATTAAAGCTGTTTTTTTTTCTTTGTTTAATAGCCTAATTTAGTTTGGGGTGTCAGTGAAGTAGTTTAAAATAATTAATATTCATTTATTTGACTGTTTAATCAGCACAATAAAATAAATATCAAAATACATATTCAGTTTTAAATATTATAATAATGTTTTCTAATTTAAATACTTTATAAAATCTATTATACATTTTTTTATTATTATTATTGGATGCGTTTCCCCCACTAATTGAGTAGAAAATAAATAAAAAAACAAACATATATATATACAGTGCATGCATAATTATTATGCAAGTTGATATTCTGATCATTTTTCTCAAGCACATTTTACCAATTCCAAACCACATCAATCTTAATAACTACTATTAATTTTTTGTATGATGTATTTTGTATGATTTATATAAGTGATATTTAATTGTTAAAGAAGGCTGGAAGTGAAAAACACCTTAGGTGTGCATAATTATTAGGCAGGATTTCTTTTACAGGTAAAATGGGACAAAAAAAGAGATTTAACTCACAAAACAAAAGTAAAAAATGATTAGGCCTAAGTGCTCATGAGAAGGATGTAATACTAATGCAATACTAGAAATTGCAAAATTAAGACGTGACCAATGGACAGCAAAATGCTCATTGGGTCAGCAGGGTCACACAAAAACAGGCCAGGAGTCAGGGTGTCAGGATCTCAGAGACTTTGCTATGGTAAAGAATCTTGAAATATCACCCACACTTAATAAGAATCACAAGCTGAAGTGTTGTAAAATACATGAAGACTGTTTTTTTATAGGCTTGATAGACAGACAGACTGAGAGTGACTCTTGAAGTACCAGCACAACATCCTCTTGTACCACTGTTTGAAGAATTTATCTTCCAGAATCTGGCAGTAAGCTGCTGTCTGACTTGAACTGGTGCTGGCCCTTACAACCTATCTGTCTATAAAGCCTTCAGACAGATTGGTGTCTATAAACAGTCTTCATGTATTTCACAACACTTCAGATTGTGATTCTTATTAAGTGTGGGTCATATTTCAGGATTTTTGTTTTTACCATAGCAAAGTTTCTGAGATCCTGACATTTTGTACTATGAGACTCCAGGTAGGTTGCAGTTTTGGAAAATGGTGACACTGGAGACTAAAGGGTTCCGGATGGTTTCACACCTAATTCTTCACCTTAATTCCTGATTTTTTTTTTGCAGTTAACATGTGTCTTTTCCTCTTGGCCTGTTTTTGTGTGACCCTGCTGAACCAATGAGCATTTTGCTGTCCATTGGTCACAACTTAATTTTGCAATTTCTAGTATTGCATTAGTATTGCCTCCTTCTCATGAGCATTTAATAATTTTTGACTTTTCAGTGCGAGTTAAATCTCTTTTTTGGCCCATTTTACCTGTAAAAGAAAATCTGCTTAATAATTATGCACTGAATATAAGGCGTTTTTCACTTCTAGCCTTCCTTAACAATTATATATCACTTATAAATGATTAAATACAAACATAATAGTAGTTATTAAGATTGATATGGTTTGGAATTGGTTAAATGTGCTTATCAACTTGCATAATAAATAATTATGCATGCACTATATATATATATTTACCAATCAGGCATAACATTATGACCACCTTCCTAATATTGTGTTATTGTGTTGGTCCCCCTTTTGCTGCCAAAACAGCCCTGACCCGTCAAGGCATTGACTCCACTAGACCCCTGAAGGTGTGCTGTGGTATCTGGCACCAAGATGTTAGCAGCAGATCCTTTAAGTCCTGTAAGTTGCGAGGTGGAGCCTCCATGGATCGGACTTGTTTGTTCAGCACATCCCACAGATGCTCGATTGGATTGAGATCTGTGGAATTTGGAGGCCAAGTCAACACCTCAAACTCGTTGTTGTGCTCCTCAAACCATTCCTGAACCATTTTGGGTGCATTATCCTGCTGAAAGAGGCCACAGCCACCAGGGAATACCGTTTCCATGAAAGGGTGTACATGGTCTGCAACAATGCTTAGGTAGGTGGTACGTGTCAAAGTAACATCCACATGGATGGCAGGACCCAATGTTTCCCAGCAGAACATCAAAGCATCACACTGCTTCCGCCGGCTTGCCTTCTTCCCATAGTGCATCCTAGTACCATGTGTTCCCAGGTAAGCGACACACATGCACCCGGCCATCCACGTGATGTAAAAGAAAATGTGATTCATCAGACCAGGCCATCTTCTTCCATTGCTCCATGAACAGGGGTCAGCATGGGCACCCTGACTGGTCTGCGGTTATGCAGCCCCATACGCAACAAACTGTGATGCACTGTGTATTCTGACACCTTTCTATCAGAACCAGCATTAACTTCTTGAGCAATTTGAGCTACAGTAGCTCGTCTGTTGGATCGGACCACACGGGCCAGCCTTCGCTCCCCACGTGCATCAATAAGCCTTGGCCGCCCATGACCCTGCCGCCGGTTCACCACTGTTCCTTCCTTGGACCACTTTTGATAGATACTGACCACTGCAGCCCGGGAACACCCCACAAGAGCTGCAGTTTTAGAGATGCTCTGACCCAGTCATCTAGCCATCACAGTTTGGCCCTTGTCAAACTCGCTCAAATCCTTACGCTTGACCATTTTTCCTGCTTCTAACACATCAACTTTGAGGACAAAATGTTCACTTGCTGCCTAATATATCCCACCCACTAACAGGTGCCGTGATGAAGAGATAATCAGTGTTATTCACTTCACCTGTCAGTGCTCATAATGTTATGCCTGATCGGTGTATTTACAGTACATACATACATAAATACACACACATACACACATACAGTGCATATAGAAAGTCATCATACCCTCTGAAAGTCTTTACCTTTTGTCACATTACACACTGGAAAATAAAATAAATTAAGTCTAACTTTTTTGAGCTGTATACACATTATAACCCTCATCATCAAAGTGAAAATAACATTTTAAAACATTCTAGAGGATTATTAAAAATTGAAAAACTAGAATAACAGGGTTGGAAAAGTCGTCAGTCCCCTTATTTAATACTTTGTAGAGCCACCTTTCACTTTAATTACAATTTAATTAATTGGAATAAATGTCTGTACTAGCTTTGCACACCTAGATTGGGGAATATTTGCCCATTCTTCCTTGCAGAATTGCATTCAAATTCCATGGTGAGCGAAAATCCATCCACAGATTTTAAGGATTTAAGTCAGGGCTCTGACTTAGCCACTCAAAGAGAACCATTTCTTTGTTCTTTTGGCGGTATGTTTAGGTTCATTGTCATGTTTGAAGGTGAATGACCTGCCCATCTTTCATTGTTTTCCTCAAGTATTTGAATGTACTTGGCAGCATCCACACTCAAAAAAATTAAGCCTTTTTTTTTTTTTTTTAAGATTTACGCAATTTAAATAATAGTAAAATTCCATCGAATTGAATTGAATAATCCTTACGCAGCTTAATTGAATCATTGATTAAGGATTTTTGAATTATTCAATTAAATTTCATAAGGATTATTCAATTCAATTTGATGGAATTTTACTATTAAATTGCATAAATCTTAAAAAAAGGACTTACAATTTTTTTGAGTGCATTTTCTCAGTTCCTGCTGGAGAGAAACACCCCCAACAACATAATGCTGCTACCACCATGCTTTACAGTAGGTTTTGGGTGGTGTGCTATGTTTGCTTTTAATGTCGGGAATGTTACATAGATGACTCAGAAACTCCAATATCAACTGCTTATTTTGGTTAATATTGGTTGCATTTTTCATTAGCCTATGATAAATATAATGAGAAGGTAAAAATTCATTTGTTGCTCTCTGTTGCTTACAATTTAAAATAATTGTGTTAGATTATAGATTCACTACATACTCAGAAGACTCAAGAAGACTTCTACAGAGTTTTTAATATTTAGTTTAATAGTTTAAGAAGTTTTCCTGAAAACTGGTAAAGAAAACAAAAACAAAAAAAAATGTCAAAATGTACACTGACAAATTTATTTCTTTAGAAACAACACTGCTAAACAATAATAAAAAGAACAAAATGTAAACTGTGATGCAATAACACTATGAAGACCTTTTAAAACAATCACACATATAAACAAATCCACAGTCTTACAGTAACATAAAAGTTCAGAATAGAAAAAAGGAACCTATATCAGAATATAACAGCTAACCAAAATGTACTACAAATATATGAAATCTGTGTCGATTAAATAAAAACAAAACAATGAAGCCATGATTGTCTTGCCAGATTGTCCAAAAAAAAAAAAAAATTCTGGGATTCATGAAACTGAAACATACAGCCTTTCATGTGTGTGCTTCATTCACATTTTTGTGACAATGAATGAAGCACTAATAATTTCCGTTAGACAATGCAAAAAGTCAGAGAAGCACAATAAGTAAAATACAGAGGAGCAAAACAGCTGAAATAAAGATGAAGTGTTTGAACTTTGTACTTGGTGTAGAGTTTTTCAACCACGGAAGAAGAATATGAAGTGCATAACACGGCTCCAGTGCTATGGGAGCTGTGCAAGGTAAGGTGTGTATAAAGAACAAACATGTAATCCTAACAAACACACTTTAGCTCAAACCAGTTTCAGGTATCAAAGGAGAGAAAACATTACTAAAATAAGGTTGTAATACTGATAACATCACCAACTGTGCAAGGTAAACATTTATTCACAGCCATGCTGTTCTGCTGTGCTTTGGTGTGCAGTGGCTTATTTTGAATATGTGGACTCTTTTTTTATTGTAGTTTATTGTTCTATCTAGAACAAACTACTTATAAAAACAAGCTTCCTGCTGTAGATGAATTATTAAAAGACTTCAAAAGATTTGTTCATCCTGGGTAGGAGGATCACCCCAGCTAACAGGGAATATTCTCAGAACTTTGGCTAACGTTCTGGCAAGGTTCTCTGAAAGTTATGAACAAACATTCTTACAGTAACATTAATAGAATGTTCGTTCAAAGTTATCTGGTCTTCAATAATGTTCTCAAAACAAAACATTTATAATTTTTCTGAAATGTATTACTTGGATGTTCGGCTAACATTTTAAATGTTACTATTTGTTTCAGAACGTCCGAAGAATATAGAAAAGTAACATTCTCATAATGTTTGCAGAAGTAAAATGGAATGTTCCCTTAACGTTCCCAAAAGAAGAATTTTTTCTTTTTAAACATTTAAGTTTTTAAACATTCAGAGAACATTCAGAAATTACTTTTTCATAACTTATCGGGAACGTTAGCAAAACGTTCTTAGAATGCATTTTTGTTAGCTGGGACAGAGATCCGAAAGTTGCATTGCTGAATAGTTGCAAAAGTTGAAGAGTAAAACTTAAAAGTCAACATGAAATGACATCCACAACCCCTTTTACTTTCACAATGTGATGAATGTTTCAAAATGTTACACGCTGTTAAAAGTGTCTGTTCCATACAAAAGTTTGCAGTCAATTGTGAATGACTCCTCCCCTCCTGGAACGCTGCCAGGCAATCATTGTTCAAAAATTGGCCTTAGCAAAGTCATCTGAAAGGAAAGTCGTTTTAGAGGAGGAGCAAGTTATTACATTTTGATGAAAGATTACAAAGACAATTTTTTGCATATTAAGCAAAACATGACACAACCCTTGTACAGAAAGATTAGGAAATGCGCACTGAAAGAACAATCATAACGCCGGCTCATTATTGGCCAGTCCTGCGTCAGCATCACATGCATACGTTGTGCTGCTCACGTGAACAGCCTCGGCCAATACTGAGGCGGCATTCTGACATAGAACCCGGAAGCGCTGCACTGTGTTTACAACATGAACAGCGTAGGAGACTGACAGGGAAGAGAAGAAATTTTGAATAAAGTCATTATTTTTGTTTTGTTTTTTGCACACAAAAAGTATTCTCATTGCTTCATGACATTAAGCTGCAGTCACATGGACTATTTTAACGATGTCTTTACTACCTTTCTGGGCCTTGAAAGTGGTAATAACGTTGCAGTCTATTGAAGGCCAGAAAGCTTTCGGATTTCATCAAAAATATCTTCATTTGTGTTCTGAAGATGAAAGAAGGTCTTATGGATGTGAAACGACATGAGGGTGAGTAATTAATGACAGAATTTTCATTTTTGGGTGAACTAACCCTTTAAGAAAGTAAATAGGGTCAGTTTTGATTTCATGTTGACTTTAAAATCCTATTCACAAAAAGACGAATGTTCAAAGCAAAATTGCGCAATGAATGGAATTTAGTTTTCATGCTGAACATTCGTGTTGGTGCAAACAGGCCGTAACACCTTAAAGGGTTAGTTCACCTAAAAATGAAATTTCTGTAATTAATTACTCACCCTCATGTCGTTCCAAACTCATAAGACCTTCAGTCATCTTCGGAACACAAATGAAGATATTTTTAATGAAATCCGAGAGGTTTCTGATCTCCATATACACAGCAATGTCATAACAAATTTCAAGGCCCAAAAAAGGTAGTAAAGACATTGTTAAAATAGTCCATGTGACTACAGTGGCGTATTATTATACAGCGACGAGAATGCTTTTTGTGCGCAAAAACAAAACAAAAATAATGACTTTATTCAACAATTTCTTCTCTTCCCTGTCAGTCTCCTACACTGTTGACGTTGTAAACACAGTGCAGCACTTCCGGGTTCTACGTCAGAACGGCGCCTCAGTATTGGCCATTTTGACTGACAGGGAAGAGAAGAAATAGTTGAATAAAGTCGTTATTTTTGTTTTGTTTTTGCGCGCAAAAAGTATTCTCGTCGCTTCATGACATTACGGTTGAACCACGGTTGATAGTCACATGGACTATTTTAACAGTGTCTTTACTACCTTTCTGGTAGTAAAAAGTTTCAAAATTTGTTATGACATTGCTGTGTATATGGAGATCAGAAACCTCTCGGATTTCATCAAAAATATCTTCATTTGTGTTCTGAAGATGAACGAATGTCTTACAGGTGTGGAACGACATGAGGGTGAGTAATAAATTTTTGGGTGAACTAACCCTTTTACAATATCAAACCACACTCAACCAACAAGCCCATTTGGCTCATTTTAAGTTTTACATTCTAGAGGAATTCTGTTGTTGTCCTGAATATAAGACAAAGTGTAAAACGCCCCATTTCCTACTTCATAAAGAAAATCCCTTTTCATATTGCTTTTAAATGGACTGTAGTGGGATTCATAAGACCTGTCTGTGCACAATATCCTCCCATAGCTACAGTACAGACCGACAACTCAACTATCTTTATCATATTCCCACTGCAGTCTCCCTGACTGAACTCACACACTCTCACGCAAAACACACACGGATACATGCATCTATACACTCACACACATATATTAGTCCCCCGCTCATGTCTCTAGGTCTGGGAGTAAAACATTTTCATCTTGTTCACTGGCATGGGAGCTTGTCTGTCTGTAATAGGCGCTGCCAAATGTCGGAAGCCTCTGGTTGCACAGCGAGTTTCTCTTGTAAAGGAGCCACAATGATACAATCATCACAGCAAACAACACAATGGCCACCAAAGCCGCCACTGAGATCACACCTCGATGCAGACCTGAAACGAAATGACACATTTGAGTCTTAGAACATGATGAAAGCTTTCAAGTAGAGCCCTTAAATATATTTCATACTTTATAACAGTTTTCATATGATGCCTGACAACTGTCCATGTTTGAAACTGAGAAATAGACACTGTAGACAAATTACAAATATTATACTCAATTTTGAGGCAGTTGTCATGTCTAAAAAAAGCAGACAAGTGATGCTTTCACTTCCTCAAAAATATGACTCAGCAAAAAAGATTATTCTAACCTTTCAATGGCTCCACTTCTACCTCTTTGATGGCTCCTGTAATGCAAAGCAAAACATCTGAATTAAAAACTGACCAATTACACAGCAGAAACATTAACAATAATAATAATAATAATAATAATTATATATATATATATATATATATATATATAAAAAAAAAAAAAAAAAAAATCGCTCTCAGCTCTGGCTCTCAAAACTACAGTGCTCCACCAAAGAAAGTAAGTCATAAGACATGAGGGTGAGTAAATTATGACTTTTTTTTGTTTTTTACTTTTGTGAGAGCTATTTCTTTAACAGATATATTGAGTCAGTGCACAAATGATACAGCACTGCAACAAAGAAATGTTGCTACTCTAAGGCCATTAGTCATTTCCTGTTCTGTTTCTGCACTAAACATGGACTGGGACAGTACTGGGCCTCCGCTGGTGGTTTGTGGTGGTTATGAGGTCAAAGGTCATGCCTTTTACCTGATGAGGTTCTGCAGACGAAGCCCTGTTTGTCAGTGCAGTTGGCTAACTGCCACACAGCATCTGATATCCGCATAGTCACACATAGACCAGCCCTCATGACACTTGGATCTGGAGCTTTGGAGCGCCAGTATGTGTATCTGAGCGGCGAGCCATCCAGTCGAGTCAAAGCGTCCTCTAAAATAAGCATTTAGGACAATTTCATTTTTTCAGATAAAACTTTCAATAAATATAACATAAAACTTTTTCGCATAAATCTTTAAAGTGCCCCTATTATGTTTTTTCAGATATTACCTTTCGTGTAGTGTGTTACTATAGTGTAGTGTTTGTGAATGTACATAAAAGGTCTGCAAAGTTTCAAAGATCAAAATACACGATAAATGTAGTTATTGTCTCCCAAAAGAAAGAACTTATTCTGAACTGCCTAAAACGAGTCGTTATTAATTCCAGTCTTACTTCCTGCACAAACCAATATAGGTTTGTAAAAAAAAATGTGCATAATGCTAGCCTATGGTCTTCAATGGCTGCCTGTGAACAACATCTGCTTTGACCTGATCTCAAACATGGTAGCTCTAGCTGAGGCCAGGAAGAGTTTAGTTCGTGTTGTTGACATGTAGAAAAACCAGTGTTTTCTGTGCTGTGAAAGCAAATCCACTTTGCATGCACTTTCAAAGGATGAGGACTCAGGCTTGAATTGATATGGAACAACCAACGCCATTACTGTTCGAAATTACTGTGTAACAAGTGCTGAGGAAGCTTCCAGAGCTGAAATTCAGATATGATAAGGGACATAAGTGGTAGATCAATCACATCAGACTGGGACATCTGACCAAATCACTTACTGAACCATTTTAGACACTGTAAGAATAGTGGTGATGCAGCAGTGCTTATTATGAAAATGTAATTTTTTTTTACTTGGATGCATGTAAATCTATTTTAGGAGACCTCAAAAACAAAATTAGGAACCTTTAAAATAGCATAATAGGTGCACTTTAAATTTAACATAATATAAATTCAAAATAAAATAATGCATATATGCTTATAAAAAATTAAATATATATAAAAATAAATATCAATACAATAAGACATTTTCATATAAAACTTAAATACAAAGTAATATAAATAAAATAAATTTTAGTGTGTGTATATATATATATATATATATATAATTTTATACTTTTATACATAATTTTCATACATCAATTTAATTTACACGTTTTTAAAATAATGTGTATATAAAAATAAATATATATATATAAATAAATATCAATACAGTATGTCATTTTTATATAAAACTTATAATAAATACAAATAATATAATATGTAATATTTAATGATATAATAATATAAATACAAATTCCATATATATATATATATAACAAAAATAATTGTATATTGTACATATATCATTTTATATCATTTTCATACATCATTTGAATTTTACACGCAAGTTTATATAACTATAACATATATAAAATTCTAAATTCATTATATATTTTTTATTTATATATTATGATATTTATGATATACTGAATTTATAATTTTCATGAATAATACTATATATATCTCAATTAAATTTTAATGCTCAGTATTTAACATCACAGCTCTTACTGTCAGTGTTGTAGAAAACTCCTAGCCACATTTTCCGAGGCCCCTTGTAATAACGCCCCAACTCGTTAAGGACAAACCGGCTCTCCTCATCATCTTGAACTGTCAGAAGGTCTGAAGAATTTCCTGAGAAAAAATAAAAATCTTGCTAAGCCATGCAAATGCAACCATGCAAATCAAAGCCACCACTAGGTGGAGCTCTTGATCTAAACAATTTTAAAATGCTGTACCATTCTTTTTACAGTGATTTCTCGCTTCCTCCAGGGTCATCTTTGTTACAAAATTTTTAAAATAATAGCAGCTCCCACGAAACTTCAGCCAGGTTTCAGGACATACCACTTCATAGGAGAAAGCAATGCTTTCTGTGCAAGGACAAACAATGATATTAGTCAGATGTCAACAATTTACAAACTGATAAAATGAATCCAAAGAGAGAGGAATGGACTCACTCGGAGGAGGTATGTAGCATATTGCTCCTGATAACAGCATGTCACATTCGGCATCTTTCCAGCGTCCATTAACACCGATGGACACACAGCCTCCATCTCCCACTGGCATTTCCCAGTGAGTAAACGATCCCTCACTGCCATCGGACCACTGGTGAGATGTATCATCCTATGGAGATAGAGGGCGCTCTTGTTTAATACACCACAATTTATCAAAATACATCACATTGTGATTTCAAAGCCTACTTACATCTGTGCTGTACAAGCCAATCCAAAGTGGGGCTTCAAGCCTGTTCATGAGCACAGTGAGATAGGCCTGATGATATGGGTCTGTGATGCTCACAAGCGCCGCCCCCTTTTCCAAACATGCTTTCTGGGCCTCGTACCAGCTCAAGTTGCCATGGATGATACGGTAACTGTGGTTCTTATACTCAGATGAGTCCAGAGAGGAAGCGGTGTAATAGGGCTGGGTTGGACGCTTGGTGATGTCTGAGATAAAGTATAGATGCACCGATATTAAAGGGTTAGTTCACCCAAAAATGAAAATTCTGTCATTAATTACTCACCTTTATGTCATTACAAACCCGTAAGACGAGTAAATTTAAGCATCACAACAATATAATTCAGAGTATGAAAAATGGATATTCATTTTTTTTTCTTTTACCTTTGCTAAAGATTACATTTACCAGTGTTATTAAATGACTCATCTTTTTAAGTTAGATGACTATAAAGGCAATATAAATGTAAAAATATATGAAATGCGTAGCCGCAATTAAATACCCACTATCGGTCGATACCTATAAATTTAAAAATTCTCTATTGTGAAAAATCTATCTATATCATGAAAATGAGCCTACCTTGCAGCTTCTGGCAGACAAAGCCGTAGATGCTCTCAGTACAGACATCATCTTGCCATAGCCCTGTCATACGGAAGATGTGACTGTTGGACAGGTAAGTACAATGAGGTTCCATAGGAGATATATAATTAGACCTCTGTAGACACACAAATAGAAAAAAACATTTAAAAACAGTGTTGGAATCAAGTTATATTTCAAATATATTAAATCCCGAGTTTTTATACCTCCCAGTTATCATAGACGAGTGGCTTCCCGTTGCTCCATTTGGGAGAAAAACGCCCCTGTGCACCAATCCAAACCCCCGCTGACGTGCCATGAAGCAGCATGACGATGTAGGCTTCAACCATAAGATAAAAGCCATGAAAAAATGGCAATATAAAACAACATCGGAAACATCATCGGTGTCACAATCTGTGTGTTTAGTTTCATTTTCGTGAACTTTTAGTTTGCATTCATCAGTTTCCTTTGTTCCTAATTTCCCACCAGTTATCAGTTGTCATGAACACTCATCTAATCATCATGCCTGTTTGTTATGTTGTTATTATCACGTTGCATTCTGTTTGTGTATTGCATGCTACACGCTGTCTCGTTGCTATTTCTACCTCTGGATTATATGAGTCTACTTTGGTTTTCTTTATTTAAATAAAAGGACTTATATTTGATCTTCTCTGCCTTTCATCTTTATCATCGGACTGACAACGTTACAGAATATTGGACCATAAAAGAATTTAATAATGCTTTCATTATGTCGCCCCGATGGGGTGCTCTTACAGACCCAACGGGGCCACGATTTTTATGTTTCAGGGAGGTAGAGACCTGGAGGAGTATGTGGAGGAATTCGTCGGCGTCAGCCTCCTCGCCCAGTGCAATGACATTGCACTCATGAAGGGGTTTTGGATCGTATTGGATGATGAGACGCCATGGGGAAACTCCTGCTGGACACTGGCCGAGTACATCAACTTCACCCTCTGGGTCAGCGGATCTTCCTTTACTCTGGGTGAGGTAGAAGAGGATCCCGCCGCCAGCGTCCAGTACCACTCACTATCCGTCACCACCCCAGAGCCAGACCCAGCGACTACACCCACCGCGGATACAGAGTCAGAGCCCACCGCAGAACGAGAGACCTGCAAAGAGAGCTGCAAAGTCCATCCCTGAAGAGAAGCCCGAGGTCCCGTCTGACCAGGTGTGTGCACCGGCCATTGCATCCGTGCCTGTGGGAAATTTGCCCACCCACGAACCTTCTCTGTCACCGGTCCCCTCCTGCACTAATGTCTCGTCATCACCACTGGTTCCGTCCAGCACAGATTTGTCTTTGTAATCGCTGCAAGTTCTGTCCAGCACAATGTGTTGTCTTTGTCGCCACCATCCCTGTCTATCAAGTCTGTGTCCACACCCAACCTTCCTCTCCTGTTTGCTCTACCAAAGCCAGCCATTCCCTTGGCCCCGTCTCCACTGGATTCCTTCAGCCCTTCAGCTCCGCCATGCAACCCAGCTTCGCCGTGGCATGTGGATTCCCTAGCTCCGCCGTAGCATGGGGATGAGATTCTCTGGCTCCGCCTCATCCCTCCAAGCCCTCAGCTCCACCTTGGACAGTCAACCAATTGGCTCCGCCCTGGCTCCTTGCCCCCTCGGCTTCCTGGGAACGTCGTCCCTTCAGCTCCACCGGGCTCCCTCGGACCACCGGCCACCGGGCTCCACCTCGGCCGCTCGTCGCCGGTACTCCACCTTGGTCTCCAGGTCCAGCGATGTCACCTGGTCTCACCATCTCCCTGCGTCACTTCTGTCGGTCGGGCTCAAATTACCACCTTGGCTCCTTCCTCCATCACTGCCGCCATGGATTGCCTCCATCATGGCTGTCTCCTGGGTCACTCTGAAATCTCGTCGGCTATCTGTACCAACCTGGATCCTACCACCATTCACTCCTCCATAGGCCTTTCTACGGTTATCTCCTCCATGGCTTCTCCCACCATCAACTCCTCCATGGTGCCTCCCATCATTTCCTCCATGGCTTCTCCCACCATCCGTTCCGCCCTGGTTCCTCGAGTCCCTCGTCCACCTCCAGAACCTCCTCCCTTTTTCCCTCGATGTACCCATCACAGCGCGAGGCCGTGCCTTCCCGGGAGGGGGCGTTCTGTCACAATCTGTGTGCTTATCACTGTGTATCCAAGTTCCTCTTTGTGCTCCTTTTAGTTGTCTGGTACTCTTTGTGTATTGCGTGCTACATGCTGTCTCGTTGCTATTTCTACCCTTTGGATTATTTGAGCCCATTTTGGTTTTCTTTTTTTAAATAAAAGGACTTACATTTGATATTCTCTGCCTTTCATCTTCAGCATCGGACTGACAACGTTACAATCAGAAATTAACATGATCTTTACCTTGTTCGATTTCATCCTCTATGGACACCAGAGATCCCTGATAGGATAAGCACTGGGTCTGAGCCTCCTGCCAGGTTTTCCCCTCTT
This sequence comes from Mylopharyngodon piceus, assembly GCA_039654765.1. Classification (NCBI taxonomy): domain Eukaryota; kingdom Metazoa; phylum Chordata; class Actinopteri; order Cypriniformes; family Xenocyprididae; genus Mylopharyngodon; species Mylopharyngodon piceus. The sequence continues at coordinate 18,427,111 of CM077452.1, forward strand.
CCGGACGGGCTGGGAGATGCAGAAACAGACACTGGCAACCAATCACAAACAAGCAATTCTCAATCATACAATAAAACACAAGAACCTAAAATGGTAAATAAAAAGTTGATTTGTGAAGATCATATCTGAAGAAAATGGATAGAAACATACTGCATAATTCTGGTGTGCTATTAATATTAGTTCTTCAAAAAAAATTGATACATGTGAAAGAGAAAAGGCATGAGCCTTCAATATTAGGAATTAATTGTTAAATTATGTTTTTGTTGAAAAACTGCAGTAAAAAAAGTTTTCAGCTTTATATTTTTTTTTCTCATGATTAATGTGAAAAAATGAATTGATTTTTATGTTCTATATAATTTGAGCTGCAAAATTTTTTAAATTGTACAAAAATATACAAGTGAAAACATTCCAAAATAAATAAATATGTGATATTACTTTGCAAGAGCAATATGAAAGGAATATGCACTTTGTGAACCACTGATCTAAGTTACATTCTCACAAGGCTGCTAAACCAGCTTCTAGTGTATGTGAACCTTGTGTCCGTAGTAGAACCAGTTCTCTGGGCAGCTGCCGATATAGTGAGGCTCACGATGGTCCTCCAATACAGACACCGTTCTGCGCTTGCACACGTAACCATGAAGATCTTTACAGTTTCCTGCCGACCACTGACCTGCACAACATTATCAATAAGCTGTGTTTGGGTATAGTGGATAATGGTATTTGTGTGTGCTTAGAATATTGTGTACATGTATTGTTTACCGGACTGAGACGACATTTGGATGCAGTTTTGGCCAGGCTTTCGGGAAAAACGACCATTTTCCCAGTTCTCATAATCCAGAGCGGATCCATCAGTCCAACTGCAGAACACAGACAAAAACACACAAATCCCAACATGAACTCTGCTTCGTATTGTACAGTATGCTCATCTTTTTTCTTAAAGGTCTTAAAGTGTGTGATTTCTGTAATACTTGTCGACCAAATGCAATTGAAAAAATACTGTTTATTTTGACAACAATTGTTTGACAACAATTTTTTTAAAGAATAAATAACATTTCTTCTGTTTTTTTCTGCCTTTATCTTTCACTTATTATATAACAATAAATACATAAATAAAAGTCAAATGTTTTACTTAATTCTAATGTAAAAGAGACTCATTATGGTAGTCAAAGAAATGCACCTGAGGCCATTGTGATTATTGTTAGCAGACAAACCAATCCACCAATATTCAGAGTCCTAAAAAACAAAGACACAAACAAAGATGTTCTTTTATATACATACATATAATTATCATATGTATTTATGTGTATATACAGTATATGCACACACACTACTGTTCAAACTTTTGGGTTCAGTACGTTTTTTTAAAAGTTTATTATGCTGCATTTATTTGCTATTACAATTTAAAATAAGTGTTTTCTATTTGAATATATTTTAAAATGTAATCTATTCCTGTGACGGCAAAGCTGAATTTTTAGCAGCCATTACTCCAGTCTTCAGTGTCACATGATCCTTCATAATTCTAATTGGCTGATTTGATGCTCAAGAAACACTTCTTATTATTATGAATGTTGAAAACAGTTGTGCTGCTTAATATTTTTGTGGAAACTGAGAATTATTCCGCTTATACTATGGTTACCCACACCTCAAGACATTGTTCAGATGTTGTATTTCAAGACATTTGTCAGATTTAAGTTGCTAAACTATTGGTAAAATCAGAGCAGCGATGACAACACATTTCTGTGCAAGTGTGTCTGTACTGTATGTGTGTGCGTTTGAGTGGGAGAGAGAGCGGGAGTAAGAGTGCTTTCCGTACATAATAAAATGTAATTTTGTGGCAAAAAACATGGAAATAATTTGTTGTTTTTATCCTATTGTTTACTACATTTATTTGTTTGGTCAGCGTAATTGTGGGTTTTTGTTCTTTTGCTGTTGTAGGCTGTAACGACCTTAGGAATAACTGAAATCATTTGGCGAAGTGATATGGACATGTAATGCGGTCAAGACCTGCCTGGAACTACTTTAGCCGTGTGTTTCCCTGAAAATAATTGCACACCTTAGAACGTTCATCAACCAGTCAGATTCAAGCATTCAACAGCCCCGTAGTGTAAGATCAATTTAATGCATCCCTGCTGAATAAAATATTAGTTTCTTAAAAAAAAAAAAACTTCCTGAGTCCAGACTTTTGAACGGTACATAAGTAAATGAATGAATATATATTTAACCTGCATGCGATCTCTGATGAAGTTCAGTTCATCGCTAGAGTGAACAGAGAGAAGATCAGCACCCATCATCTTACAGGCGAAGGCAACAGCCTCCCAGGGAAACGGCTTACTGGCAAAGTAATATTCAGCTCCACGGAAAAACACCCATGGCTCAAGTTCTGCACCATAAACAAAAACAAACGTCATCATCATCAACATCATCAGTGAGTCTCTATAGTATTTACATGTACTGTACTTACGGTCGCTGTACCAGTACGGCTTGACCAACTCCACACCTGAGGAATAATCAAACACCTACATTTCAACAATTATATTTCAGTGCAGTTTTATGGATGTTTTTCTTGCTTAAAAGACCATAATGTTGTTGTTTTATCCTCAAAAAACGGATTATTGTTATTATTTTTCAGAAACCATAACTAGACTTCTTTCAATTAAATACAAAATAATTAAAAAGTAACAATTAAAAATATTAGCTGAAAGCAGTGTGGAAATTTAAGAATGTCTGAGCTGGTCTTTTCAGCAGGTTGATAATGAATTTTTTATTAAATATTTGAAATGTATATTCATACACCCTAAACACAAACCTCTGGGGACCTTGCAAATCCACTCATATTTGGAGTCACATGAGTGGGGCGTGAGAGTGTTTGTGAGGTCACTGTACACAGCACACATGCGAGAGTCCACTTCATTCATATCCTCAATGAAAAATGTCACCACCTACAGAATGGTATGAATATGACAATTACTTAAAATACCTACAAGCTGATGAACTGGTTCCTCCAAGATGGTCTGTTTTTCTAAACTGACTTTGTGTCTTTTTTCTTTACATGAAGATAATATATTCAAACATATTCACTAGACTTTTTTGTTTGTTTCTCTTTTTTTCTCTGAATTGTTACCGGTGTGCCATCTGACCACTCCCAGGCTCCGTTGGACCTAGGGTTTCTCTTAGTAAAGCCCACCCAAAACCAGCGACCCTCTGTACTGAAAAGAGACAAAAAGAAAAGGAAGGAGAGAGAAAAATAAATTAATTAATGAATTACTTAATTAATGCTGTTAAATTGATTAATCGCAATGAATCGCATCTAACATAAAAGTTTGTGTGTGTGTATATATATATATATATATATACTGTATATATATATACAGAGCTGGGTCGTAACGGATTACATGTAATCTGGATTACGTAATCAGATTCCAAAAATCAAGTACTTGTAATTAGAGTAAACTACTTTTTAAAATACTCTTTACTTTTTTAAAATACAGTTACTTTTTTATGGATTACCGCAAAATTTATCGCAAAATCCGCAATATTCGAAGGAGCTCGCATTTTTTCTTAATTGCCTCAGATTTTCCACAGATTTTGGGCTTAGACACGTCCCGTGACGTCATCGCAACATGCATTTATGCTGCGTTCCAGACGAGGTTGGACGTGGGAATATCCCAGTTTAAATGTCCCACTTCCGACCTCAGTGTGTTCCAGTCAATCACACGTCACGTTCACATGTTGAACATGTGATGTTGCCACAACACAAGGAAAGCATATCGTTTTTTTATGTCAGTTATGGCAAAAACAGAATAAAAATAACATAATTTCTTTGAAAATAGCTGACAAAAAGCAAAAATGAATGTATCATTACAGTAACTTAATGTGTAATGTTAAAGTCTGTATTTACGTTTATGCTCATTAGAAACAGGACTTGCCGACATCTTGAAAGTGGCGTCAATGACGCGTCTCGCTGAGGTCGGGGTTGATCGATGTACCCGACTTCAGAGGTCGAATGTCCCACTTTGAGTGAGAAGGTGCTCACTGGAGAGCAAATGGGTGGAGCTTACGTTAGCTCCCCCCCTCTAGACATCCAGCGAGGAGGAGCTAATGTACAACCACACCCAAATCCTACCTTAACCCTACCCACAACTCTATCCCTCCACCCCACTGGACGTCCAGAGAGGAGGAGAGTTCTATCCCTCCACCCCACTGGACGTCCAGAGAGGAGGAGCTGGCCATCATAGACTCGTTCCAGACATTATTTCCTAGAAGGAGGTAGGAAAAATCCAAATTCCCATCAGCATTAGTTAACTCGTTTGAGCTGCCCAGCTCGGACCAATAATAGACAACGCAACATGAGTTCAGAGCAGGGGGCCGATCTCGATCACACAACAACATTTCTACACAGCGCTGTAATGAAAGCGCTTCAATTCACCACAGAATTAATAACATCGCTGTGAAATCTTGTGAGAAGCATTTACATTCGTCGCAGAATTCTCTGTTAAACCACAGATATCAGATCAAACAGTGCCGACGTGGAAACTGTTAGATATCTGTGGTTTAACAGAGAATTCAGCGACGAATGTAAATGCTTCTCACAAGATTTCACAGCGATGTTATTAATTCTGCGGTGAATTCAAGCACTTTCTTCCTAGTGCTGTGTAATCTGGAAACCATGATAAACATTGTGCCACTAACACAAACAGAAATAACGTGGCAGAAATGGTCTAATGTTTTCGAGTGCTTTAGTTTTAAGTGCTTCACACAACTTTTCCCAGCACTTCAAAGCTTTAAATATTGCCCAATTTGAATGTTATTTTTAGTGTGATGTCCAAAACATTATTTGTTCATCCTTCATAGTTTGTCCCCATTTGTAAAACTAAAAGTTTCACGATGTAGGAAAGCAAACACTTATTTAGAAATAAAAAAAGACATTAAATTACCACTGTAGTAGATGCTGCAGAGGAGCACTTATTGGCTTATTAGCCATTTCCACACCCTAGTATATATTTTTAATATTTTTTAATAATAAAATAAAAGTTTATATTATCTGCATCTCAACTCAAGCTCAGTGCTTTTCTGTCAGCCCTCACAGCGCTGCCAAATCAGGGGCTGGTGCCACCTTAGAACTTAAAGGGTTTAGTTCACCCAAAAATGAAAATTCAGTCATTTATTACCCACCCTCATCACACGCCTTCGTTCATCTTCAGAACACAAATTAAGATATTTTTGATAAAATCCGATGGCTCAGTGAGGCCTCTGTTGCTAGCAAGATAATTAACACTTTCAGATGCCCAGAACGCTACTAAAGACATATTTAAAACAGTTCATGTGAGTACAGTGGTCAACCTTAATGTTATGAAGCCACGAGAATACTTTTTGTGCGCCAAAAAAAACCAAAATAACGACTTTATTCAACAATTTCTAGTGATGGCCGATTTCAAAACACTGCTTCATGAAGCCTTGCAGCTTTATGAATCTTTTGTTTCGAATCAGTGGTTCAGAGCGTGTATCAAACTGCCAAAGTCACGTGATTTCAGTAAACGAGGCTTCGTTACGTCATAAGTGTTTCGAAACGTTTCGAAATTTCAATGGTTCACCACTGGGGGGCGATGATCTCTGTGAACCCATGAACACATGCTGTAAATATTGCCGCAAATTTTGAGAAAAGCCGCCACAAATTCAGTCATTTTAGCCCGCAAAAATCAGAAAAAAGTTGCGCAAAAAGTTGGACTATATTTTTTCTTTGTATCTGTCAAAATAGTACAAGATTATCCTACAATTTATGTGACATCAAATAAGGGTTAGCACAAAAGTAATCTAAATGTAATCCAAAATTATATTACTGATTACAAATTGTCATGTTATTTGTAATCAATAACTGATTACAATTCATAAGTAATCTACCCAGCTCTGTATATATATATATATATATATATATACACAAACACATGCTGTATATTATATATATATACACACACATATATTATATATTTTGTTAGATGTGATTAATCACGATTAATCGATTTTGCAGCATTAAAATAAATAAATACAATTCAGAATTGCAAAAAACAACAACAACAACAAAAACAAACAAATAAATAATAATTCACTATATTTTTAAATTAATTATTTTTTGAAAATTACTTGTTAAAATTGCAGACAAATTTTACAAATATATCCAGATAAAGTGGGGTCCAAAAGTTTGTGAGCTTCAATGGAAGCACAAAATCTAACAATGTCACAAATGTATTTTGTTTGGTTAGTTTCTAACCTTCCAGGTTTAAACTACATTTTCAATCCCTTAATTTCAATGTGGTCTTAGAATTTTGAACCCTACTGCACAAAATCCCAAGAGATTTGTTATATATGTATAATGCTCACTTACATAAACTACCGTTCAAAATTTTGGGGTTATTAAGATTTTTTTTTTTTGAATTAACATTTTTATTCAGCATTAATTGATCAAAAGTGAGAGTAAAGAAAGACATTTACAATGTTACAAAAGTAACAAAATGAACTTTCTATTAATCAAAGAATCCTGGAAAAATGCATATTAAGCAATATATTAAGCAGCACAACTGTTTTCAACATCGATAATAATAATATGAAATGTTTCTTCTTCTATTTTTTAATACATTAAAATATAAAAGTTATTTTAAAATGTAATATTATTTCACAATATTACTGTTTTCCAACTAAATAAATGCAGCCTTTGTGAGCATAACAGACTTCCGACCAAAAAATTGTGTATAAACCCCCACCTGCCATGGGTAAACGTGTAAACCAACCTTTGGAACATCATGGAGAGGAGATTTTTGACAAAAGCCTGATCTTCATAGTGGTGGAAACTGGCCAGATCAGCACCCAAAGCCCGGCAGAAGAACTGAGCCTCGCTCCAGGTGCGCTGCATCAGGATCTTCTCACTGTGATACACCTAAACAATAAACAAACAGATAATGATCCAACAGACATGAACGGCAGTAACATACTAAATAGTAAGTAAACAATGGGTAAATATGTATCAAACTAAAGGTTCAAAACAAGATTATGAGAGCATGCATTTATGATTATATATACCTTGTAACAGTGAGACAGGCCTTTGCGGCTCTCCCATCCTGTCGGACATGGTGCATTTATATCTATGTGTGGCACAGGCATCAGGGTGTCATTGTTACCGCTCACTTCCTGTTTGCACACAGCCAGGGCCTTAAAGGTCTTACAATTTTTCACTTCCCAGTGACCCAGTGCTTGACCACCAGACATCACCACACAGCCCCCAATACTCACTGCAGACAGAGGAAGAGAGGATCAAATAAAGAAAGAGCTCTCAGTCTGTTTGTGCCTGCTAGCCCAGGTTTATGACGGTAACAGTTTTAAGCACTTACCTGGCTGGTGTCGGTTCCAGTTGTTGTAGTTGAGGGGTGTCAACGAGTTGTCCCAGGTCAGCCAGCTGTACTCTCCGTTTCTTTTCTGGTCCTGCAGAGCTGTCCAGTAGGATTGGGAATCAGAGCCTCCCATTTCACTAATCAGACTGTTTAGAAAAGCCTGCTCAAACCTGCCACAGAGAAACCACATGATTGTGATGAATGTATCTGCTTCTTTCATGTTGTAAACGTCTTAATTATCCTTGTATAGTAAGCATTTCCTGACTCAGGTACTCATTTGAGGTTGACACTATATGAAACACGTTTCCTGGTTATTCCATGTTGGTTTATGATCCTGGGAAGTTCCATTAGTTACATAAACTACCATTCAGATGTTTTTAAAGGGAGTTAATACTTTTATTCATCAAGGATGCAATAAATTGATCAAAAGTGACAGACATTTATAAAGTTATAAAAGATATTTCTAGGTCAAATTAGTTTGAACGTCATATTCATCAAAGGATCCTTAATGTATAATGGTTTCCCAAAAAATATAAAGCAGCAAAACTGTTTTTAACATTTAACATAATCAATGTTTGTTGAGCAGCAAATCAGCATATTAGAATGATTTCTAAAGGATCGTGTGACACTGAAGACTGAAGTAATGGCTGCTGAAAATTCAGCTTTGCCATCACAGGAATAAATACACTTTAAGATATATTAAAATAGGAAACAGTTATTTTAAATTTAATAATAATATTTCAAAATATTACAGTTTTTACTACATTTTCAGTGAAATAAATGCAGCCATGGTAAGCATTAGAGACTTCTTTTAAAAACATTAAAATAAATTACAGACCCCTTACTTTTCCTTAAAGTAGTAAATACAATATGCAAGTTCAAGTAATTTTGTCATGAAAAAAATAGACATACTAGGTAATTTCATATTTCAGGTTTTACTTAATTCACTTACCAAGCTAATGTAGCAATATACAAAGTAACGTATGTGGTAGGCATTTACCTGACTAAATTTTACTCTAGTCAAATTGTGTACAAACTAATTTGTCACTGTTCAGTTACCGCTTACTCTGATCAGTACCAACAAAATTTCATACAGACATTTTCTACATACCTGTTTTCTACAGTAACAAGAGATTTGCAGTAATATCCTCTCACTGCATCCTCAAACGTTTGCTCCTGATCTGTGATCTTATAACACCAGTTGTCCTTCCTTCTCCAGTCCTGCACATGCACACAATACACAAACTTTATATAGATTCTGCAAGGTTTTTAATTGACATACAGATATAAAATGAAGACTTGAAAGAACATAGCAATATTAACATGCTGAGATATTTGTGAATATAAAACAGATTTTCCTCACAAAGGAAGGTTTGTAGTGTGTAGTATAGGTATATGATTCATGTGTCATATGTAATGTGGACTACAAAGTAAGTGCACATGAAGTGTGCCATTTGGGGCAGGTCCTTATAGGGCCAGATTTATTATACAGGGCAAATCCTATAAAAGCGCTGTTGGGAGGGGAAAGTTCTGCGGGTAATCTACTGACAATGTGCAAATTAAAGAACAGATTCAACCATGTCAAGCGCAAAATGGGTTAAGACATGTTTTTTTTCGGTGTTAAATAATGGCGCAAATACCAGTAAATTGACTACAGCAAACTTTTTTTTTAAGATTTATTGTTGGTGTTTTTTTTTGTTTTTTTTTATGATAGAGCAGTAAGCAAAGTGGGAGAGAGAGAGGGGGATGGGATCGGGAAAGGTCCGCAAGCCGGGACTCAAACTTGGGTCACCCAAAGCGCAACTGCGCTATTATCGGCGCTGCCCACAAGGCTATCGGCACCGACTACCGCAAACTTTATTAAATCATGTTGCATGACTTATTTAAATACTCTCCTCCCATAAATTTTGCGTCTGAAAGGGAAACTCCTTCAAATGAGTATGCAATACGGTCAGTAACCAAACTAACTGTGTCCACGCCTTTTCATCACCTATTTTTCACTGCGTGTAATAAATCTTGATGGTAGCTTTTTAATGCCAAAGTGGGTTTGCGCTGGGGCAAGCTGTTAGTAAATCTGCCCCATATTCTGGTGCGACTTATTTGAGAGAAAATATGGTATATAATACTATTTATACTATAAATAGTGCATAGTTCCTTGTGATAGCAGGTCATTTGGGGTGCAGCGTTAGCTTCAATTTTCCAGTGGCATCTGGCTGTGTTTTCACACCTGTCCTCCATTAACCCTGAGTCCAATGGCCTCAATTCAGTGTCCTTCATATAACCCGGACCAGACTGAAACAGGCATTTTAACAGCTACAAACGGACACAGTCGAGTAGCTGATGCTGAACTTTGAACCTTTTTTTTCAAGATCAAGTTTTTAAGTTAAAACTGATATGAAGGGGAAAGCATATATTTTAGGTGCTAAAATACTTTTTTCACCATTTTACACTCTTTTGCCTTCAGTAGAATACAAAACCATTACAGTAGATACAGAACAGATAAACGGTTGTTCTTCACATACAGTGCAAGATGATTAAGTGTGGGTGATGACGAGCGTTCACTAGCACGTGTGCATCTCTAAAAAGTGTCCTTTCTCTGTTGGGTCATATTCGTCACGTTTGTCCTTCTCGCAGCAGTCTTGTTTCATAGCCAGCAAAAGCAGAAACAGAGCGACAGAACAGATCTGAATCAGTCTGTTGTTCTCCAGCCCTGACCTGCTCTCACCCTCGCTGACGGCCACTCTGTCCTCTAGACACATGGCCTGTCTGCACTCTTCACCCGACACAAAGCCCATCTCAAGCACAACCAATCAGAAATGCAGGAAAACAGATGGAACAAGAGTGCCGGTAATGAGACTGACGGGAAAAGGCAGTTCGGTAGTAGAGTTTTTTTTTTTTTGTTAGGTCAGTTTTTCAAAGACCTCCACTGATTCACTGCATTTTATTCATGTTTCTCATTTAATGTATTTGGAATGACATGCTAAATGTGTGTATATGACTGTTCTGGGGAACCTTTGGTTTGTTTTTTGTTCTTGCTGTGCTTTTATTATGAAATATGAATTGCAATCCCTGGCCAAGAAAAATCTACTTTATTCTACATAGTGGTGAATCCCTTTATCAATTAATCATGAAAAAAATAAATCAGCAAAAAAGATAGGTGGCAAATACACCTGCAGATAATGTTAAGCAAACTACTCCAAAATGTAGCTAGTTTTGTTTTTATTAACTAACACTCAATGAATTGTAGGTAAATAATGCTATTTATCCATCACACTTTCTCTTTTATAATGTGAACTGAATGAACTGTTTGAATGATTCAGAATAAATCACTAACAGTTCAGGTTATTTACAGTAACCTACTGTATATTGTGAGTGAATCACTTACTGAAAAGAATGAATCATTTGTGAATTGACATCATGTTTATTTTAGTATTACCAGTATAGTACAGTATTTTAGTATACCATTACAGTATTTATCAATATTTTTTTAAATTAGCTTTTAAATTAACTTTTTGTGTACTTTCACTTTTCTTTTTTTTTCATTTTATTAATTTTAATTAATTTTTATTAATTTATTAATTAATTTTATATTTAGTTATATATATATATATTCTAGTTAGTTTTAGTAATTTCAGAACTTCGACTTAATTTTTTTAATTAAAATTAGTTGCCAAAGCATGTAATATTTATAAAAAAAAAAAAAAAAAATTCAGCATTATTTCAATTGCCAAAAACACAATTTTGATAGTTTTAGTTTTGAAGCTCGTAGAAAATACCAGACACATGAAAAACATACAGCTGTTGTATAGGCTAGCAAAACATAAGCAAATGACTTTATAATCTGTAATATTGATTTGTTTTGTTTCTTTCCTACTCTGTAAACCCTAATGCTCAAAATACTTAATTGGTTTGAGTAGGACAAACTTCAATTAACTGCTATGAATATTTAGAACTTTCTTTTTTTCTTCAAGTTGGCATTTTTTGTATTTTCTTAGGGTTTACACTGAAGTAAATAACTAATTTGATTTGCAAGAACTCAAAATAAAAAAGTTAATTAACTAAATATATTATGTTAATTGCCATATATATATAAAAAAAGAGTAGGCTAACTCAGTACTTCAAGTTAGGAGCAATGAACATGCATGAGTACTACAAACTCAAAACTTGATAGTTCTGCTTACTTAAAATTGGGAACATCATAACTCAAAAAAATTGATGTAACTGATTACCTCAAATTTTTTGAGTTAGCCCAACTTATTCGGGTTTACAGTGTATTTTTATTCAGTAAGACTGCCCTCAGGTTTGAAATTATGTTTCTCCTCACAGAAATGTAACAATACGTATGTGTGTTATGTTACGTTCTCACTTCTGGACATCCTTCATCCCATTCTCCAGCAGGATGCTGAGGAACAAGACCTGATGCCTTACAGATTGCTGCATGCTGCTCTTCACACTCCGCAAACTGCCATCTGCCTTCCTAAAACACACACACACACACACACACACACACACACACACACACACACACACAATGAGTCTTTCATCAAGCACAGAAGAAGATTCAGCATGGTTTACTACTGTGACTCTGGACACGTGCTTCCTTCATGACCACATACTGTATTCTCGGTTTATGACTAATGTCCTGTGACATTAATCTGATCTACGACCTCTGATCTCACCTTCTGGTCTGCTGTAACACAGATGCGCTTGTCGCCATGACGATGGGAAGGCTCCTGAGAGTACCAGGATGTGAATGTCACTGGAGAGTTGTCTGACCATTGGACTGCTGGAAGTTTGGCCTCCTTGTGCAAGCCGATCCATACCTTAGAGTCGGGTCCTGACACAACCAACAACATTGTAATCACTGTAACTTCAAGTGAATAACATTTAATTTCACTTCAATATAATATCCAGCCAACCATTCAAGAGCAGTTTCAGCAGCAGTTCCTGTTGGGAGAGGGAGTGGACGCTGACCAGCTCTGCCTCAAGAGCCTTGCATGCGCTAGAAGAGCTGTCCCAGCTCGACTTCTTCTCCAGGTAAAGGTAACAAAACCCATTGTGGTCCAACCAACCGTCAGGACAAATCGTCTGCTTATATTGCCAGTTATCTTGTAGACAAACAGACAGAGAGAAAATTTGAAAATAAATACTACAGTATAGACTACTGTTCAAAAGTAAAGAAGATTCTTTTTTTACATACAAATACCGAAAAAAGATTATATTAATGTTTTTGTACGAAGTCTTTTAAGCTAATCAAGCCTGCATTAATTTGATCAAAAATACAGTTGTTTAATTGTAAAATGTTTGTACATTTTATTCCTGTGATGGCAAAGTTCAATTTTCAGCAGCCATAACTCCAGTCCTCACTGTCACATGATCCTTCAGAAATTGTTGAAAACAGCTGTGCTGCTTAATATTTTTGTAGAAGCATTTTATACATTTTTCCAGGATTCTTTGACAACTAGAAAGTTTAAAAGAACAGCATTTATTTGAAATAAAAATCTTTTGTAATATTATAAATGCACTTACTGTCTGTTTTGATCAATTTAATGCATCCTTGCTGAATAAAAGTATGAATAAAAAAAATGTTATATATATTTATAAAACGGTTAGTTCCTGTCCTTGATTCTGATTGGTCAATAGATGTGTTTTATTCACGATAAAACACGACTATGACCGCTTCACCCAACAGTTCTGTGTATCAATACACAACGCCACTTTAGCAACGTAAACTGTATGTTCTCAATAGATATTGTTCATTGAAGCTTACTGTATTATGTAGAAGAGTGTTGTAAGAAAAAGATCGAGTGAGCGAATTTATTACTTGCATTCAGATTTAGCATTTTCCTTCAGGTCAGTCATATGTTCATAATAAAAAAAATGTTTAAATGTCCAATGTATTATCTTGTCCTTTTAACAGTAAAGGGGTTTTCCCATGACTGACAGCGCTAGTCAAAGCATTTGTCAGTTGCGTCTATTTCCGTGTTCACAACAATTCAGTCTTTTCAATATAAAAGTCTTCGCTAATGACTGACACACTCATAAAGACAGTCTTTGCTGCCATCTAATGGCGTAATAATGTAACTTCTGTTGCTGTTCACGGTCAGGGACTATTTTTTCCGGTGGAAGGAAGGCTTTTAGTGAAAGTTTACTTCATGAAAGTTGCATTGATACATATTTTTGGCTTTAATATTTGTATTGTGTGGTAACCGTTTTATAAAAGCAATGAGGTACTCGAGGCTAGTGCTGTATCGTGAATAAGTCACGGCTGAAGGGGTTTACATAAAGAACCCCAAACTTTTAAACAGTAGTGTATGTTTTTTATGTAATTTTTGGCCCAATAAATAAATAAATAAAAAATAGGACCGTACCAATCTGGCCAATACCAAAAAAAACAATAAATGTTTTCAGGTTATAAATATTTTACTGATATAAAAATTCTATAGTATTTTATCTAAAAATAAATAAAAATAATAATAAATAAAATAAAAATCAATCAGTTTTTATCCATGTCAAATCAATTTCTGTGATGCCTGAATGAAAATGAAAAATTGTGTTTCAAAGTCCTTAGTATATTTTTATAAGAAAAGAAATAGTGATCCTAAAAGGCTTAAATCTTTGTCATAAAGCTACTCATTTAAGTTAGCAAGTTAAGTTACTGTATCTATAAAGTCATCAAGCCAACACTTTAAGGAAAGGATTGATCCTTATATTGTTGCCGATGACCCCGACTGTATCTATATTTACACACATGCTGTGAGAATGTGTGTGTTTGTGTGTGTTTGATAGCCAGGGGCAGGAGTTCAGACTCTAGATGGGCCACAGCTGTTGTGCCTTTGAACAAAACTCAGCACACACCCACATTCTTCTCTTCCAACCAATCACAATCAGTGCTGATCATCATGGAAACAATAGTCACTAGTCTGTATCTGACAGCGTGCTCATTCCCCCAATAATGAGCACTGGAAAATGACACACGTTTTACGTAATACTGGCTGTTACATGCTGGGACTGAAGCTTAAACTAGCCCAAACTTGAGAAAACCTGGTGGATGGTGAGTCTGGGAAAAGTCAGACACATTAGAGGAAAACACAAAAGGCTATTAGAAACGGATGGATGGACGGATATAAAAAGCTGGATCAATGAAAGGAAGGATGAATGAGCAGTCAGATAACTCATCTCTTTACCAAGCGGCTCGGCATTCCGGCTGTAGTTAGTGGTTTTTTTGCAGATGTAGGGCAAGGCTGACTCACAGGACAGACTCTGCCAGGAACCCTGTGTGGAGTTAAACACCCCACACTGCTGGTTCTGTTGCACTGGTGTGGAGGTCAGATCTGGACAGATGAATAAACAGTGAAAAGGGCATTTAATAGGTAATACTGCCCATGAAGAACAATTCTTCCACTTAAAAACATAAGCTAGCTATACCTGCAGTATGACTGACAAGAGTTAATGGAGATCCATCAGACCACTGCCATCCCCCGTGCTGACTGAGATGGTTTAATCCAATCCAGACCATCACACCCATATCTAAGAGTCTTTCTGGTGGAACACAATAAAAACAATGAAATACTTCGATGAAACACAACATGACATGTTAGGAAGAATGTTGGAGCTCATCTTTTCCATACAATAGTGGATGGAAATTTATACTGCTAAGGTGCAACAAAAAAAGCAAAAGCACCATAAAAGGTGTCCATGTAACTATTAAATTTATCTTATGACTTCAGAAGACTGGGTATTAAATGTCGGAGTCAGATGGACTACTTTTTTGGAGCTTTTGTCCTTTTTTGAAGCAAGACAGTATAACTATACATATACACCACAGGTCAAAGGTTTGAAATAATTAATAATAATAATTATAATAATAATAGGAATAATATTGATGTTTTTTAAAAGTTTCTTATGCTCACCAAGGATACATTTGATCAAAAATGCAGTGAAAACAGTAATATTGTGAAATACTACTAAAATTTTAAACAACTGCTTTCTATTTTAATGTATTTTAAAATGTAAGCTGAATTTTCAGCATCATTACTCCAGTCTTCAGTGTCACATGACTTTTAGAAATCATTCTAAAATGCTGATTTGGTGCTCAAGAACATTTCTTATTATTATCATTGTTGAAAACAAGGAAACAGTGATATGTTTTTTTCTTCAGGATTCTTTGATGGATATAAAGTAAAAAAAAAAAAACAGTATTTCTTTTTTAACATAATAAATCTTACTGTAATTTTTGATCAATTTAATGTGTCTTTGCTAAATAAAAGTATTAATTTCTTTCATTATTTAAAAATCTTACTTGCACCAAACTTTTCAATGGTAGTGCATCAAGGTTTCCACAAATAATTAAGCAGCAATGCTGTTTTCAACATTAATAAATGTTTCTTGAGCACCAAATCAACATATTACAATGATTTCTGAAGGATCATGTGACACTGAAGACTGGAGTAATGGCTTCTGAAAATTTAGCTTTACCATCGCAGAAATAAATTACATTTTAAAATACATTAAAATAGAAAATTGTTATTTTAAACTGTAATAATATTTCACAATATTACGTGTGAGCATAAGAGACTTCTTTCAAAAACAATAAAAAGTCTTATTAATTATTCCATACTTTTGTACTTTCCTTCAATGGAAATCTTCTTTTGTGTATCACAAGAAAAAAAAAATTAAAATACAAGGTTAGAATGACAAGGAGGTGAGTAAATGATAACGAAAGTTTCATTTTCAAGTGAATATATCCTTTAACTAGCTAAACTAGCATGACTTTCTTAAACTAGCTTCACCAGACAGACCATGCTCATAGACCAGCTAAATTTAGCTGCATGGAAAACACAATGGCTATGTAAGTTATCCACCAGTGAGACCAAACCCAAACCAGCATTAACCAACGCATATCAGCAAAGAAACACAAAGAAATTATGTCAAAATAATCTGAATGTGCAAACATTTGAGCTTGTGTATACCTCTGATATAGCTCTGTTCACTGGACTGTGTGATGGACAGAAGACTCCCACCCTGTCCTTGACAGGAAGTTAGAGCTTGACTCCAGGTAAGGATGGAGTACAGGTTAAACTGGTAACAGGCGTTCAGCTCCGGATGGCTCTCCCAGAATTCATTGCAGCCTGACACTGAAGAAAACACACATGGATAGGCTCTAATTGGTTCCTTTAGTTAATATCTACTCAAAATACACTACCATTCAAAAGCTTGGGTCAGTAAAAAGTTTTGGAAAGAAGTCTCACCAAGGCTGTATTTATTTGATATATTGTAAATATTTTTATAATTTAAAATAATTATTAATATAAAAATATATATATATATATATACAAACATATAAAATAATTAATATATTTCAAATTGTGATTTATTCCTGTGATGGCATAGCTGAATCTTCAGCATCAGTGTCACATGATCCTTCAGAAATCATTCCAATATGCTGATTTGGTGCTCAAGAAACATTTCTTATTATTATCAATGGTGAAAACAGTTGAATATCCTTGTGGAAACCATGATAGAAATCTTTTGCAACATTATAAATGTCCTTACTGTCACTTTTTTATTAATTTAATGTGTGCTTGTTGAATTGAAATATTAATTTCTTTCAAAAAAAGCTTGACCCCAAACTTCTGAAATGGTAGTGTAGGACAAAATACATTTAAATGAAATTAATTAGTATGTGGTTTTACCTGAATTGGGGCAAAAGCCCCATTTCTCATCTTGATCATAGTGGTTTGTGGTGGCACACCAGAGGTGACGGTCCTCTCTGCCCTCAGAGGTACAATCCCAGAACCATTTGTTGTTGTATTTGAAGGGTATGGAGCAAGTCATGCCATGGGAGTTTCCCTGTAAAGTGTGGATGTCTACCAATGGCACGAAAACAACAGTTATAGAACAAGTAGAATCTGTCTGACTCCGGCCACATCAAATTAACCTCATCAAACAATCCACTGAATGCACTAGTTTGATAGGTGACCTTTTTGGTTAACCAAAATTCTAGAGAGAGGGTCGACAGCAGTTTAGTTTAAGTTTAAGTTCTGCCAAATTAAAGTCATGTGGTGCAGCCAACATGCAGAAACTTGCAGGAAACATAAAACAGGAAATTACCCCTGATGACCCTCATGGCTTTTTGTCAAGGTCAGTAAATATATAAACATGTACTCAAAATGTAAGAAAAATGTTATTACTTTTTACTTTATGGTTACACTGAGTCAATAAACTAAAATCTTTCTTGAAAATGGTATAAAAGTTTTTCAGAACCATATGAAATCAACATGAATACAAAGAGTACACTTCTAAGAACTTGGTACATGTGTTTTTGGTGTTGGTGTGGACGCTAATGTAGTTATAGTTGTTATTCTTGGGGTGAATGGGCCATTAAACTAGATTTTTACTTTTGCTTTATTATGGACACTCATATTTGTCATTGATCTTAGTTTGAAAAAACGTATCTGAAGACATCTTACCTTCGTACGGGTAAGCGCATGGCCCTTCACCAGCTGCCCCATAAATCCTCCACTGTTGCAGAACGGCCTTCTTTACCACCACTTTTGAGTCCACCACCGCTAGCTTATTATTCATCGCTCCGTACAACATGCCTCCCCCACAGCGCCACCACATGGTTGGGAGGGAAACATCGCACTCAAAGATGCCCACGTCAGGCTGCATCTTGGTCGTGTTAATCCCTAGACATTGATTGGTGCCCAGATTGTAGAGACGGTGCCTGGACACCCATTTCCAAAGCAGGCCGGCAGATGGGGGGTCACAGCTGGTCAGAGATAGACCGGATGAGTCTGCTGACAGGCAACGCTCCTGCGATACACTTTCCAACCGGAAAACACCTCTACCTGAGTCACACAAAAACAGATGCATGACAATGTTGTATATAGTAGTTTTCGAATTGGTCAAGCTAAAGCATATTTTCTTGTCGTATCTAATACATTTGGGAGATGTGAGGCCCTAGGGTTTTTTGACCAGTGGGAAAAGCCTTTCTTTAGGAGTATTATATAGCCATTTACATGCAGAGCCATGTTAGATTATAAAGGCAAGTGATATTGGAGATTCTAAGCCTTTCAGAGGCACTGAGGTATCAGACAGGTCTGATTATGCAGCGAACAGATAGAAAGATAGAGCTGCTATCTCCAGTTTCACCTCCACAAAATGGGGCTTAATATTTCAGAGTTCTCAGAGCCGACAGGGCTGAGGGTCTTTTGTGGGTGTTGACACGAAAGAGTAATTGAAGATACAGGCCAAAGACAAAGATATTCTCAAACAGTCGAACACACACAGAGGGAAGGGAAGTTATGCATTATCCTCGCCATATGTCTGAGAGCAAGAATTTGCTTGAAAGTATATAGGAAGTATAGGATTTTCTTGTCTGGCAGTGGGATTTTCATTTAGCTTGTGCTGAGAATGGGAATAATATTGTTTTTTTTTTTTTTAATCTTCAGTGTTTTAAAATATGTTAATAAAATGGCTTAGTCCTTCACACAATAACTTTTTAAATACAGAAGATCTTTACATGTTTTTAAAATGGAAAACATTAGATTCACAGTGAAAGGCGAAGTTCTTCTTTAAATTTAGTGCCCTTTCCCTGGAATACTTCAAGGGGTTAGTTCACCCAAAAATGAAAATTCTGTCATTCTCACCCTCATGTCGTTCCAAACCAGTAAGACTTTCATCTTCAGGACACAAATGAAGATCTTTTTGATGAAATCTGAGAGCTTTCTGTCCTTCTATAAACAGCTATGTGACTACCACTTTGACGCTTCAAAAAGTTCATAAAGAAATCGTAAAACTAATCCATATGAATTGAGTGGTTTAGTCCAAATTTTCTGAGGAGACTCAATCGCTTTATATGATGAACAGATTTATTTAGGCTACTTATTTATTCACATATAAACAATGATCAGCGAACATAAACAGAAGCTCAACAAAAACTGCTTGACGCGTCTTGCGGAAGCTCGAACATGCGTAACACGAGAATGAACCTCATTGGTTCTCACACGTGTCAAGCAAACATGCTAGAGCTTCTGTTTACCTCAACCATTTACCTGATGTGTAAGTTTATGAATGTTTACATGTGAATAAAAGCCTAAATTCAATCTGTTCATCATATAAAGTGATTGAGTCTCTTCAGAAAATTTAGACTAAACCGCTCAATTCATATGGATTAGTTTTATGATCTCTTTATGAACTTTTTGAAGCGTCAAAGTGGTAGTTGCGTAGCTGTCTATGGAAGGACAGAAAGCGCTCAGATTTCATCAAAACAATCTTCTTGTTCTGAAGATGAATGAAAGTCTTATGGTTTGACATGAGGGTGAGTAAATGATGACAGAATTTTCATTTTGGGGTGAACTAACCCTTTAAGGAGACAAATATGTCCTAGAGTTATCTTTACCTTTTTTCTATTTTATTTATTCATTTTTTTGCCACTTTTATGTTACTTTCTTATTTAGTACACTTAGTGTGTTCAAACCTGTTTCTTCTGAGGAACACAAAGGAAGATATTTTGAAACGTTTTTTTTTTTTTTGTCCATACAATAAAAGTACATGGGGTCCAGTGTTGTTTTGGACCCCAATGACTTTCATTCTATGAACAAAAACAGTAGAACATTATTCAAAATATCTTCTTTTGTGTTCAACAGACACATAAAGGCTCACTTTTGGGTGAAATTGTCCTACTTTACCTGAATTCCTCCTACTTCTTGAAACAAAACTGAAAGCATTCCATGACCTTAAATATCTCAGTGACAGATTAATTATTTGCTATGTGAGATCATAATACTCTCTGGGACAGCAAGACCCAAATGCGGTATGTCGAGCGTGTTGTTACCGGTCTGAGTGAGTGAGGGTGTAGGTGTGTGTTTATGTAAGTGTTGCTGACCTCACCTGACCCTGTTTATAACCAGCAGGGTGACTCACAACACTGGTTCCAAAGTAAATTTATACCTGAGAGCAATGCTAGTCATTTTGGATTAAAGCATCTGCCAAATGCATGAATGAAAATGGAAATGCACTGGGACTGTAACGAATCAGGCTGTTGGACAAACTTCAGAAACCCACTGTGTCCTTCAGCGGGGGTCATACATGTGGCATTCTGTTTATTAGAGAAGTCATGCAGTATACTGTATTATCCACAAGATTTACTCAATTTTAGTCTTTAAGGGAAAATGTGGACAGCATGCCGAAATACAAAAACATGATGAACGTAACACCTGATAGATAGATAGATAGATAGATCGTTTTAATCATTTTTTAATTTATTTATTTATTTATTTTTTTATTTTAAAAGATATTTTTCTAGCAGTGGTTTTGTTAAAGGATTAGTTCACTTTCAAATGAAAATTAGCCCAAGTTTTACTCACCCTCAAGCCATCCTAGGTGTATATGACTTTCTTATTTCTTATGAACACAATCTTCGAAATATTAATAAATATCCTGACCCATCCGAGCTTTATAATGGCAGTATGCGTTACCAAACGAGTATGAGCTGAAGAAAGTGTCTCCATCCACATCCATCCATCATAAACATTAGGGATGCACCGATACCATTTTTTAAGGACCGAGTACGAGTACCGATACTTTTTTTCTAGTACTCACCGATACCGATGCCTATACATTTATTAATTTCTCTCTCTCTTTTTTTTTTTTTTTGGTGATGTTGCAGTTTTCCAAGCACAACACAGTGAGACTAATGAATGTAGGACAGCCTCTTTATTATTACTCTAATGAAAAAACTAATAATTTTTATGTGCTTGTCACAAACTTAAAGAACAAAATTTTCAGTGTCCAATAACCTTCAAAGGGCATAATTACCAATATATATAATTGTTGTTATATAAAAAGAAATTTACAAACAAATTACAAACAATACAACAAATACTATAGAGATAAAAATTAAATAAACTTGTTTTTCAGATACAGTAGGTTCATTTACCATGTATACATTTACTTAACATAATTTTGTTGTTTTATTAACATTAATACAAATATAGGCTACGGTTCCTTTAAGACAAATCCATGGATACTGACACATATCCTGTTTTCACCCAAATGTTTACGTCCACTTAAGCCATAACCGACTGTATTTACGTGAGATACTCCACACGATGGGCATTTTGACAACTATGTGTGCATTTGACCATTCAGGCGTGAGGAGAACTGATCGCGCGCTGTCTGAGAGAACTGCGCTTCTGGTCTGTGTCATTCAGCACGATTCCACCTATCCTGCCTTCACTAATCGATAACGAATTGTGATTGAAAGCATGCAGTTCGCAATGTGTGTGTTGTCATCATTAATTTTTAAGTATTTCCACACCCCTGAGGCTGACATTGTTTCTGCTGCTGCCGCCGGTGTCTCTGTGCACGGAAAATTCTGTCAGTTACGTCACGTGAGGTATCGGTCTTTGGTATCGGGGGTATTTTTTACGAGTACGAGTACAAGTACATGAGCTTGGTATTGGGCCCGATACCAATACTAGTATCAGTATCGGTGCATCCCTAATAAACATACTACTCCACACGGCTCCGGGGGGTTAATAAAGGCCTTCTGAAGCGAAGCGGTGCGTTTGTGTAAAAAAAAATATCCATATTTAACAAGTTATGAAGTAAAATATCTAGCTTCCGCCAGACCGCCTTCCGTATTCTTCAAAAAGCTTACGCTGTACATCCAACGCCAGTTCCGTTTTTTCCGTAATTTGAATACGGAAGGTGGTCTGGCGGAAGCTAGATAGATACTACCGCTTTTAAGTAAAGTGGTAAATTATGTTTCTTGCGCAAACAAAGCACTTGCATCGCTTCATAAATCTGAGGTTAAACCACTGGAGTCACATGGAGTATTTTAATGATGTTTTTCCTACCTTTCTGGACCTTGGAGTGTAGTTGCGTTGGATTTTTATGAGGAACAGAAACTTCTCACACTTCATCAAAAATATCTTAATTTGTGTTCCGAAGATGAGCGAAGGTCTAACAGATGTGGAACTACATGAGGGTGAGTAATACATTTTCATTTTTGGGTGAACTAACCCTTTAACATGTAGGCTATATGTCAATGTATACTGGTGCAAGTTGTCACGTAATTAATTTGAAAATAAAATTTGTTTGCCAAATCAATTATTTGACATCTTTGTCTGTTTCACAGCTTTGCAGAACGCCAGATTCCATTGTGAAACATTCTCTGTTTGCTATTGGGTCATGTTGTGACAAAGGTCAACGTGTGTTCAATAAAATGTATCTTTTTTGAAAATGGCCACTGAAAAATATTCCTTAGTTTTATTTAAAGGTTTTAACGTTAAGTGTACTTTGTGTTTCTTCCAAACGGTCTCTCTGTTGTATCATGTGATGGGCAACCGCCTATCGGTTTATTTGTGTACAGCAAACTTTCACTAAGTTTAATGGGCAGCAGTTGTGTAACTCTTAAAAACACATTACTAAACATATTTTGTTTACTCTCCCGCTTGAGACTGAAATAATAGTCTGTGCAGGTTTATCTCAGACAAGGAATGACACACTACGGTCAGTCTTTCATAGAGAAGAGCTGGACGATGCGCTCTACATACTAATTTAATCTGCAGAGCACAGCAGACTTCATCTAACGTTACACGATAAACTCTGATCCTGACCAAACCCACGCGCTCATGCCATCGCGCAAAGAGTCGTTTCAGTAAGATAATTCACAGATATGTCGCGCAGGCCGATTGCACTTACTGTACAGCTCGAGAAGTTGAGTTTTGTTCCAAACTTCAGATTTGTCCGACGCTTCCGCAGCAGCACAAGCGAAAATATTGACATAAAGCAGCATATAAAGGACATAAAGCGCTTCATGGAAGCGAATACGAAGAGTTTGAGTGTATCCTTGCATTTTCACTGGAGTTGAGCGCGCCGCATACACTGCAGCCTGTTTTTCTCCACACTTTCCGCAAGTTTTTAGATTCTCTACGTCACTGGTCACTCCATAGGGAAGAAAAAGGCAAAATATTCCTCTCTTCTTACAGCCCGTCTGCTCTAAACGCTACGCGACCAGATTTGAACGCTGACAGTCAGAAGCGTTTTAGATTCCCAGTGAGTCGCGTCACTCGCGTGCAGTGATTAGCAAATCGCTTCTCGTGTAATTGAGAATTTTGCAAAAAAAATTAGCATAAAGCATAGCAACACTTATATTAAATGTTCCATTAAATGTACAGATTGTTTTAAATCACTGAACTACAAAATTCGGCACAGAAGCTGCATCTAAAATGGCTTATATTCCACGAAAACGTGATTTTACACACTGCTTAATGCTGCAAGACTCGTCATAATTGCATTTACACAGAAATTACAAATGCAGAAATAATATTTTGAAGATAAAGTTACTTTGATACACTCATATTGGGCTTATAGCTAAGTGAATTCTTCCTGAATTGTAACACTGAAACAAAGCTGCTTTGAAACAATATGTATTGTGAAAAGCTCTATACAAATAAGCTTGAACTGAACTGAATAAATATGAACTTATTAACTATTTGGATAACACCACAGCCTTGACTTGGCTTGTAAAGATACATTTTGAAAGAAATAATGTGAGACTCCATATGGAAAAACGTCAAATATATTACAAAACACAAGTACAGACAGACTTTTTACATTTGATCCTGCAAAATATTAATGAATTAATTAATCATATCTAATTACAAAAGGCACAGCCTCAACTAACCAATCACAAACAACAGTCACAAATACTACATAAAAACATTTCGCAGTAATAACCACAAGAAACGCTAAATGTAAAACAAGAAGATCCAGTGTTGCCCAGATTTAACAGAACCTTTAGCACCTTTAGCAGCACAACACATTGTTTTAATTTTTTAAAATAAAAAAATTGACAGTCCTACCTCCACCTTACAAGCACACAACTGCACATACACAGTGTCCCACTTGTACAGTACAAGAAAATAAATTTAAATAATAATAAAAAAGAACAGGATTCGCTCCTGGTAAAAATAAGCCTACATTCTGTGTTTCAACACACAAAGTTGGTCAGTAGCTCTAAGAAATATCACTCTTCTGCTGCCCTGTGTTTTTGTAGGTCACATTTTTAAATGTTGATGTCGAGCTCCTGAAAAGAGGATTTGTGCTCTGGGGATAAAAGACAGACAAAAGCACATTACATAAAAGTAAAGTGGGCCATTAACATATTAAAATGAATGGAAAATACAGTTAAATGCATTAGTAAACATGTTGGAATAGGGCAAAACTCTTGATAATGTTATCATACCGACTGCCATCTTGCTTTCGCCTTCTCTGCCTCAAACTTGGCAACCTCTTTCCGGTCATGGACAGAAACAAGAAACTTCCAGATCACAAGGAGTGTAATGCCAATGACGAGGACAGACATGCACACGCCCAGAGCGATCAATGGTGCGTTTGGTGGGTCAGGGCAGGCTGCAGGATAATTATACACACAAACAATTTTAAATATAATTGTAACTATATGTATAATGCCACAATGTATTAGTTAAAGTATATATGTTCATATATTTAAAAAATAAAATGTTTCAATCTCACCGTAAATCTTAGGGTTGTAAATGATGCTGCCGTGATCGCTGTCCACCAAGCTGAAAGACAGTAGGCAGCTGTCCTCGTTCTGTAAGGTGCACAATGCTGCTCGACTTTCCTCAAAATCTAGAAAAAACAATTAAAAGAAATATACACACTATTATATTAATAAGGCCCTGTTTACACTAGTGCGTTTTTGTTTTAAAACGGCGTTTTAAAATGAAAATGATCCCGTTTCCTCAGCATTTCAGAAACGATCTCCGTCTACACTACATGACCGAAAACGCATGTTACATGGAAAGAACGAAAATGCACTAGTGTAAAGGGGGCCTTTAAAAGACCAACAACATTTATTAAGATTATTCCAAAGACAAAAAGGTTTTGAATGAATAATCTTTAATTAAGGCCCCGTTTACACTAGTGCGTTTTAGTTTTAAAACGCATAACTTTTGCTACAGTTTCGCCTGTCG
This sequence comes from Mylopharyngodon piceus, assembly GCA_039654765.1. NCBI lineage: Eukaryota > Metazoa > Chordata > Actinopteri > Cypriniformes > Xenocyprididae > Mylopharyngodon > Mylopharyngodon piceus. The sequence continues at coordinate 18,452,501 of CM077452.1, forward strand.
TTTACACTACTCTGGCGTTTTCGACCCTTGAAACCGGAGACTTTCGAAAATGCTGCAGAGCCCATTATAGTTTGAAAATTCCGGGGTAACTCATCCCAATGGAATTCTTGACATGTATATTACATTCTTCTACAGATGTATTCAATCGGATATGGACACCCTATTTGGATTATGTTTCTCTCACCTTGGACGATTGCTTAATTTTAATAACTATTGTGATGGTTCAAAACAAGAAGCCTATCCCTGTAATTGTTTATCTTCCCCTGTAACCTATTTATTTCTTTAAGAAGAATTTTTTAAGAATTTATTAAGAATTGATTTGAGAATTGTGCATTTAAGGTCTGCCTGAGCCTCCCCCCCCCACCCCCCCCGTTTTGTTTTGTTTGTTCTGTTGGAACTTCTTTAACAAAAATCTCAATAAAAATATTCCAAAAAAAAAAAAAAAAAAAAAAAAAAAAAAGGAAAAGAAAATGCTGGGGTTGTGTTTCAGTGTAAACAGACCAAAACAGAGACTTTTGAAAGCGATGGCGTGGCTGCCCACGTTCGCTCTGCGTATCCTTGACGACCGTGTAAACAATAACATGGAGACTGAACTGCAATCTTTGCTGGCTTTGTTGTCATTTTTAGCAGCCATTGTGCAGTTGGACTCTGCTTTTTTTAATACTGCAGCTACCTACATGCGCAAGAGGCAACTGTTTACACTTGTACGCGCATGCCCAGTGTGCATGAATGGTCATGTGACTTGCATTTTTGGTCGTGTAGTATAGACGGAGATTGTTTCTGAAACGCTGTTTTAAAATGAAAACACACTAGTGTAAATCGGGCCTAAAATATAATAAGTTGCTCCACCTTTGGAAACAATGTTCCTTTTCTGATGACATCACCAAGCCCTCTTATTTTTAAATCCCGCCTCTCCAACCACCTGTCCTATAAGAGTCGCTTTTCACAATCATTTCAACTCCTGACCAGTGTTGGGAAAAGTTACTTTTAAAAGTAATGCATTACAATATTGCGTTATTCCCTAAAAAAGTAACTAACTGCGTTACTTAGTTACTTTTTATGGAAAGTAATGCATTACATTACTTTTGCGTTACTTTTTCTCACCTGGGCTAGGCTGTTTGTTTGTTTGTTTTAATAACAACAAAAAAGTTCTATTTTTGGCAAATGTAAAGGCCCTTTCACACCAAAAGCGAAATTAATAAAGTTCCCGCTGAAGGAAATACAAATTCACGCCTGTACAATAGATGGCGCAGTTTGAACAAACAATCCTTTCAGCTGTGCTGCCATTCTGGAATACAGAAGAATAGGAACCAGGAGAAGTAAATGAGTAAATGTATAATCACATTTAGTCTAGAATAACCATCACGTTCACACAGCGCACACAACACCTCTGCACTTACACTCGATTTCTCTCAACATGGGGACAGGAGAGATGTCAGTCGATAAATGGGAAAACAAAGTAACTGCATTACTTATTTGAAAAAGTAACTCAGATATTTTGTTGTAAACATAAAGTAATGCATTACTTTACTAGTTACCTGAAAAAAGTAATCTGATTACGTAACTTGTGTTACCTGTAATGCGTTACCCCCAACACTGCTCCTGACAGATAAAATCAAATCCGTACTACATTTTGTTCTCAAAATTCATTATTCATCACTCCAATATTCACCAACCTCTCTTATATACCATGTCATGCATGTATGATATTACCCCGTTCAAATCTCATTTTATTCCCTTCCATCTCTGTTCTTTTCTTCACATCTCATTCCTTTGTCCCTCTTGTGTCTTTATCAAAGACACAGAGCGTTTTGTGTCTTTTCATCGTCTCCCGGTCAGAGACCGTAAAGAGCCAGCCTCCGCAACACCAGTTGGCTTGTGATCTCAAGATTCATATAATAGACTGATCTTGTATAGACACTTGAGGGTCTTGAAACTCAATGGGCCCCAACAATAGGCTCTCCACATAACAAGTTAAGTAGCATGTTTTCCTTTGTAAAGTGTCAAGAGGGCCGATCTAAAGGATGACTGCTTTTCATGTGCGTGTATGAGTACATGAAGACAGATTTATCAAAGAAAGTATCAAAATTGTCTGTATGAGTTAAAAGAATATACAGGTTTGGAGTGACATGAGGGTGAGAAAATGATGACAAAAAGTTATTAGCTGTACTGTTCCTTTAAAAGAGGTGAAAAGTAGCATTTTTGCCGAATAAACAACTACCCTACTGATCATGTGACCACTATAAACGAACACTGCAGAGAACAAAACAATGGATTCTGACCTGTGGAATTGCTGACAGTGGCATGTAGGGAATTGCACTTCACAGCACACTCGTCCGATGGGTCTTTAGCTTTGAGGTAACACTCCACACAAGACCTGCGGGACACATAATGACAACATAAAAAAAAACCTGTTGACCCCATGGTGAGTTCGTCTCTAGAGGAAGCTTAGTTTTGTATTCGTTGTGAGTTCATTCTCTTGGTATCTCTCTATCACAGAGTCAAATGACCCACAGGGTGACAGGGCCTTTAGTGGGAGGAAATGCAATACCACAGAGCTGCCACATGCCTTTCTGGTGCTCATATATGCCCTCTGGAAATGAGTAGACAAGAGGAAGACTCATAAAAACACAGTTGTTCACACAAACACATAGTCATGAGAAAAAACACAGAGGAAGGTCCGGGTGAGGTGAAGCAATGTCAGTGCTCAAAGAAATAAATTAGTTTTTATTAGTATGTAAATGTGATGTTTTACACATTGTATAACAGTTACAAAAACTGTATTACTAGTTAGATAGTTAATTTCTTGTTCAGTGAAAATGAATTTTTTATTTAGCACCATGCAGCAGGGTTATAATAGTTAACTGAAACTAAAACTAAAACCATAAAAAAGTTGTTGCTTTAAATTAAATGAAATATTGAAAAAACTTAAAATACTAAAATAACTAATACTAAAACTGAAAAAATAAATAAATAATAAAAACTATATAGACATTTTAAACAGAACAAAATTACTGACACTTAAACTAAAATGAAAATGGAAAATATAAAAATAAACACTAATTCAAAATATTAATAAAAACTATAATAGTATCTGAATGGCTGAATGATGCTGCAATAATACTGGCCCCAGAGCACGAGAGCCGAAATTATAATAATCATATTAAAAACTATTCTTCTTTGGAATATTCTTCCAATTAGGATATATATATATTATCCATACATTATATATTATACACACACATATATTATGTAAACACAAACTTTTATTTTGGATGTGATTAATCACACATATATATACACATATATATATATATATATATATATATATATATATATATATATATATATATATATAGACAAACCAAAATTTATTCAGACACCTTGAACATTTCATTCATTAATACAATTTATTCACTACAGTTTAAAAAAATGGTAATAAAATATGATAAGATCTCAGAGTTAAACTGTGTCAGAAAAAATTAATCTTAATTATGTCAGATGACACTTAAGCAAAACATGGTCAGGTCAAAGTGTATGAATCATTTTTGGTCCCAAATTTTTTATCAGTTTTACTGGTAGTCCACTGTATGAAGAATTTTTATGTCACAGTTTACTTTATTTTGCTATTCTCACTTACATAAATGAACTATAGTGTCCTGCACCCACTTGTAAAAATATATCAAAAATATCAAAAATGTCTGAATAATTTTTGGTTTGACTGTATATATTATATATATATATATATATATAAATAAATTATAAGATAATATAACATAAACAAAAATCTAAAAAGGGACATTTTCTCAAGATTTTTTTTTTGTATTATTTGTAAAAAAAAAAAAAGAAAAAAAGAAAAAGTTTCAGAATAATTTCTTGAACTGTTGATTACACAAATCAGACACAGTGATTCAAACCAGGTTGTAGTCAAAACAAATGCCTTTAAAAGCTTCATATTCATTTTAAAAGTCAGTTTCAGTCATAGATACATGAGCATGTCTTTACCTGGGTAAGTTACAGATATCTTCACAGGTTGGGCATCTTTCGCACCGCTCTCCTGAGGCTCCGGGAACGGTGCACTCGCACTTCCCACACACACACTTTCCCCGTCCGCTGCAGACGGACCCATCCACAGACGTGCACAAGTTGGTGCTGGTGCTGCAGTTACAGAACTCCCCCATCCAGCCTCTGTGACACACACACTCGCCACAGTCACATTCCCCGTGACCTACACAAACACATATTGACACGAATGAAGGGGAAAAAACAAAAGATTTACATCATGGTTTCCACAAAAACATTCATCAGAACAACTGTTTTCAACATTGATAATAACAACGTTGCCATACATACTTTATTAATTACTTGATATGCTGATTAATTAATCAAAATAATCACATAATCAGTGATTTGCCAAGAATAGCCTTCAAAATTACCACAATTTAACACATTACATTATTAAGGTAGACAAAAGCTTCAAACTTGAATTGCTCTAATAGTAAGAAAATTCCTTATTACAGAATTATTTTATATTAATTTCATTAATTATAATTTTTTTTACTCTTTTTTTTTTTTACATAATTTATCACACTAAATTATTGTGATGATTATCACAGTAAATTGACAGCCATAAAATAAATATAAATAAACTCGCACTGCACATTTGCATGGATATGTAAATAAATATAAACATGGGATGGCCCAAACGAAACCCTTCTGCCCGTGTCCTCCTGGGCACAGCAACTGTTTTGGCAATTATCAGTGTGTTATTCTTTCATTAAAATTCCACAGGGTAAGAGCAGATCAAATATCCCTCCTACTGTGTCAGAGCTTTCTTTTCCTCCCCTCAAATTTTGTCACGGTGTTACAGTGGGTACTGACCTCCGCAAATCTCTCCTCTGAACCTGAGGCAGGAGAAGTCGTCACACTCGCAGTATGCCCCATATACGCGACCAAAATTGGACTGGTGGCACACACACTGTCCGCAGAAACACTCGCCCTGGCCGCTGCACATCTCCGCACCTTCATGTTCCCTGCCACACATAAACTTACATTAAACTATGTCTGCGTGCCTCACAGGAAACACTCCATGATTCTTGTTCTCACCTGCAGTCACTGACTTGGTCTTGGCCCTCTGTGCACTCACACTTCGGCCCCACAAAGCCTGGGTCACACACACAGGCTCCGCACTCCAGCGCCCCTCGCCCTCGGCTGCAGTAGGTGCTGTTCGCCTTGGGAGTTTGATGGCAGTCACACACACACAGGGACTCCAGTTCGATCTCCAGGGTATCTTGGAAACCTGCCGGCCGCAAGGAAAACTGCCGTGGGCCAGCGAGACAGCCTTTTAACTCGACCATAACGTTAAAAGATACCTGAGTGAGAAAAGATCACGTCTGTTTAAATTTCTTTGAGAAAATATATAGGAGTCAATTTATTGACACAGAAAACAGGACATATTTCTCAATGTTTCGAGCAAATATTTTCAAAACGTGTCCAACTTGTTTAACAAGGTTTGTTTGTAACCGTCAAACCGTACTGTTTGATTTGCTTGAACACAATAAAGCTGTTATGTACATAGCACAATGAAAGCAAAGACCTTTCTAAACTATAATAATATGATATTCATGGCATTATACTGTTTATCATACTAAAGCATGACATACTTGACGATTTTTTTTTGTTTTTGCTTTAGTCCTGTTTTAGTCTACTAGGACAGTTTTACTGTAAGTAAAGAAGAATAAAGAACTGACCACATCACCAGCTTTGACATTGGAGCAGTTTTTATGTCCGGGGATGATGGTCCCGTCCTGACAGAGTGCCGTGAAGGAAATCTGCAGATCCTCAGTGTTGCCCAGAACCTCCAGATCAATCTCCGACCTCAGTTCCTGCCAATCAAACAACAGACACATAAATTCCTTTAATGTGTGAATTTGTGTCATTTTCTCAGTGTTATAAAAACTCTCCTTTGAGCCAGTCATTGCAACAAAACAAAACAAAACCAAAACAAAACACAAAACAAAACAAAAAACCATCAAAAAGCAAACATCAAAAGAAAAAACAAACAAAGCAAAAACGACAAAAAAAAATTGAGTCCAAATGAATTTCTTTTCTGAGATCACAGTAGAGTGATATGAGAGACATTAAAATAGCACAGCTCTGAAATCATGTTTAGTGGTCATTATATAATGCTGCATTTGATAATAATCAAGTATTTCATAGAGCTGTGTAATATAGAAAACAAAATATCAAAACCATGAGTCAGCCAATCAGCTTCAAGAACTCAAAACAATGTTATGTAACTGACACTACTGGAAGAGAACTGAACTGAGCTGGACGATGATGACGTCACCGTTTTCTGCAGAACTGCTTTACAGATGAAATGAACTAATGTAATAATTGATCTTTACAACGGAACTGAATCAACACTGAACTGACTTCAGCTGAACATATCAAAAGAGTTTTCTTTTAGAGCTGCTGTAAAGCATCCTGTGTCATTTTGCTGTTATCACTGTAAAGCCGCTTTGAACCAATCTGAATTGTATAAAGTGCTATATAAATAAAGGTGACTTGACTTATATAATTATGTGGTATACTGTAAGCTGGAGCACCTGAGCCTCCCATCATGTGTCTTGATGACTCACGTGCCGAGTCAGCAACACGAGCACACCGGGTGCCAACACGTCCAGAGCATTTTTAGATGGCCAACTTCAGTTCAAATAGCCTATTCTACTATTTTGACTGGGGTTTGTCATTGACTCTTCAATAACACACCACCATAGCGCACCTGTGTCAGGTGGGTGGAATGTGCAGCACTCAGGTTGTTTTTAGAGGGTTCTAATGAAGATCAGAGTGCAGGCAGAGGAAAGAGAGAGTGGGGGATGGAGAAACGGAGATGAAGAGATCAAACAACAGCCAAAGAACGAGTGCAGACACGCTCTGTGAACACGGCGATTCCCAAGAAAATGAGCAGAGGGGGTTAAAGGGAGGGGAAAATCTTTTTTAAATTTCCTCAGTGACTAACAGTAACGGACTATATGCCTAGCTCTTTTTTTGTTTCAGATATTATTATTATTATTATAAATTATTATTAAAAATTATGTATGTATGTGACCCTGGACCACAAAATCAAGTCGCATGGCTATATTTGTAGCAATAGCCAAGTGCACAAGTTCATTGAATGGGTCAAAATGATCGATTTTTCTTTTATGCCGAAAATCATTAGGATATTAAGTAAAGATCATGTTCCATGAAGATATTTTATAAATTTCCTACTGTAAATTTATCAAAAATGTATTTTTGTGAGTGGATATGCATTGCTAAGGACTTAATTTGGACAACTTTAAAGGCAATTTTCTCAATATTTTGATTTTTTTGATTTTCAAATAGTTGTATCTCGGCCAAATATTATCCTATCCTAACAAACATACATCAATGGAAAGCTTATTTATTTAAGCTTATTTGTTCTTTGAATGATGATGTATAAATCTCAATTTCAAAAAATTGACCCTTATGACTGGTTTTGTGGTCCATGGTCACATATGTCAAATAAATAAATAGCTTGTTTCTAAAGGTGTTAAAATTATATATATTTGTATATTAATGTATACAATGTATATAATATACAGTATTTACAACAAATAATTTATTTTAATTTGCAATAATAGCTAGAATTCAAACATTTTTGCTGGAAAATGATGCCATTTTAACTGATGCTTCCAAAATTATCACTAATTCACTAACAATTCTTAAGAAGCCTCATCCATGTCAGCCCGCTAGATAACATTTCAGAATTCGCAAAACATAAAAACACGTACATGATCATCAAATGTATGAACGTTGGCCTAATATGGAAGGTGACACCATCAACTGTCCAGAAACACTGTCGCATTACCCGAGACCTGTGAAGACTAATATGTGTCCTTTTACCTTATATGAGGTCATGATAAGTTCCAAAATGTTCCTTGAATCGGATGCCAACACCCCCACAGTAGCACCAGGAATCAGACTTGCATAATTCTGTCAGAAATGCAAAAGAAAGTGGTTAAACATCAATTCCAAACTCCTGGAGAGTAGCCACAGAATTTGAGATGTGGGAGAGCGATAAAGAGAAAGGGAGGGAAGAAAAAAGAAAAGGAGAACTCAGAAAACATTAAATATTTGTGTCATGAGAGGTCGGTCTGGGTGATGTGATAAAGAATGTGTTTGAACATGTTGTTAGGAGAACTGAATATACTAGTGATTCATGCAGTCTATTCACTCACTGATATATCCTACTTCACAGGTCCTCTCAGGTTCCACATACACAGAAAAACACAGTTTGCCTCATTGTGGCCTAATATGAATAAACATGAGTGAAAAAGTCCCTTACTCTTTTCTCACCTCATAGTTCTGTCTCTGGTTTTCAGTCACAGCAAATATAAGGAGGATATTGTTTTCAACCAGTTTGTCGACAAGCTGCCCTAATGATGGATACTCCTAAATATAGAAGACAAAAGCACCAAAAACAAGATACTCAGTCACACAACAACAAATTCACAAAAAATAATACAGGACATAATTATATTAATTTCTTTTTTTAAAAAAAATAGTTATATTTAATTATTTTTTTGTTTAAAACATAATCATTAAAGAAGAAGTCAAAATAAATATTGCATTGCCGTTTGTAAAGGAATATTCCAGGTTAAATACAAATTATTGACATCATCTGAAAATAATGACTTTGAATTATTACTGTAAATGCTTTCACAAAAATATGATCTTCACTTTTCTGTTGTGAAAACCTTTGGACAACTTCCCCCATAGGCTACCATTGTAAGGAAGTAGTTGACGGATAAAATGGTTTTTCACTATTTTAATTACATTTTTTCCTTAATTTTTTAAAGTAACTAAAACAGAATTAAGAATTTCAAGCAGCTTTCCCAAAAAAATATATAATATAGTATAATATAATATATTTTTAAAAGATTAGTTCTCTTCAGAATTAAAATTTCCTGATAATTTACTCACCCCCAAGTCATCCAAGATGTTGATGTCTTTCTTTCTTCAGTTGAAAAGAAATTAAGGGTTTTGAGGAAAACATTCCAGGATTTTTCTCCATATAGTGGACTTCAGTGGGGTACAACGGGTTGAAGGTCCAAATTGCAGTTTCAGTGCAGCTTCAAAGGGCTCTACACGATCCCAGACGAGGAATAAGGGTCTTATCTAGCGAAATGATCGGTCATTTTCTAAAAAAATAAAAATGATATACCTTTTAACTAGCTCTACGATGCGCCACGCATTATGTAATCACGTTGGAAAGGTCACACGTGACGTAGGCGGAAGTGTCACGGTAGGGCGAAAAACTATCTCATTTTCTCCTCCAACTTCAAAATCGCCCGACATCATTGATTTACCTTTTTCGCAGAGCTAGTGCAAGACGAGCATTTGTGGTTAAATAGTATATAATTTTTTTTTTTTTTTTTTTTTTTTAGAAAATGACAGATCAGTTCGCTAGATAAGACCCTTTTTCCTTGGCTGGGATCGTGTAGAGCCCTTTAAAGCTGCACTGAAACTGCAATTTGGATCTTCAACCCGTTGGTAGCTGTTGAAGTCCACTATATGGAGAAAAATCCTGGAATGTTTTCCTCAAAAACCTTAATTTCTTTTCAACTGAAGAAAGAAAGACATGAACATCTTGGATGACATGGGGGTGAGTAAATTATCAGGAAATTTTAATTCTGAAGGGAACTAACCCTTTAAGTGCAAATATTCCATGAATGCATTCATTTAATGACTACTAAAATAAAAGCTGCAATAAAAATTATTAAAAATAAAAAACAATTATAAAAAAAAATTATTAAGAATTAGGAAGATGTTTTTTAGTAATAGTAATAGTAGAATTATAGCATGTCACACCGCAGGAAACAACTTCCTAAAAGTAGTTCCCATAAGCTACCAAAATGTATATTATTACTGTAAATGCATACCTGTAAATATATTACTTTTCCTTTTAGAAACTGAAGAATCAAAATTATTTTCTGTGGTATTCAGCAGCATACCACAGAAAACCTCTGACAGTACGCCATATTTAATTTAATGCAAATGAAAACAGGCTGTGAGTGATTTATGTATGTTCAAAGGGTAGAACTATTGTTTATCTTGTATGATGTCGATCGTTCAGCCAATGAAATACCGCCAATATGCATTTCCAAAAACTACATCTATCCCTCACAGCCTCCAATTTATTTGTACCAGATGAAAAGTGACTATAGAGTTTCATCTCTATTTATTGTAACCCGGAATATTCCTTTAAGTGAACCAAATTTCCTGATTACTCAGGAATTGAAGCTGCAGACTTCACCTTACCAGGTGAGCAGTCATGGAATACTCATTATTGCCATCCATGTGACACTCTCCATCATTGGGAACAACGATGCCGGACATTTTGCTATCCATCCCAAAATGAGAATCAGCATCGCTCACGAACACCAACAGCTTCATGGAATCGTTCCGCCAGCCAATCCTGTCCTGAGGTGGGATAGACATTTCCAGGAAGTTGGAACAAAATGGCATTCCTCCATAAAAGCAAAAACTGAGAAGGATTTCAAGGGCATCTGTGCAAAGCGACTTACCCCACACACCGCTGCCTGCATGATGGCGTCAAAACCGCCCTCTGGCACGTCAATGTTCGCAGATACCTGTTGCTTTGAGACGATCTCATTAAACTTGTCAGTACTGCTTGTTAACGACAGGAGGTGTCTGTATCCAAATGTGGGGGGACATTCATGATCAACACTCCTGCAAAAGATAAAAGTGATAAAAATGGGTTTCTATTGTCTGAAAGAGTTCATCATTCACTTCTTAATGGAAGATGATGTAACGCACTGATCTCAGTGGTCATAAATACGATCGGTTGAAATTAAATCACATATTTCCCCCACTGATGTCCCATCGGCTGTCACAATTCATCTTACTTCTTGGGTTTATACTGGCAGACCCTTTAGATTTGGCTAAGGTGGTGTATTATGGGAATTACCTGCAGGGATTGGCCAGCTCCTCGCGTGTTATCTTGATGAAAGGCAGAACTGGTTTCTCCACAAAGGAGCCGAATCCTAGTCTGAATTTGCTGGTAAGACTAGCCATCTCTTTTGAGAGAGTCGAACCCAAGTCTTTGATCATTTTCAGATCATCAACCATAGATGCTGACAGGTCCATCAGGTAATAGATGTCCACCGGATGGTCCTCCGGTTGCTGCACTTGAATCTGAAAGGTCAGCTGACTTCCTGTGGAAGAGAAATGACAAATAAAGCTTAAAGTTCACATTCTAAGATTCCAGTGTGGTACAAATGTTTTCCAGGTCAGAGTGATCTTCAATGCCCACTTCTAACCAGTAGACATTATTTAGTTTGTCTATAGATTGTTTTCAGTCTCTGAATGAGTAAATCTAACCGTCTGGGGAAGTACCTCAACAGCAGACAGGCAGCTGTGGGTAGAGAAAGAGACATTTCTTTGATTTTAAAATCTGTGTCACCCATTTTTATACCTGGTCTAAGCTGGAGGTGCATCTTCTGAGGAGCGATGTATGAAACATTGGTGTGGCCGGCACGCTTTCCTAACCCCTGATCCTTCAGCACTTTGACATTCGTGACGGGGAACTCCACGAATTCGCCAGAGCATCCCTTCTGAAGAAGAGCCTCTGGTGTGTCGCATCTCTCCTCGATTGAGAAAAAGTCTGTGAAATTCTAGATAAAGAATTTTAACCATTATTAGTAATGCTTTACAGTGTTGCATATAGTGACATAAGTAAACAAAATGGAAATAAGAATAATTTTAAGCAGCTTTACAAAAATTACTCTTTCAAATTGATTCTTTATACTGTGAAAAATTATTTTTCAAAGTTGTAAATAAAACAAAGATTATTGGAGTATGTTTTATAAGTAAATTTACTTCAGAATTTCATGTTTAATTCAATGTGATACTTGCCACTTCTTCGTAATGATTTCTAAAATTGTAAATTTTCTGAATGAAAATTGTTTAAAAATAAATCCTACACCATTCCCCCCCATTAACAATGAGATTATGTGGTTTTTATAATCAGTTAACACTGCTTTTGTCATTTTTTACAATATGGACAAAATTTGTCACCAAAAAAAGTCATTCGGTTTAATCAAAATTTCGGTTTTACCGAATGACACTTTTGGTTATACCGAATGACGATATTTTCAAACAATGCTAACAGGCTGATATCTAGCTAGCTAGTTAGATTGCTAGCTAGCTAGCAAAAGGACAATCAAACATTTCATATTTAGTACAAGTTTTTAAAATATTACAACATTTTCCATGTTTTATAGCGGTTGTACCGAATGACCTGATGTTTTGGGACATGCGTATGAGCAAGTGAAAACATGAATTTTTCAAATAGTTAAGAGAGAGTTAGTTACTTTGCTTCATGACCATGTGGTCCTTTGCAGGCGTCTGAATGATGTCACATCCTGTCACATGATTTTGAACGCATGACTTGATCCAAAATGGTCCCTTTATATTGGTTACTCTGAATGACATCAATGAAATTCATTTTTCCGGACATTCTTTCTCATAACAAAGCAACGACTTCTACACGACTTCAATTTTAATACCATTTTGCACTATGTTGATATATGATGTTATAAAATCATGCCAGAATAAAAAATATATACATTTATTACATTTTATGATATTTTAATCCCAAATGAAATGGCTGTAGATGGATCTAGTTGTACTACCTTACATATTAAGGCCTTTGGACAAAAAAATGACCCGTCACGTCATTGACCCACATATATGTTTTTACATTGTACTTATATTTTAAAAAATATCTGCATGTAATTACAGCTGTAATTAATTTCTGTAATTACATTTATAATTACACTGTTGACCCATCCCTTACACCTTAACCTACCCTTAAACCAAGCCATACCACCAAACCTGTCCCTAACCTTACCCGTATCCCACCTCAATAGCAGCAAAAGTGTTTTGCAATACAATTAATTCATTAAAAAGAGGATGTGAAGAAACATTTACTACCATTGTTGCTATATTATATTGTACCATGTTAATTATATTATATTATTAGAATATATTTTAAAAAAAACATTCTCATATTCTCTCCTTTTTTTTGTGAACTATCCTAAAAAAAAAAAAAAAAAAAAAAAAAAAGAGTTTGCGCACTGCGTTCTGATTTTTTTAAAGAGCAAAATAGTGTAGGATTTACAGGATTTAAACAATGTTCACTCAGAATGCTAGTAAATTTCACAAATAATTACGAAGCAGTTCTGATGGGCGTGCTGTGTTACCTGTAGTGTGCACCAGGCGCACTGCGGCCCCAGCTGCAGACACTCGTCACAGGAGAGAGCGCTGAATTGAGAACACGTCCCTGCACACAAGACACAGTGCAGCGTGGTTTGTGGATGCGGTTCACTTGTTTCTCACGCAACATCAAAACCATAGAAAGTCAGCTGATATTTCTACTCTCTGCCAAAAAGTATTCTGATCAACAAAGTACACTGAAAGACTGAAAGTACACTAAAAATGATTGTTAAATCAAGTTTTTTTTCTTTGATTCACTTGCAAGAACACAAGTAATGAATCTTCTTTCTAATTTTCTATTACAATATACTGCTTTTGTTTTAAAGTGAAACCAACAAACACAGCAGGTGAGTTAGATTGATGCATTTTGTGAGTTCAAAAATGCTTACACTGAAAAAAAAATTGGTTTGTGGTTCAGTTCCCAGCACGCACTGGAGTTAATATGGTAGCATTACTGTTTAACTTTTTTTTCATTATTGCTGTTAATTTTGTTTGTCATTTTTATTAACTTGTTGACTTGTGTTAATTGATTGTAATCATTGTGTTTCATGTACCCAGTTTTAAGGCATGTATGTGACATTCTAGGCCGATTTATAACTTGAGAGCCTTCAGATGAGTGTTTACATAATTATGTGACAGTCAACAATTCTCTATTCTCATGAAAACACACGAAGAAGAAGCACATAGCCTACTGAACAATTTAAATGTAAATGAGGGAAACAACCTACTTTGAGCTCTTTTTAAATGACACAACCTAGATTTATATATATAAATAGGTAATTGTAACATTAACGCAGATTTTCAAAAATCCAAAATATTTTTTAAAATAAAATATTTGAGTCAGCTTACAAACTTTTCATATTTTTAAAGCCGGAATTAAAATCTGAATGGGGAACGAAAGTGCACGTATATACTGTACTGTATGTGTGTGTGATTGATCCAAAATGTGTTCAGTCTTACCTCCGACAGTGCCGAGCCAGAAGTGAAGGACAAGGTAGAGTGAAACAATCCCCATTAGTCCTCACGGTTTCTGATCACAGGAGAAAAAAATACAGTTCATATTCTCACACAAACAAACGCGGGATGCGATCATGTAGCGCGAACAGGTCTGAGCTCACCTGGACGGACAGACTCAGCGCGTGCGCTTACCTGCACTGCCTTATATGGACTTCCGTGCAAGTGAGAACGCAACAAAAACTTGTCACAGCATAAAAGCCTGTCTAACGCACTTAACATCACGTTTATGAGTATGAAATAGATTAACTACTAAAGTATTTTACTAGAGTAGATTGAGAACTAGAGTATTTACACTCTAGTGATCATTTGATCGTTAGATATTTTATCCACGGATGAAATTCGGACTAAGTTCTACCATTTTCATAGTCTAAAAATGATTGAGTTTGTATAGCCTAATATATTTGACGCGTTAGTGAGCCACTTCCATTAGCAAGCTATAATGTGACGTTTTCTACTCAGATGTCTTTCTCACTTCTGCAAACACGGATTTATGTGGTATAAGTTGCGACATTGAGAGTGATACTGGTTATATTGAATTGTTCGTCTTGGTAAAATGCCCATGCTATTGCCTTACATAAAATCTGAAATTTAATGGCATTTACTATTAAAGAAATATAGCACCTACCGTTGGCAAGCACAACCAAAGACAGGAAGAAGTTGTTTGTTTGGTTTTAAATTATATAGCCATATATATCTTGTTTTTTTTAAAAAAACAAACAAAAAAAAAACAACTAAGATTAAAAGTATTTAGATACTCTCTGGTTGTAAAATATTAGTCTAACATGGTCTAGTAGTTAATGTGATGAACTGCACATTGTTAATTGGACTCCTGTGTGAACTTGAGGGGAACTGACTTCCTACATTCACTAAACTCACTCTGGGACTAGTTAAATATTACATGATTAATGTGACTAAAAGATGCAGCCACTTCATTTTAATTAATATATTGTTATCTATCAAGTCCAAATCCATGTATACAATATGTAAACAAGCTTGAATTATTCACTTTCAGTGTAGAATGAGGCTTTCAATGTACTCAACTTTTTTGAAACATTTCTGTCAGTAATTTTCGGGGGGCAGTCTGTCGACTTTAGTGTTGTGTTAGCTAGGTCACAGTTAGCTAACTGCCAATCTTAAAGGCATTTTTAAAGAAAGCACTGAAGTTTCTGTGATATAGTCTTACTAACTTGCAATCTAACTATTGTGGTTACTGACATGTTTGAAAATGCTGCTGAAATGTAAACTTGCATGAATTATGAAAACGTAATGCCTGCTAACTGTAGTCTTGATTTCCTTGAGGGATGTTTGAACTTTAATTATGGGAATCAAGCTCACATAAACCCCCCATAATTCACACCCTTACTGAGTGCAGTTAAATCACTAGAAGTCCCCAAGTCATTATACTGGTTATATTACTGATTCCTGTCTGACTAATCCTGTCAGGCATCAGATCACAAGGGCTTCACTGACTCCTTTTGGCAGTCGCCCATAATGTCGCATTTGCACATAAAATATCACCTGTCACTCACCTGCCAACGGTATGATTTCTGGTTACATGTTCTCTGCAAATAGCAGTCATTGTGAACAACACATAAGTGTTTATCTGTTCTTTCAGTGTTGAGTTGATACCGTATATTGCTATACAGTATTTATCTCCACACTCATCAGTTAAATGTAATTAGGACTGGCAACAAGCCTACAGCAAACATAGAGGTTAACCTCAGGCTATGAATCATGCCTTATCAGCACATTACTTCAGACATCAAACATCTGCTCAATCCCATCACTGACCTCAATCATAATAATATGGATTGGATTACTTATGAAAAACACCCCTACATACCCTTAAATATGACCCCTAAATATATATATACACCAATATACATGTTGTCTTTTGCGAATCAATTCTGTTAATATCTTGTTTTCTGCACTGCACTTTCATTGACTTATATATGTGTATTGCCATGTGTATCCATAGGGAACAGCCTGATTCTTCAACAAAGCCTGTGGGAATCCCCATGGCCTTGAGTAATATTAATATTTGTTAAGTGTGGTTGCATGTGACACATTCCTCTCTCTATGCATGAAAACAGGTGTGTGTGTGTGTGTGTGTGTGTGTGTGAGAGAGAGAGAGAGAGAGAGAGCCACGCCTGACCATGAAGAGCTGTGACTCAGCCTCTGTCTGAGACCACAGAAAGCACAAGACGTACATAGATAAAACCAAGTCAATGTTTAACAGGTTCAGTGTGATCAGGTTCTACAAAATGAGTACAGGTCATTGTTTTCATATTTCAAAAGAATGACAGAATGTAATGATTAACATATGATTATTGGGTAATTCATTGGGGTGGCCACCAGTGTGAACGAGTGGATGAGGCCTTGGGATAGATTTTACTGTTACAGTAACATTTTCATTTACAAGCATAATTCAAGGTCAGTGTGTAACCACATGGAAATACTGTAGCTCAGATGTTGCTTAGACTTAATAGACTTGTATCATTTCAAAGTGTCAACTCTGTTCCTTCTAAAATTCCTTGGCATCTTGGCAAATCCAAGCACAGTTTGAGACATTGTTGTAATGTCTTCTGAAACTCTAGAGGAGACATGTGAGATTACTGGGGACTTTTTCTTAGGAGAAAAGTTTGGGAAGCACCAGATTTAACCACAGGTCTCCATTTACTCTCCATTTAATCTAATTTCTACAACTGAAATTATTTACATTTTCAAAGGGCGCATTTGTGATTTTTCTTTCCTGAAATGTGTATCTCTGTGACAATAAAATCTACAAGAAAGAGATCACTATGCCCAACTCACCCAGAAGGGTCTTGTTTATGAAGGATTGTATCAATTTATATGTAATTATATTAATAATAGTTTATATTGAATTATTTATTAAAATACCTTAGCTTTCAAAATAAATTGCAGGGATGTGCCACCCAAGATCACATGGACATAAATGGCAAAATTACTTCCTTGAAGTGACAGTCCTATGTACCCTTCGCAAAAAAACTTTTGAAAGGGCCCTTTATGAAGTCATTTGGTTAAACACTTCCATTTAGAACAAAGGCATTTGGAATTTATCTTAAAAGTAAGAAAGGAGATGTAGCCATTAGTGGATGGAAACAGACAGTGTGAGAGAGAGACAATGTCAAGGCACTGCAGTTAAGACCATGAATCAAACTTTTTCAATTCAAACTGTTTCTCTTCTCTTGTGTCCTATCCTGTCCTATCTTATATCTTCCATATCTTATCCTATACACCATTTTATCCTATGCTACAGTGTTGTAATACAAGACCGGACTTTGACTCAAACCCATCTCATATCTGAGTCTAAGGGTGTGTTCACACTTGGCAGGTTTGGCTTGTTTAAAACTCTGGTTCTTTTGCTCTGTTAGTGTGGTTCAAGTGTGAATGCTGCCATCCAAACCCAGGTGCGCACAAAACAAGTGGATCAAGACCCCTGAAAAGACGGATTTTGGTCTGCTTTCAAACAAACTCTTGTGCAGTTTGACTGAAATATGAACGCAAAGACATGTAAATGAACCAAAAACATGACACGATGTCACAAGATGTGACCCTAAAAAGAAAAAATGCTCAAGCATACCTGTTTTTTCTCATCATAGTCGAGATGCTGGCCATCACAGTTCAGTACAGGGATCAGAACCGCGTCTCCTCGCAGCAGATCTTCATTTGAGTGTTTTGACTCCTTAACACATTATATAAGCTCTTCACGAGTTGTTAGCTCCTTCATATACCATCATATGTACGCATATACATCGAGACCATTTAACCCAGCACACAGCATTGTTTTGGATGTTCGACAAGTTCCGTCGCAAAATATATGTCATAAAAGCCATTTTTTTGTGTTGTATCTTGAGGTTCGGTGTTAAAAATGACTGTGTATGCTAAGTGAACTAGGACTAAATGTATCATTTTCTATTTTGGTCCAGACCAAAAGAACCAAGAGAACAGAACTACAAGTTTGAACACACCCTAAGGCCATATTTTTTATGACTAGTCGAGACCAGATCAGGAATGCTTCTGAAAATATGGTCTTGGACTTCAGACAAACCTGAATCTGGTCTTGTCTGGTCTATAACACTTCTATCCTATCCTTCTATCATATATCCCATCCTATCCTGTCCTATATCCCTATATCCTGTCCCATCCTAGCCCATCTTATCATATATCCCATCATATCATATATCCCATCCTGTCCTATCTTATCCTATCCTGTCCTACCCTATCATATTATATATCCCATCCTATCCTATACTATCCTATTCTGTCCTACCCTATATCCCATCCCATCCTGTCCTACCCTATCATATTATATATCCCATCCTATCCTGTCTTATCCTATCCTATCATATATCCCATCCTATCTGAACCTATCCTACCCTATATCCCATCCTATCCCATCTTATCATATATCCCATCCTATCCTATCTTATCCTATCCTGTCCTACCCTGTCATTATATTTCCCATCCTATATCCCATCCTATCCTGTCTTATCCTATCCTATCATATATCCTATCCTATCCTATATCCCATCCTACCCTATCATATATCCCAACCTATCCTATTCTGTCCTACCCTATATCCCATCCCATCCTGTCTTATCCTATCCTGTCCTACCCTATCATATTATATATCCCATCCTATCCTGTCTTATCCTATCCTATCATATATCCCATCCTATCTGATCCTATCCTATTCTGTCCTACCCTATATCCCATCCTAGCCTGTCATATATTCCATCCTATCCCATCTTATCATATATCCCATCCTATCCTATCTTATCCTATCCTGTCCTACCCTGTCATATTATATATCCCATCCTATCTTATCCTATCCTATCATATATCCTGTTCTATTCCACCATTCTATCATGTCCTGATTCTATCATATCCTATATCCTGTCCTATCATATACTGTCCTATCATATCTAATCCTACTCTAGTCTTGCATTTGACATTTGCTGTATGTGACTAATTTCTGACTTTTTAACCTGCTCAAGAGCCATAAACATATTTATCAAACTACTGTATATAAACTCTTTTTCCCTATTTTTCTTTCATTTTGGATGTATTAGAATGAAGTAACTCACCCCTGGAGGCCTCGGCAGCTAGCATGCTGTCCTCTCTCTCAATACCAAAACCACAGCAGCAAGTGGGATAGAGCGATACTGGAGTGTGTGAATGTCTGTCCGGCTGGAAATGTGTGTTGGAAGCAATAGTACACTCAAACTATCACAGCGGCTTTATGGAGCATGACGCCTGCGCTCCCTTCCTCACCCCCTTTTTTCTCACACACACACACTTTTCTGCATGAATGACGGCAGCAACTGCAGAACTACACACAAGCACACATACATACACACAGTGTGAAGCTTCTTCATTAGTGACAGAGAGACTGACAGGCCAAATGGGCATGTGTTACTGTGGATTTTGTTCAGTGTGTGCGTGTGCAGCATGTAGGTCAGGGGGGGTTTTCTGTTTTCTGTCAGACAGCGAAACTGATTCTGTGGCAAGTAAAATTCACCATCAATGTCAGGTGCTTTTTTTAGTTTAGTAACAGGTCTTAGCATGCCCAGTATGTGTGAATATGCTCGTGTCAGGTTTTTCCTACACTGGGAAATATTCCATGTTAAATGCAAGATTTATTCCAGAGAATTTTGTGATGGAATGTTGATTACCACAAAAAATTAATTGACTCGTCAACCAAAGGTTTCACAAATGGCATTGTAAAGATACTACATTACATATTAATGAAAATACAGAAAGGATTCTGTGAGGGTTAAGAGATTGAAAACATCATTAGATCAATATAAAAACAACTGAAGTTAGTAGACAGTCCCCACAATGGTAGAAAAAACAAACGTGTGTGTGTGCGCGTATGTGTTGGAGTGCTGCAGTCACACTCACCAGAAATGAATGGCATAGATACACTCCTCATTCTTCCTCACTGAACTATGAATGGAACGCAGAGAAACAGAGAGAGAGAATGAGAGACACTGAGGGAAAGTGTCTTTTATATAAAGTCAAAGGGAAAATAATGTGGGCAGTGAGAGCTTTGTGGTTGTACTATTTCAAACAAACACACACACACACAGACTTCAGAAGCTATATTAGTAATGCACTGTTACATAGTAAGATATTGATCTTAGAATGAACTTTATTAGATTCAAAGTAATACTAGATTTGGCCTTTTAAAAAGACAAGACCACTTCAGATGTCAAGTCAGCTTTTGACACGATTTACTAAATTTGTGACGACATTTTATTACTTAGATAAATGAGGATGCACCATAGTCTTTTATTGTTTTTAAAGAAAGATAATCATAATTAGACTAACAAACCAAATCCTGAACTGTACTCCAAAAGGAAAACTTAATTTTGTCATTTTAATGTATTTATTAATTTATGCAGATTTAGCAGACTACCAGGGATATTTTTGCCCCCACAAAACCACAAAATTATCAGTTCAAAATAACAGCCAACAGTTTGTCCCAAACACAGATAGCTTTATAATGAACTCTGGCATTTCAAAAGTTTTATTTCAGAAATTTAACAGCTAAATCAGTTTTGCTCTTTGACTGTGACGGTCTCTTTCCATCGTGGGGTTCAGCATGTGGGTTTTGATTGACAGATTGCTGTGGTGGTGATGACGGCATTTAGATTAAAAATTTAGATACAGATCACACACACACATATATGTTCAAGCACAGACATGTACATCCACACACACTCGCACATACATGCACCTAACCTTCACACTCCCACCAGGATACAGGGTGTGTGTCCTCTCAGCTGTCTTGGGGGAGGGAAAGAGACAGGTGTGCATGCTATTAAATGTGAACTTGTCATTAATATAGATCAAGAAGACAGCATCTGAAAGAAACAATAAGAAAGACAATGAAAAAGACAGTGAAAGAATTAGAAACGGAGAAAGAGGACTACCGCAGATATGCTCTCTTAGATTAGAGTTTGCGTCTGTGGTAATTAGACAGTGGAAAACACACACACACACACACACACACACACACACACACACACGAGAGAGAGAGAGAGAGACATATGCAAGGTGCCTGTGAGTCTTAGACATAATCTCCTGGATTTATGATAAAACCCTGCAGGCTGATATTACAAAAGGCCCATCGGGAGGGCCCCTCTCTGCTAAAAAAGAGGTGACAGCAAAGAGATGACAGCAAAATGTATATATATATCAAAATATTGGCCTAAACGCAAATGTACTTTCAACAGCAGTAAAGTTTAAAGGCAAAAAAGTTTAAGACAAAAATGCTGAAGATGTGTTCGTGTTGAGCTGAGGTACTTAAAGTTTTGTGGCCTAAACTATAAGGCCATCTGCTGGTCAATGGCAGTAAGACAATCCTAAATGGCTTTAACTAGATTTTAAAAAGAAAAAGATGACGTCACTCGACACTTTTAAGCATTTACTAAGGTGTTCTGTGCTGGTTTTAGCATGTTGCTCGGTGGTTGCTTACTCAAGTCGAAAGAATCCACCAATTGCCCTAAATTATATTTTGATCTTGGTTCCTCCTTCAGTGCACGTAGGCGATTTTTTGGCGTCCTCCAGGCGAAAAACGTAATTACTTAATGTAATAGCCTAAATATATCTGCTTTTGAAATGATCACACAGAGATTGTGATGACAGACGCGCACTATTCGTGAACCCCTTATTCACAGACATTTACAGCTACGTGAATCTTAATAGACATACACTGAATTTTACCTCTGGGCCATAGGCTTTTGATATTACACTGAATCTTCTTGATGTAGGCTACTACGAACACCTTGAGAGTGACTTTGGAATGAGATAATTAGACAATGAATGGAAACACCCAAGGCACAGAGAGAGAACCGCATTCAAGGTGCCATAAGTTGTTGCCTTTATGGATAAAACCTTCTGTCTGGCTTTACAAAGACCCCAATCAAATAGCCTCTCTAAAATCTCTGCTAATGAGCTAAAAAAAAAAAAGTTATAAACGAGATTATGGCAACCTAAATGCATAAGTATAGATACAGAGACTAAATAGACAACATAAGCAACAGTAAAGTTGAAAAACAAGCGTTCTGAAGATACCTCTTTGTGTGTGGGTTACAGCACCACCTGCAGGACAAGTTAATGTCAGTACAGACATTATTTTAAAGGTTTTGGAGTCAATTTTAAGCAACTTAAACTTAAATTAAAGCTACTTTTCTCTATGTGCAGATATGACGTGATACGCACGGGCGAATGACGTATGTATGCCATTTCCCGCGAAAATCGTCCCGACAGCTCAAAAATAGAAATCGTTATCAGGTTTATCAAAGTGTATTTGGGTAAAGACAGGATTTGGAAGATTTTTTTTTTTTTTTTTGCAGTCTCTAATATAATTTTGTTAAGTTTAGCAAAAAAGTGTATCTAATAAAATACAAATTGATAAAGCTGTTTTTAAGAATAAAGCTGCTGCAGATGATAAATATCGTGGCTGATATTTTGTTTAGAATTTCCTATAGAATTACAGTTCGTTCCCTTAACAAGTTAAGCATGCAGTAATATACTGTTAAATTACCAGGTCCTAAAAATCACAGGATTACAAACCAAACTCAAAAACACAAGTCTGAGCTCTTTTAATTCAAAAAATTTTCTTTTCACAACAGAAAAAAATTTAGAAATAAAAACAAACGAAAAAGTCTGGACGTGCAAGTGGCAGGTGTTCAATAAAACAATTTAAAAATTAATAATTTCAACAACAGTCCGGTATTTATACACAGCGTGAATGATTGCTGTTCCGTACGTTTACTTTGACAGCTAAAATAAAGACACTATCTGTCCGATCAAACTACGATGTGCTGCTGACACACAAGTCACCGTGATAATATGTAACTTTGGTTCTTCAGATTAGGCCTCTAAACATGGAGAGGCTACAGCAAAGTGAAACAATTCCAGAGAAGGTAGTTTACATGGATTTTTGTAAAAAAAAAAAAAAAAAGAAAAATGCTGGAAAAGTCTCTCTTTTTTTTATCAGGAAGAAAATGGACAAAAAAGAACAAAGAAATTCTCCACACAATCAAGCTCAAAACATCACAATGCAATGTAAAAAAAAAAAAAAAAAAAAAAAAAAACATCAACAGAAAGACGTACAGATACAAAACATAGATGTTTCTTTAAAGAGGAGGACAAATAGACGCATTAAAGATGAAGTTCTGCATGACACCAGCTCCCGAGCTGGCGCTTTTACATCTGATTGGACAGGATAGACCTGCAGCCCGACCAGTCAGACAACAGATACAACTCTGAGGTAGATCAAAGGCCAAGCTGACCTGGACATCTAAACACACAATCACACACAGACACACAGAAATCTGCTTAACTAACTGTATGACAGACAGATGAAAGGCTTGTTTACAACCATGTTATGAACCTGTGATCAAGTCTTCCCTCCATCCAACTGCTTGAGATGTTCATGTGTCCACACCTACGAAAACTAGATTAAAGCTGAGAGCCAAGAATGACAAAAAAAGACACAAACTACCATTCAGTTTGTCCAAAACCTATTGCAGTAGTCCATACTATTGTGTTCAATAGTAGGCAGAAAAGGTCTTTGGTGGAAAGTGTCATAGTTGCCTTGAAGTTACAAGTTTTTTTTTTTAAATCATTTATTTATTAAATTATAATGATGAATCTTTTAATTACATTATTCAGAAATTCATTCATTTGCAAAATTGTTCTATCATATGTTTATAATCTTTTATGCCACAAATGTAGGTTTCATTAAATTTATTCAATGCCATTACTGACATTTCGGGGATTTTGAGAGAGCTAAAAACTAGTATTCGGTTAAATTTTTATATTTCTTGCTTTCTACCTAAAAAACATTGCACTTCTGCCTTTTTTCTGAGCATCAAAAAAAATCCTGATGTGTTGTGTTAAAAAATGAAATAAATAAAATAAATGGCACTGAAAATAAAACCGCAATCATTCTGTGAACAGATGGAAAAATGTCAGCTTTCCCAAATCCACAATATCCCTCAGCTAGCAACAGCCCCACCCATATACCTCAGCTAGCTTAACCCCACCCACTAATGCCCCTCCTCCCACAAAACCCCACAAAACCCCACCCACCCTCGTCTCAATATCCACTTCTACATCTACTGAAAGACTTTACACATGAATTCAATGGAAAGAAGACTCATCAACAAGACACACAATCTCTGAAGCAAAACATGTATGATTCAGAGCAACATTAAAAAAAGGAAACAGGAAAGCCATTGCTTTGAGAGACAGGAGTAAGGACCAATAGCCAGCAAGCATTGCATCAGTCATTCTAAACCCCACCCACCTTATTTAAAAGGTAATTATTCAAACTACTAAAAAGGCAAAGAGTGGAAGACCAAAAAGCAAACAGAAACCTCTTCATTTCGACTGCAACCACAAAATTTTTTCTTTCGTCTGTTTGAGAAACAGTCCGTAAAAACATAATAAAAACCATATTTAAAAAAACATCATGCATCGAAAGGTGTCATCACCATCATAATCACTCACTGTTTCACAGACATGGTCTGTGTTAAAAGTTCTTGGTAAAAAATAAGCATTTGTCATCTTCTCCTTCCTCTTTCTAGCAAAATAAAACTCTGCTCCCCTTTGTTGTCCATAGTTGATGTAATATTGCCTCGTCTTGATGTATTGGAGAAAATGTTTGCACAAGAGTTTTCTGAGGTTTCTTGTTGATTTCTTTTAGTAGATGATTAAATCATGGACAAATTTTCTGGAACCCGTGCACGAGCGTCACTTCCTCTCTGATGTCACTCCCTCCAAGAGAAAGCAAACATTGTTACCGTAGCAACACTCAGCAGACTGTGTCTGGCTGTGACCTCAGATGGTTAACCTGAAACAAAAAACAACACTAGTCAAATACTGAACACTACGGAAATGTAAGCGCTGTTCCGGCAGTATATTAATGTTGATTCAAAATAATTTTAGGACTCAATTTAATTGAATAGCTCATTGAAAAATAAAAGATATTCCTTCAGTGGAACACAAAAAGTAGTTATTTTGTAAAACGTCCTAGAGAGTTAAAGGATTAGTTCACTTTCAAATAAAAAATCACCCCAAAAATTACCCCCAAGCAGAACTGGCGTTGCGTCAGTTCCGTAAGTTGAATAGGGAAGGCGTAGGACGCACCACGCAAGCTTTTTGAAGAATACGGAAGGCGGTCTGGCTGAAGCTACATATTTTACATCATAACTTGTTAAATATAGATATTTTTTTTACACAAACGCATCGCTTCGCTTCGGAAGGCCTTTATTAACCCTCTGGAGCCGTGTGGAGTACGTTTATGATGGATGGATGTGGATGGAGACACTTTCTTCAGCTCGTACTCGTTTGGTAACACTTACTGCCATTATAAAGCTCGGATGCGTCAGGATATTTATTAATATTTCTCCGACTGTCTTTGTCAGAAAGGAAAGTCATATACACCTATAGTAGGATGGCTTGAGGGTGAGTAAAGCTTGCGCTAATTTCTTTTGAAAGTGAACTAATACTTTAATTTGGACATAGTCTCAGCCTCAGATGTCACACCCATGGTTCCAGAAATGCATATGGAACACAAAATTGGAAACACTTCAAGTCGTTATCTGATTGGTTGAATTCTACAGGATTTGTTGCATTCTTTAACGGTCTGCTAGAAACAAAGCTGTTGTGACACCAAACCCCCTCATGGAAGAAGAAAGCCGTCATGTTTACAACCATGACAATGAGTGCTTATCATGATCAACTACACGAAGTATGTGAAGTATTTGAAGTTCTCGGCGTAGACTCTTTAAAATACGTCCAGGAGTTTTACACACTGGTCTGTTATTGTAGAGACATTGACGTTACATTTTCACGGCCCTAAACATGACACTGAACAAAACAAACTGTGATTGATTGCTTTACATGTCAGTCAGGCGTCCTCTTGGGTGGTCATTTGCCAATGAAAGCTGCTATGGGATCCAGACCTTCTGCCATCAGTCTGAAGGCCTGGCTACGTGAGACTAATGTGGACAGGGCTGTCAAACTCCTAAAATGCCGAAAAGTACCATAAAAGTAGTACATAAAACTTGTGTGCTGTATTCCTAGTCTTCTGAAGCCACAAAATGGCTTTGTCTGAAATTTAAACTTCTGTATCTCTAAAATCTCATTCAGATGTGGAATGTATTGAACAAGTTTTTACATCAATGAAACTACTTTCATACTTCTTTTTTTGTCACTTTCGGAGCTCAACATTTCCTATTTACTTGGGTTGGGAAAGAGCACTGTCAACATTCTACAACTTCTCCTTTTGTGTTCACAACAGAAAGGAAGTTATATGGGTTTGACAGAACATGGAGGTGAAAACACCACTGACCATCACAAGAACAAGAATAAAAAGATGATATTCGAATACCTTTTTATTGCTTGTTGGGTTGGAAAGTGTACGATGAAGGATCCGAAGAGGACACATCTTGTGGCTGTACACCACCTTCCTGCTGAAAAAACAACAACAGGAATTTCAATATTAATTTCATTATTTTGTGTAATTTTCCAATAAAATATCTAAATATCCTTAAAACAAATTTACTTTAACTGTGCGAGTTGTTTCCAGAGAATACTTCTTAAAAGTCTTTCTTAATTTTTTTATAATATAATATATATAATATAATATATACTATTGACATTGATAATAATACGAAATGTTTCCTGAGTTTTCTGAAGGATCATGTGTCTCTAAAGACTGGAGTAATGATGCTGAAAATTCAGCTTTGCCATGAAAGGAATAAATAACATTTTTTAAAATACATTATAATAGAAAACTGTAATAATATTTCACAATATTATTGTTTTACTGTATTTTTGATTAAATAAATACATCCTTGGTGAGCATAAGATACTTTCAAAAGCACCAAAAAAAAAAAAAAAAAAAAAAACAAAACTTACCAACCTCAACATTTTGAACGGTACTGTAAATGACAATTATATAAATGACAATTATAATTGCGGTATAATTGTCATTGATAACCTGAGTGTGGGACTGACCTCAGGAGGGATGGCAGCGGGCTGAATATGGGCGTACTGAGGGATGTAAGCTCCTGGCATTGCTGTGTTGGCAGGAATAAACTGCAGGAGAGCAGAATTATGTGGCTTTATTAAAAACACAGGTGCTAATATTACTTATTAATTAGCATATACGCTTGTGCCATATTAGTGCAATCTGTGTGATAGGATCATACGGTTGCAGTGCCGCCCAGAGAGAGATGGCCCATCTGCTGGGTGAGGGGAGCCAACATAGCGGACGGCTGAAGTGACATGGGATGCTCCATAGAGGGCGACAGAACGGCTCCCTGAGTCAAAAAACAGAATACAACAATCATATTTGGCAATTGCAGAGAAAGAGTGAGAAGTCCAGCTATAAACATACATCTGCACTAAATAACAGAGAAATTCTGCCCACAATAGGGCAAAAACAGGAAATTCTGTGTGAACACACACACGTCTTTCTGACTTGTGCGTAAGCAGTATTGTTTATGAGTCATCTCCTGTTTGAAAGGAGAGGTGAATAATTGCAGAGACATAAAGAGATAAAAGGAAAAAAAAAAAAGAAAGAGAATATTTTGGACTTACTGGGTGTTGCATGATGTAAGGCTGATGTGGCATCCATGAAGGATTCTGTACCTGCAGACACAAACGCAGATGTTAGCAAGAAAGCAGGTGCTAGTCAGAAACACTCACATCAACACAACGTGACCGACTGTGAAGTTGAGGAGTACCTGGTATGTAGAGATGGGAGAGATGTATGGAGACACTCCTGGCTGAGCCATTAACCGGTTCCCCATAGCATAAGGAGCAGCATAGTACCTGTAAAAACACATTATAATAAGGATACAATGTTTCTGAGGGTCTATACAACATTTACGCATCATTTTAACTATTTAATGACAATTACACAACGTACATCTGAGAAAAACATCAGAGCATTGTGGGCTTGTGGGGTTGGTGTTTTAACTCCATGGCTATTATCATGGCGAGTAACAAGTTAAAAAACTATATAAGGTTTTTACAATTTGCTTTAGGTAAAAAGTTTAAAAAAGTAAGTAATATAATTTCCTAAAAGAACTTAAACCATTACAATTTAATAAAATATGTTTTAAGAGATACTGGACTCTGGCATGAGGAACATAGCGGTGGATCTTCATTTGATAATAAGAACTTGTGTTTGACTCTGGAATGTTCTAGTCGGCATTGTGTATATATGTGATCTGATTCTGGGGATCGTTGAAAGATGCAACGTTTACCCACAGTAGGGTTAATTTCATTCAGTATGTTGTTCGTACACCGATCCCATTCATTTTGAGGGAAAGGCAGTTCTAGAATGCATAGCTCAATGGAAAATTAACTGGAAATGGTGGAGTCATCAAGAGAAATGTAATAAGTACTCTTAATTTTCATTCAACACTGAAGAGAATCTATTAAAATAGTTCTGTATAATTAAAAATGAACCATTTTGCCCAATATTTGTGTATTTTTATGTATATTAATTAGAGTATAGTTGCATTAGCTTAGCAACATGCTAATGTCAAACTGGAATCAATTGCATTTTAGGGGCCATTTACACGACACCATTTTCAACTAAAAACTGAAAACTTTTTATGCCTTTTGGCCATTCATTTACATGACAACAGTGTTTTGGGGGGGTTGCGAGTTTGTGAAAACAATAAAAATGCAATTTGTGAAAACTGTGACGTCATGTGTATGCGTATTATGCAGTTCTGCCAATTTAGTGATTTTGTCACTAGATTTAGCGACTTTCCCACCCCTTTTGACCCCAGTTTTAGCTACTTTCAATTGAAAGCAATTGGCAACACTGGTATTACGTGCTCAGTCTATAGGCGCATGTTTTTTCTTTACAAAGTGACCTCGCCAACTACTGGCCTGGCATGGATAATGCAGCTTTTTAGTCTGTGTATCTGTGTGAATGGGGATTGTTTTGATAATGTTCTTGTCTGTACACGAAAAATGCAACGGAAAAACTTTTCTGTTTTTAGTACATTGTTGTCATGTAAACGTACCCTAAGTCTCTATTGTGCTTCACATGAGCTAATGTAGAGTTTTAAATCATATGGTTTCAGTTTAGTCAGGATGCTGCCTTAGTTGGGAGCTATCTATGTAGGCAGCACATGTTCATTTCCATTTTGAATGTAGTATGGTCACATGACCTGTTCTTTGTGTTTCAGAGCTTTAGGTGAATAGTACAGAGACCCGCACATGACATGCTAGGGACAAAAAAATAAAGTGGCCACAATTAAGAATTAATTCCTATGATTTTTTAATTTGTTCCTTTTAGTTAAAGCATAGCCACATTGAAATAATTTGTTTACTTGTTTTAATTTTGTTAAACCATGGCCACGACTGAACTAAATCAAGGGAACTAATTAGTAGAACGTGGCTAAGATTTAACTAAAACAAGGGTATGAATCAGTACAATGTGGCCACAATTTAACTTAAAATGAGGGACCGAATCAGTACAACATGGCCAACTAAAACAAAACAACTAAATTAAAACAAGGGAATAAATTAATAAGTCATAGCAACAATTTTTTTCCTGCATGTCATGTGCTGAGCTCCGTAAAATAGCATAGAAAATAAACATTATACAATATGGCGCTGAAAATAAATGAGCAACTGAAGAGACATTCAAGCTGTTCTTACCCATTCTGAAGGGCGGTATTGGGGTCATAGGTCAAGGTCATTCCACTCTAAAGAGAGAAATAAAAATTGGTTTTGATCACAGCTGCTTTCATACACATAATAAATGCAGTTATCCCATAAAATTGACAGTTAAAATGTGTCACTAATTACATTTAATTATAGTGCAATAGTTGGAAACCAAACAAAGGATGACGTATGTCATGTAAGAATGGCTCATTACTCTTCAAGGCACAAATACACACCCATTCACCTGCCGTCAGCACCACACATATACGCAATTGTGAACAGGACTTACTAGTCTCACCTCGGCGTCCCGTGTCCAGGTTCGTCCGTTGGGGACATATTTAGCCTGACTTTGTCTCTTCTTCTGCCCGCCGTCAGCAAACTTACACAGCAAAGGCTCTGATGCACCTGTAACACACACAAGCTTCACTTACACTACTGAAGACAAAGACTAAATAGTTTATAGTCTGTAGCCTTCATATAGACTATATATGCATAGAAAAAAAACACAAAAATATTGTGCTGAATACTCACCCAGCATCCCAGAGGAGGACTTTATGAACTTCCCATTGAAGTGAGAGATCACGGCATCGCACTTCTCTGTAGACTCCATCCTTTAAATAGAGCGGAATAAAGAGAGAAAATTTCACAAAACATTCACATGCGTGAAACCAGTGTAAATGTGTCCCCATTTCACATGTGAACACACACATAAAATCAGTAGTCTCACTGACCTGGCAAAGCCCACTCCCCGGCTCACTCCATTAGTGTCGCGGAGGATTCGGGTGGACACAACCTGTCCAAAGGGTTTGAGAAGGTTCTCGAGCTCCTGCTCATCCATAGACACGGGCAGGTTGGACAGGTACAGGTTAGTTGGGTCCTGCTCCTGTTGCTGTATTCAGAAAACATAAAACACACAACACAATATTACACACGTAATTAACCATCCTTCATATGTCTATTCAGCTGATATAATAGCCACTGTGAGGCCTGAGTGAGTCTAAAGACCTTTATCATGTACTTCAACATTTGTTTTTATATGATTTTTCTGTTAGCTCATAAACCTACTGCTACATGATTAGCCTGTTAGCTTAGCACACTGGTAATCGATTATCCTGCTAGCTTAGCATACTACTTTTAATGTATTTAAATTGTCATATATCACATTATATTAAAGAAACTTTAAATAGTTAATTTAAGCATTTGTCATGTTTTTTCAATTAGCCTGCTAGCTTAGCATACGATAACGGATTAGCCTGCTATAGCTTATCATATGGTTAAAATCGCCATGAAATCAAAATGGCCAATTCTTATTTATTTACACAATGTTGCAGTGCTTTTTATAAATGATTTTATCCATGCACATCATAATTTTTTTTTTTAATTCATGTGCTCTCATAATTTTAATAAAAAATGTTAACCTCCCCTCCCCCTCGAAACAACATCTGTTCTCTTCATGACATATGTCTCAGCAGAGGGTGGGGCTAAATATCCTCCACAAATGATTGCAAACTGGCATTCAGATCTGCCTCCATTTAGTTAGCAACGCCCAGCTTTCTACGATCCAATTAATTCCTGAAGGACGAAATCAAATCCTGCCCTACATTTTTCCAGAAGCCGTTTCACTCGAATATATATCACAATAGAGACGAAAACTGTTGCAACTTCCATTTCATGCCGACTTTAAGCTTAGCTATTTAATGTTTAATTAATTTAGTGCCTTAAATTAAATTTTTTTTTCACATATAAACATTAAGTCACATAATATATATTACCAAAATTAAAGGTCAAATGAAACATTTGTCATTCTAATTTCTATAACCTTAGTTAAGTTTTTTTTTGCCTGCTAAAAATACTGCAGACTAATTATGCTGCTGGCTTAGCATACCGCAAGATGACTTGCCTGTTAGCTTAGCATACTGTTAACTGATTAGCCTACTAGCCTAACTATCCATGTTTGATTAATTTGGTGCCTTAAGAAATTAAAAATGATAGAAAATCACTTTGCATTTAGTCATAATCATGACAAAATGTTAATGTATTTAAATTACACCACATATTACATTATATCACTGAAACTAATAGTCAAATTAATCATTTGTTAAACATTCTATATATTTTTTTCAGTTAGCTTAAACAGCTAACCTTGCTTATTGCTAGGGTGTTAGCCTGTTAGCCTAGAATACTTTGGACTGATTAGCATGCTATCTTAGCTATACATGTCTGATTAACTTGACGCCATAAACATTTTTAAAATGATAGAAAAACACTGGTGTTTTTAGTCTTAATCCTGACAATGTTAATGTATTACATATTACTGAAACTATAAATGGTCAAACTAAACATTTGTCATTCTAAGTTTTTTTAACAGTTAGCTTACAAGCTAACCATAGTGTGAGGCAATGAGCATGCTAGCTTTAAATGATAAGCCTGTTAGCTTAGCTACCACTACCGCACAAGGATAAGTGGAAATGCTATTATGATTATGTAAAAGATATTGTTATAATTTAGTTGTTCATCCTACAGTTCAAATAATAAGGAAGCAGGTTGTCTGAATAAGTTCAGAACCAGCATATCTCAGTGCACTTGACTGAGAAGATATCATGACTCATTGCAATTATAACTAAGCTACATAATCTATTCATTCATTTTTCCATTTGTATAGAATCACGTGTATACTCTCTGTCTATGCTGTGATGTGGTGCATAAGTACTTTGTGAAGCCACAATACAATTCTGTACTCGCCTCTCAGCTAACAAGGACACACGATACGCTACAAGCTGGATTTCAATCTGATTGGCTGAAGGCAGAATCTCGGCTCGCTATTCTAGATGCCTCAGCAGAAATGAGGGCGGGCCAGGATAAGACGTCAACATTCTTCAACATGTATGCGTCAAACATGTTTACACGGTACACACATACACACACGCGCGTAACGGGGAAGTGGAAGAGTAATATGCTGACAGTGGGGAGGAAGAGGAAAAAGAGGGCAGATTAAAAATTGAAGATGCAGGCAGAAACGCTCAGCAGAACCTGGTAGAAGGTCACTGCAGGATTGTTACACACACACTCTGTGGCACAAAGATACACAGGAAATGTATGTGTGTGGCTGGACGAGAAAAGAAAGAGAGGAAACGAGGGAGAAATGCACATGAAAAGACACCAGAGGTTAAAATTTAATGTTTTAGATCGACATTTCCTGAATTGTCCTCACAGACAGGTCATGAACTAGTTACTTAGGAAAAGGAAGTGATGTCAAAAATAGATGACTCACCTTGGCCATTTGAGCCTGAACTCCACTGGTCTTTAGTGCTGTGACGGCTTTTTGCGCGGACACTGGACTGTCAAAATCCACAAACCCATATCCTACGAAGAAGACACAATGCATTAACACATACTAACTAATCTACAGCAAAAAGCTTGACCAAACACACATCTTTAAATGACAACTCTGATTTATTTTGACGTCACACCATCACGTGACCGAGGTCACAATGTGTACATGTTTTTTAAAATGATCAGTTAGTGATGGTATCAGATGATAATACCAAAGTACAGACATACACAATGGTACTAAATAAATACCATATTCATGTACCATGGTATTTACATATTTATTTAATAATAAGAAATGTTTCTTCAGCACCAAATCAGCATATTAGAATAATTTCTGAAGGATCATGTGACACTGAAGACTGGAGAAATGATGATGAAAATTTAGCTTTTCCATTACAGGAATAAATTAATATTTTAAAATATATTAAAATAGAAAACAGTTAATTTAGACTGTAATATTATTATTTCACAATATTACTGTTTTTACTGTATTTTTGATCAAATAAATGCAGCCTTGGTGAGCATAAGACACTTCTTTCAAAAACATTTTAAAAATCTCACTGACCCCAAACTTTAAAACGGTAATGTATATGGTACTATTTTAAAAGAATACCATGGTAATTCCAGTGAATAATAATAAAAATAAAAATAAAAAAAAAAAACATGGTAGGCCTTTAACAAGGGTACTTTAACATACAGGGCTCAAAATTAACTTTTTGTCAGTCAATTAAGAAAATATTCCATATTTTTTAAAGGTCATGGCACTGTATTTTGGATTATTTTTTATCTTATTATTATTATTATTCTCTCCAACAGCGAGTTGACACACAAACCCACCTCCTTTTACTAACTCGTTTCATTTGCTACCAGATAAATATTGTTGGTGTTACAGGGCTTGAATTTCGGTGTGGGATTGCACATAATTTTACTCATTCCCATAGATTGTTCACACCCAAAGTGTGCTGCCTCTCAGTACTAAATTGAGTTCTTTTTCGCTGCTTACTGCACTTAAACAGTCAAATACACACAAAATGTCAAAATGCCGGTCTTCGCGAGGATTCACGTAAACACAGTTAGGTTTTAAATGAACGAAAACAGTTGAGAAAGAAAACACATGTGTAACAGTATAATGGATCTGTGCGTCAGGTCTTAAAGTGACAGCAGCCTAATATACCTACTGCCAAATTATGAGATAACATTAATAATATCTATATGGCATTTTTTCCCCATGGTATCGATGTCAAAATTGTGGCCAGTGAAAATGCTGAGTGGCTAGTAACTTTTGAAAACCACTAGCCACAGTGGCTGGTGAGCAAAATAGTTAATGTCAAGCCCTGTATGTAATGTATGTATTATTGTGCCATGTAATATATTGTATTGAATGATATGAAAGTGTTCATTTTGGACCCTGGTTACACATGTATACAAGGTAAGAATAAAATTACATGACAAACCTTTGCATTTGTTTGTAGTCTTGTCAAGAATGGCTTTGGTGGACACGATTTTACCATATCTGCTTACAGACAGAGAGAAAGAGAGAAGAAGTTAAACACGGGCTCAGCTCACAAGTCAGCCAATGTGTCAAATGACACAACAGCACAGGAATTCATGACCTGCAGGACATGAAACACAAGATCTATCAATCCATGAGCTGAGAAAAAAAATCACACCACCCAAAAGAGCTCTCAAAGTCTGCTTGACATGCATTTAATTCAGAAACAAAGAGTCACTTGTGACAGAATCATCCACGGACACTTGATGCCGACAGCCTAGGTGCTTTAGAGTCACTGTGTGATAGACGAGGATTGAGCTGCTTTCATGGAAACCTGTTATTACAGCGCACAAATCACCACGGTTCAAAGGAAACGCTTGTCTCAGCCCACATGTATGTGTGTGTGAAAAGGAACTTGCCATTAATGGTGCAGTGAACAAGGGATAAACACTGGAGTAAGTCAATGGCAAACTAGCGCTCTGCTTTCTGCATGGCATTGTCTTTGCATAATTCAAACAGTGGTATGCTACAAAGTTGACCTCATCATGTATATGTAATTCTCTAAGTGGCGTCCAGCATTTTATATTTGCTAACAAATTTTGAATAAAATGTTTTTTTGGAAGACTGATTAAATAAGAAGTCAAAGAGACTTAAAGTGAAAGTTCACCCAAAAATGTTGGTAGAATGTAGGTAACCAAACAATTGACTGTAGCCATTGACTTCCTAGTAGGAAAAAAAAAATTAATATGGAGTGTGTCAGTGGCTACTGTCAACTGTTTGGTAACCAACATTCTTCAAAATAACTTCTTTTGTGTTCAACAGAAGAAAGAAACTCAACTTAAGGGCCAGTAAATAATGACAAAATTTTCATTTTTTGGGTGAACTATCCCTATAAAAATAGTCAATTTGGTTTATTTGTCACACTGGAAATTGAATGAAGCATTGGATTGTGGGATACTATATCTAGTGCAGTTTATATTTTTCAAATGTAATAGGTCATAAGAGCATTCAAAGCATACAAGACATTCACATACTAGTATGCACAGTAAACAAATTTCCAATTGCATGCTAATAGTATGCTAATACAGCCAATGTGTTTCTTTCTTATTTTGGATTCTGACACTTAATCGGAAAGATGGTTGAGAGAAAGGACGAGACAGAGAGAACATGGGATTTTGACAAAATATGGGAATCAAACCTAAATCTCCCACACAAGCACCAAAGCACAATGTCTGACACAAGTCACAACCATTCAAAAGTTTGGGGTCAGTAAGAGTTTTTAGTGTTTCTGAAAGAAGTCTCACCAAGGCTGCACTTATTTGATCAAAAAGACAATTAAACAGTAATTTTGTGAAATATTATTACAATGTAAAATAACTGTTTTCTGTTTTAATATATTTTAATTGCAATTTATTCCTGTGATGCAAAGCTGAATTTTCAGCATCATTACTCCAGTCTTCAGTGTCACATGAACCATCACAAATCATTCTAATATGCTGATTTGATGCTCAAGAAACATTTCTTATTATTATCAATGTTGAAAATATTATGTGGAAACAATAATACATTTTTCCAGGATTCTTTGATGAATAGAAAGTTCAAATGAACAGCATTTATTTGAAAATTATAAATGTCTTTAATTTCATATTTGATCAATTGAATGTGTCCTTGCTAAATGAAAGTATTAATTTCTTTAAAAAAAAAAAAAAATCATACTGACCCCAAACATTTGAACAGTAGTGTACGCTAACTGCTACACCACAGCTTCGATATGACTGCATAAAAATAAATTCACATTTCTGCTAGCTTAGATTTATTGATGTCTCTCTCACGAAGGCTGTGCAGGAAAGAGCCGTGACAGTAGTGCTGACTGGGAAAGGGCTGTTTTTCATTCACCTTCACCGAGGGCTCCTTTTCCAAAGCTGAAATTTAAATACAGTCATATATTTATAAACCATCTTCCTGTGCCATTAAAACTCTGGCTTAGACGAATAAATATTTATTCAGTGACGTTTAGCAGAGCTGCAAAACAAACACTAAACAGCATTTTGGGGCGCGTCCTGGGCCGTGTCACAAGGGAGGGAAAAGCGGAGCCAATCACATTTCACACACAGATCACAAGACTCCATGCGCCAGAGGACCGCACGACCTTGGCCTTGACCCATGCGCTCCAGTGGGGAGGCCCCATTTCCTGCCCCCACCGGCAGAATTCCGTCAGCAGCCGACGCTGTTTTTCTGCCTGATGCGGATCAAGGCAAATCAATCCGCGGCTCTGCCCTGAACGGTCACTCTCTGTGATTAAAACTGCTCCGGAAAGCGAGGTTACGATGTCACTGCAATACCTCAAAGCTGAACTGACACATTCCTCATGGTTTTAACCAAAATGCGATCATAAGCATGAAGTCGGTGGTATTGCGAATATAGTTATAATGTACATATGACCTCAGCTTCACTTTTAACCAGGATACTAGCCAAGAGGATTATGGGCCCCCCATCTGACTCTTTACAATCAATTTGAAGGATTACCATGGTGATGACTGTTCTCCCGAGGGCAGCGAGGGGTAAATTAACCCACAGTGGGAATGCTTGAACGGAATACATGTGGGATCAGGACGCCTCTGCACAAACAAGCACTCCGATATCACTGATATAAACACGCATGAATAATATGTTTGTATGAAAGTCGACATGATGACGGGAGAGGGGGTCATTAATAACGTTACCAAATATTCCATTGTGTTCAGCAAGATGAAATTAGTAACAGCAGTAACAGCAATATTTTAGGGAACTTGCGACTTTTCCTTCTCCAGTAACTGCTGAATCATGGCTGCTGGTCAAATGCTGCAGGCAGAACGGCTGTTATGAACCAGCGGATCACAAACAAACACTCATTGGTGTGTGTGTGTTATGAGCTTCATAGGGTGATGCGTGAAGAATAACTAGAGGAGAAAGCCCTGATATGAATAGCCAACACTTGAAGTTAAAAATATCTCATTACACACAAACATAATTTAATTCTTTTAAAATGGCAATGCTAAAATTAAATACTGAAATGCTTAAAAAAAATACTAAATAAAGTCTACATGAAATGAAAACACTATCTATAAAGTTTATAAAGACAGATCCACTGTGAGCTACGAGGTTGTTGGTTGATTGTATATACTTTTGTTGAAGCCATCATCCTGCATTATTTTATTTATTTTTTATTTTTTTAAATAATCATGTTCAACAACAGAATTCTTGGTGAAAAACTACATTTCCCAATGAAATCTCTTTAGTGGCCACCCACTTTTTTAAAAAAAAATCCCTTTGGGACAAATGAGCGGGAAAAATACTTCCAGAACCAAGACCGCTGAAAAAGTGGATGGTCACTTTTGCACTTTATTTACTTTTTACTTCCCCCTTCAAAATTCTCCATTCTGGTAATTAACATACACTTTTCATGATCCAATCAATTCCTGGTGGATAAAAATCAAGTCCCACGCTACAGTTGAACATCCCGTTTCACTCTGAAATACATCAGCTTACAGAAGAAAAATGGTTGCGAATGTCATTTTAGGTTGACTTTAAAATAATTCAATTTCTTATCAAATTTTATATAAAATGCTTTTGGAAGTCAGTTGAAATAACGATTAAAGAAAGACATCCCGGTTAAATTTTTGCAAAATGAAATTGGGCATTGTGG
This sequence comes from Mylopharyngodon piceus, assembly GCA_039654765.1. Lineage (NCBI taxonomy): Eukaryota > Metazoa > Chordata > Actinopteri > Cypriniformes > Xenocyprididae > Mylopharyngodon > Mylopharyngodon piceus. The sequence goes on from CM077452.1 coordinate 18,491,092, forward strand.
GATACAATGTCTATCACAGCTCCCAGGTGAAAAAATACTTTAGTAATTCATAGTAAATACTATAGCGTTTTCGAACCATACTATAGTAAAGTACTTGAATTTAAATTTGTTGTGGTAATTCTATAGTTGCTGTGGTAACATAACAACTATAGTAATATAAACAAATTACTTTACCCAATACTGTACTAAGTTTTCTACAACTATCCACCTTATTCCTACGCCCCATGACGCTTTGCGCGAATTATGGGTGTAACTTCCGTTAAGCTGTAAACAGTCAGTGAAAGACTCGCTCTATGAACGCAATAAAACTGGGTACAATGAGATGACATTATTCTACTCACCCTCCAACCAACGAACATTAAAAGGACATTTAAAAGTGTAAAAGCATCAACAAGGTACTTTCAACAGGCCATGAAAAAGCGCGATTCTTTCCACAGCAATAACGGACGGGTTAAATATAACTATAGTGATATATATCTGTATTATGTAATATATGTTGCCTTAATAAAAAATGTTCATGAACTTCAGCATTGCGTGATACTATTTCAAAGTGATTTCCATCATTTTTACAGATAATAAATTGTATTTACCTGTGAAAACAAACCTGGAAAGAGACGTGAGGCTTTGAGGAGAAAAACGAGAGATTCTTCGTGCATTCCAGTGAATTATTAATGGGATATCGTAAATTATATCGGGAGAACAGACCACAAATGTGCAGTATGTTGTCCTTTTTCATACTATTACAGCGGTATGCAAAGGGACAAAAGAAAATAATCACGAGGATAGAAAGCAGCGACTGAAAAGAGCTCTTGCCATAGATATTCTTGTTATAACATGCGTTACGTTATTCTCATGATGTCTGAAAATAAAACATGAAAGAAAAATTGACAGCTCATTCAGTCAAACTGACGGATAAGCTTTATTTGTAGGGCAACCTTATGATTTGAAACGATTCATTTCAGTCTTTTTAAATCCAAACTGGAAGTGCAACCCATAATTCGCAGTAAGCTAGTCAGGAATAAGGTGGATAGGGTATATTATACTACAATATACACTACAGTTTACTGTAGTAAAAACTAAAGTATACTACAGTATTTATTACAGTTTATCAGTTCACTATAGATAATACTACAGTATGCTGTAGCATTCATTAACAAAGTGTTGTAAATACTATAATATATACAGTATACTACAATTTACTATATTATGGTTCAAAAACACTATAGTATTTACTATAGTATTTTTTCACCTGGGAGTGTAATAGAGAAAATCAAGTTCTGTGCTAACACATTGTCTTATCCAAGTAAAATTGGTTGTGAACACCATTTCATGTTGGCTTGATGAGAATCATGTGACAGCAGGTTATGATATCACTGACATGAGAGAGATGGTTTTAACTGGTTATTAGTGGTAGCGTCTTGAAAAAGCTGATTGTGGTGGATGTTTGCAGGGTAAACAGGGGCTCATGAGGGTTTATCCCATAACTTGACCCAATTCTGACAATCTCACACATTCAAGCTGTTAACAGACACCAGTCCTGCTGTGCTGCAGAATCTCACACCAAGAGGAAAACAAGACAAAAACTGTATTTATTTGGTTGAACATACATCCGGGACAGTTACTGGTGATTTTGTTTTGATATAACAGCAAATACTCACGGCTGGCAGAGTTTGACCAGGTCATGATCGGTGGTTCCTGGCGGTAACCCGCGGATGTAGAGGTTTGTTTTGCTGAGCTGCTCCCAGCCGGTCGTGCTGCTGCTGCTACTGCTGTTGTTGGTGCTGCTATTGGTGCTCGGGCTGGGCGGGGCCATTGGGAGGGTGGGCGGAGCAACAGGAGGCTGTCATGGGAGTCGAACAAAGATTTCATTGATTTGACAAATGGAAATGCGTAGAAGATGACATCACATAACTGAAACTTTTGGGGTAGAATCAAAAATAGTGCCTTCCAAAACAAACCACGTCAAACTTCTCTTTCTTCTACAGTACCAAACACTATACGAGTTTCTTAAAAAAAAAAAAAAGAAAGAAAAATAACCATAATAATAGCACAGAAAGAAAATCCCCCCACCTCAACCTCTCCTTAAACACACTGTGGCGACTTCATTCGTCATGATGATATCTTTAACTCTATCTGTAGTGAACTGGAGTTATTATTACACAGTCAGCCATCGCCAGTGAGTCTGCCCACATACACAGCTCCCTACAGTCTAATTCCCATTAAAGCGAAGCACAAACAGGCCTACAGGCACAGTCAGCCCTTCAACTCTCATATCAGTCCAATCTACGCATTCTTCCAGAGCTGAATGTGTTGGGATTATTTCACTGGATGAAAGCCCATACAACTTTGGAGAAATTCCTAATGCGGCATCAATTCCTTTCAACGCTTGCCACATGGTTGTGTGCAATGATTAAAGGGATAGTTCATCCAAAAAAGAAAATTCTGGCATCTTTACGCACCCTCATGTCGATCCAAACCCATATGGCTTACTTTCTTCAGTGGAACACAAAAGGAGATATTTTGAAGAATGTGCTGGCTGCTCTTTTCCATGCATTTAAAATGGACAGATGGGAAGCTTTCAAGCTTCAAACAAGACGTAAAGGTATCGGTAAAGTGGACTTAAGCGCTACTTTCCAAGTCTTCAGAGGTCATACAATAGCTTTGTTTGAGGAACATACCGAAATTTAAATTGTGAAATCTTAAGACATTACTTTCCTTGCGAATGAATCGTGTGATGTGATTCTTTTCTCAAACCAGTTCAACGCAAACCCCGCCCCACAGCTGATTCTAAAGATTTCATTGGTCATATCAATCACAGTGCTGACTGCCTATATAACGCTGAAACAAATACTAACCTTAAACCGTAACCTTAGTATAGCATAGGTAGCACATCCTGTAGATAGTATTACTGTTTGTTGTGATCGGATCCATACATGATATTTCTAAGCTCTGTTTATTCTAAGCGCGAGCTGCAGTTTTGTCGTCTGCCGCTTTAAATGCTCGAGCTCTTTAAAGCAGGATGGATTCTGATTGGCTGTCAATGTTTTTATCGTTCATCACCTGGAAAAAAATCATCCTGAAAGTGGTTCCAACAATATCGTTTCACTGTGCCGTTATCGTTATATTTGTGGTGTGGACTCTGCTATTCTTTTACATTTTGAATGATGTTTACAACTATATCTTTATTGTTATAGTTACAGCTATCGTCCTTGGTGTGGAATTATCATTTTTGGGTGAACAATTTTTAAGATAAAAAAAAAAATGTTTAAAGAATTTAGTGAGATATGTGAAAAGTATTCACCTTTGTATTTGGCTGGGTATTGAGTTTGACTCAAGAGTCTCATTACCAAACCGCAGTACCAAACTCACCACAGAGGCATGTTCATTCATACTGAGAGTTGCGATTTCTCCATAAATCTGCTTTAGCTGAGAGGAAGGAATGTTTTCCAGAGAAAGATCACATGATACAGGACTGCTCTGGGATACAGGATGTGTGGGCCTCTCGCCCACCCCGAGCAGCGGCCACCACAGCCCACATCACTGACTCACTTCCTGTTTCTTAGTCATTCATTAAAACGGCTCCATTTCTCTCAGCCGTCACAAAATGGCTGCCTGTTAAACATCAGCGGGTGACTGTTCACAGAACCAAATCACCACAAAAGTGATGGAAAAACCTCAAAACATCAGATGCGGTTAAAAAAGACAGTGGCTCTTACAGGACGCAAACTATCGTATACATATATATTATATATATGCATGTAAAATCTCAGTATGTGTGTGCATACCTGACTGTAACTCTCTTGGGTTAGTGGGAGTTCTCCATTTTTGACACACTGACCCATTTCCACATGAGCGACTCACACACTTGTGCGCTGAGGTGAAACTGGATGTGGCCCCATAAGCTTGTTAGCGCCTGTTAATTACTGAGGCAAGAGATCAAGCCACTTTTCCTTCCACAACAGCATGGAAATCACGTGCCGAGACGGATGGATGATTTAGAGAAACATAACAAAAAAGAAGGGATGTTTTACAGGAAGACCTTGTCAGAAAAGAATTGAGGAACTCATAGAGCTCATTCACAAAATAAAATGAGAAAGTTAAACAGATGGAGCTCCTGTCCTAATTTTCAGTCTGTCAAATGACTGAAGGAGATGATCATTTTTGTACACTATCTTCAGTCTTTTCCCTTTCATGATTAAAATCTATTGATTTCAAGTGCTGTATAAAAAGTACTCACAGGAACATGCCCAGTTTTATCAATACGGAAAATAACAAAGTCATGGGAAGGGTAACTGAGACATAGAAAAGCAATGAGAGAGGGATTGGGGTGGGGGGTCCACATTCAATATCCAAGCCATCTCTCATACGTCGGCGTGTCCCTTGGGTCCTGAGCTATGCGCTGTAGTCATCCTAGACCATATGGTTCCTATAAACTGTGAAATCCTGAAGCCCATTAACTTCTGCTGCCTCTATCGCAGCCATCATTCTCAGCTCCACCATATAAGCGCATATGCAAATGCATGTGTAAATGTGTCATTTCATTCAGAGCATGCATGTATGTGTGTGCGTATGTGTGACATCCATAAATTCTCACATTTACAGATTTGGAATGTATAGACAAGCAATGTTTAAATAGAATTCCGCAGGCCACACCCACTATTCACCCCACCAATTGCTGGAAAACATTGTATTAACTCATGAATATTAATTAGGCAGAGATTCTTCATAACACACCCAAGAATCTACTGACACAAGTTGCCATGGGAGACTTTCACCACATGCTTCTCTCATCCTCATCTCCCTTCACTCATTAACACTGAGTCTGCTAATGTTCTTCTTTTTAAAAAGACAGTAACATTATATTACATAATATATTTACCAAATGTAGTATGACAAGAGTAATTCAGTGAAGAACATGTCCAGTGCATGTACATGATAAATGAAGTGTTAGTAAAATGAAATGACACTTCATTACGGTCTAATTTCTATTTCTAGACTCACTGTGACATCCCAAAGCAGAAAAAAGACACTTTCAGTTCTGTCAACAGAGTTTATAAATATTACACTGTGCAACTCTACGTCAAATGAAGTGCTGTTATGTAATACACCAAATTAACATAAATGGATACGATTAACATATAGGAAATGTGCCTTAAAAGCAATGGCCGCGTCTCAAAACGCAGTGAGCTGCCTACTTAGACAGCGTTTTTTAAGCATCAAAGCTGCGTGCATCATTTTTGTCCATCTTAATCCCGTTCCGAGTCCGCAAAGAACAAAAACGCCGCACGCGCCCTAAAATGCTATCTAGGTAGGTAGCTCACTAGATGTTGAAACACTGCCGCTGTACGTGTGCGCGCACGAGCAAGAGGAGTTAAATACATTCTGTCCCAGGTAAAGGATCTACTGACCCACTGTGAGTCCATCCTGTAGTCATCATCATCTTTACAACTGCAATACCATACTTTACCTACCTGCTTTCGATATGACGAAGTTCTCAGTGGATTGGCCGTATTTGCGAAGATCATCCTGTATTCCCCTGTGTTATGTGACCCAACGATGAATTTAAAAAAAATCTACTCTCAAAATCAGTTGATATTAGGTTACAGTAGAGAACTGTAAATTTTCCACATCGCACACTTTAATGTCGGCTTCGGAGTTGAAGTGATAATCCGTGCTTGAGCAGATGAATATTTCTGCTAAATAAAAACCTCGCTCTTGATCGATGGTTTATTCCCACCTTGGCTCGTCCGACCAGTTTCGGTAAATCGCCTGGTTCATTGATCTCGGTTCTGTTGCCCGCAGCGAAGACCCACCTACCGAGGAACGATCCATTCTGCAGTCAGGCGGCAGGGTGATGGCGTATCTAATTAATCATATGTGACGTGTATTTTCGCCGTATACAGCTAAATTATACGCATACAGGAAATATCTACTTGAAAAAAACAAACATTTTTAAAACGCTAATAGATAAATAGACACAAACTGTGTCATACATTGTCAACGTCAAACGTTCCCCCCTACATGAGGTTTGGTTCAATCCCGCACGCATGCAACACATTCCACTACCTCGCCATCAGATCCCATCTACAGTACACACAGCAGACTGTCCCACTATGGCCTGGGTGGTGGTCCGTGTATATAGATACACCCCAATTAACACTTTTCTTTATATTTGAATGCTCTGAACGGATTTAAAGGTGTATTCAGTATATCTTTTGCTTATTTAAAAAGTTTTATATACAAAGAAATGAATAGCACTTTTAAAGACACCATGAAATCAAGATGACAGCAATAGCAAACCACAACGATCCAACAATCAATTCAATCAATTCTCGATGGACAAAATCAAAACATTTTTTCTTGATCGAAAAGCCGTTATATACGTTATATACGTCAAAATACTGTATAACAATGCCGACTTTAATAAACATGCTTAAAAATGTGTTTTATTTAATTTACTCATCGAGCAGGTTGACCCCTCATGGGCGCTGCCATTTTGACATTTAGTAATCAACTTTTATGCATCCATATAGATGTTCATATAAAGTCCAAAACCACTTGAGACCTAGCCACATGCAAACAAAACTTAATGAGGGCATCAACTAACTTTCGAAATTTGTGAAACTAATAGAAACAAATGTCCTGTGTGGTATTTAATGGCAGGGGGGTGTGAACTAGTTCCCTCTTGCAGTAATAATAACAAGGCTGAAATGAAATGACACCTCCTAGAGGGTTGCCCAGGGCATGTCTTATCTACTTTTTGTCATGGTAATGTTTGTCTGTAATCACATTTCACAGCTTATGTACTGATTCAAGGAACACCTAGTGTTATTCAATGACGGTTTGCAATTTGGTGCAGGACAAATATTAAATTAACTGAAATGTCACACAGGTGTTTGGAAGGTACTGAGAATGTGTTTAAGTGCTCACTTGACTTGTCTTATTAGGTTTGTTAAGTTATTCTCTACATTTTAACTAACTTGAGTATCTTTCTCATGCCTCTGTGCCTGAAATATTTTTATTGGGTGTCATATCTTGCGTTTACTGTCCAATGAAAGTTGTAACAGTCATATTGCTAATTGTTTGTGCACAAAGACACTGCTGCCAACCAAGAATGATTTTATCTCATCACACACACCCTCTGATTTGCACTTCCACTTGCTGTGTGATGTGTGTTAGAGTTTAGTGAGGCAGAAAGCCATGGTGAATCAGGGTAGACGCCACAGAGCTCTGACTGATTATGTGCATGTGAAAGTGTGTGATGGAGGGAAGGACCGGAAGTTTACATTGCATTCTTTCATATGCAAATACTCTCTCTCTAAAAGTTTTGAGCTTTCATTATTATTTATTGGCTTTAATAAAGAAAAGTACAATGCAAAATAAAGAAGATGCAATAAAATATTATGTATTACTTTAACAAATTCATTAATAAATAATTATTTAAAACAATGTTTAATAACAACAATATATATTCAATGATGTGAAGGGTCAATTTTTTGTCCAAAGGCTTTAATAATACAAACCCGATTCCAAAAAAGTTGGGACACTGTACAAATTCTGAATAAAAAAGGAATGCAATAATTTACAAATCTCATAAACTTATATTTTATTCACAATAGAATATAGATAACATATCAAATGTTGAAAGTGAGACATTTTGAAATGTCATGCCAAATATTGGCTCATTTTGGATTTCATGAGAGCTACACATTCCAAAAAAGTTGGGACAGGTAGCAATAAGAGGCTGGAAAAGTTAAATGTACATATAAGGAACAGCTGGAGGACCAATTTGCAACTTATTAGGTCAATTGGCAACATGATTGGGTATAAAAAGAGCCTCTCAGAGTGGCAGTGTCTCTCAGAAGTCAAGATGGGCAGAGGATCACCAATTCCCCCAATGCTGCGGCGAAAAATAGTGGAGCAATATCAGAAAGGAGTTTCTCAGAGAAAAATTGCAAAGAGTTTGAAGTTATCATCATCTACAGTGCATAATATCATCCAAAGATTCAGAGAATCTGGAACAATCTCTGTGCATAAGGGTCAAGGCCGGAAAACCATACTGGATGCCCGTGATCTTCGGGCCCTTAGACGGCACTGCATCACATACAAGAATGCTACTGTAATGGAAATCACAACATGGGCTCAGGAATACTTCCAGAAAACATTGTCGGTGAACACAATCCACCGTGCCATTCGCCGTTGCCGGCTAAAACCCGATAGGTCAAAAAAGAAGCCATATCTAAACATGATCCAGAAGCACAGGCATTTTCTCTGGGCCAAGGCTCATTTAAAATGGACTGTGGCAAAGTGGAAAACTGTTCTGTGGTCAGACGAATCAAAATTTGAAGTTCTTTTTGAAAAACTGGGACGCCATGTCATCCGGACTAAAGAGGACAAGGACAACCCAAGTTGTTATCAGCGCTCCGTTCAGAAGCCTGCATCTCTGATGGTATGGGGTTGCATGAGTGCGTGTGGCATGGGCAGCTTACACATCTGGAAAGGCACCATCAATGCTGAAAGGTATATCCAAGTTCTAGAACAACATATGCTCCCATCCAGACGTCGTCTCTTTCAGGGAAGACCTTGCATTTTCCAACATGACAATGCCAGACTACATACTGCATCAATTACAACATCATGGCTGCGTAGAAGAAGGATCCGGGTACTGAAATGGCCAGCCTGCAGTCCAGATCTTTCACCCATAGAAAACATATGGCGCATCATAAAGAGGAAGATGCGACAAAGAAGACTTAAGACAGTTGAGCATCTAGAAGCCTGTCTTAGACAAGAATGGGACAACATTCCTATTCCTAAACTTGAGCAACTTGTCTCCTCAGTCCCCAGACGTTTGCAGACTGTTATAAAAAGAAGAGGGGATGCCACACAGTGGTAAACATGGCCTTGTCCCAACTTTTTTGAGATGTGTTGATGCCATGAAATTTGAAATCAACTTATTTTTCCTTTAAAATGATGTATTTTCTCAGTTTAAACATTTGATATGTCATCTATGTTGTATTCTGAATAAAATATTGAAATTTGAAACTTCCACATCATTGCATTCCTTTTTTATTCACAATTTGTACAGTGTCCCAACTTTTTTGGAATCGGGTTTGTAATAAAAAAACAAAGATATGACATCCAAAGTATATGTAAGGTAGTACAACTACATCTCTTTTATTGAATCTGAAAGGTTTTAATTATATTTTGCTACATATAAAGGTATTTTAAAGATTCTGAAGTGTCAAAAGGTCATTCGGTTTAATACAGCCATTTCATTTGTTATTAAAACATCTTAAAATGTAATAAATGTATATATTTTTTTATTCTGGCATGATTTTATAACATCATATATCAACATAGTGCAAAATGGTATTAAAATTATGTCTAGAAGTCATTGCTTTGTGATGAGAAAGAATGTCCGGAAAAATTAATTTCATTGATGTCATTCGGAGTAACCAATATAAAGGGACCATTCTGGATCAAGTCATGCGGTCAATATCGTGACAGGATGTGCCATCATTCAGACACCTGCAAAGGACCACATGGTCGTGAAGCAAAGTGACTAACTCTCTTTTAACTATTTGAAAAATTCATGTTTTCACTTGCTCATACGCATGTCCCGAAACATCAGGTCATTCGGTACAACCGCTATAAAACATGGAAAATGTTGTAATATTTTAAAAACTTGTACTAAATATAAAATGTTTGATTGTCCTTTTGCTAGCTAGCTAGCTAGATATGAGCCTGTTAGCATTGTTTGAAAATATCGTCATTCGGTATAACCAAAAGTGTCGTTCGGTAAAACCGAAATTTTGGTTAAACCGGATGACTTTTTTGGTGACAAATTCTGTCCATCTTGTAAAAAATGACAAAAGCAGTGTTAATCGATTATAAAAACCACAATCTCATTGTTAACACTTAAAACTTCAAATTCCATTATGTTTTTTACACTTTTAAAAACCTTATTCGTCAATGACCCATATATATATATATATATATGTATATATATATAAGATGCAATACAATTTTATTACTTTAACAAAATCATTAATAAATAAATTATTATTTAAAAAACAATGTTTAATAACTATATATATATATATATATATATATATGAGAATCGGACAAAATTATAATCTGAATTTCCATCACTGACCACAAACACAACCAAAAACCCCAACCACACAAACCCACCACAGTCAACCTGACAACCCCTACCAGAGAAACAAACCACAACTTACAGACTGTATGTTTCACTACTTGATTTTAGTTGTATGCTTAAATATCTAGAAAAAAAGAGCATGCCACTAAGTTACAATTTACTAACCAATAGCAAAAATAACACACACACACTCACGTTTCTATATTTATGGGGACTTTCCATAGACATAATGATTTTTATACTGTACAAACTGTATATTCCAATCCTTAACCCTAACCCTAAACCGACCCATCACAGAAAACTTTCTGTATTTTTACATTTTCAAAAAAAACTTTATTTCGTATGATTTACAAGGCCAAATGTCCCCACAAGGTCAAAAATGACTGGTCTTAATATCCTTGTGGGGACATTTGGTCCCCATAACATAGGGAATATCAGGTACACACACACACACACACACACACACACACACACCTTTTAGGGACTGTTTATAAACTGACAATCATATATTACTTACATCTCATCAATCTTTGTTAGTTATGTGTCATTACTGTCTTTTGGGACAGTGCAGGTGCAAAGGCCCACATAAGCAAGGTTTAATATTGACTCTTCAACTCTGAACTGTGCTGAATGCATTTCAGTGAGTGAGTAAACACACACACACACACACACACACACACACACACACACACTCACACACACACGGCCTCTGCTGCGTATGAGCCAATTTAACCACAATCTGCACTCATATCATAAGACCAATATGTGTGACCTTTCATAGCATCCCATTTGCTGTCTAAGCAAGAAACATGGCTTAATAATTCTCGCTGTGATTAGTGTCATCTGTCAGGGTGTATTGTGAGACTAAATCATGCATTTAGGCAGTTCTTTTCACCCCAGTGTCAATTAGGGGACTTGATGTAGACAAGCTATTTTAAAGTGCTTGAAAAGCAAGCCATGTTCTGTATTCTCTGTTGCGAGTGCCCGAGATCAGTTCAGCAAGATGGCTTTTGTTCGGCCCGGTCAGGTCTCCATTGGACGAATGAAGAGAAATTCAGCCTAGGCTTTGTATGTCTCCAGGGGCGAGTGCCTTCACAGCACAGGGTCAGTCACTGAACACCAGAGGTCAAACAGAATGAAGCCCAGCAGTCCATGAAGCTGTAGGAGAAAATTCAATAGGTCAACAGAGATGGGAAAGGAGAGGGAGAGAAATTGAGAGGTAGAAAGCTCTGACTCAGCATTGTGTGGGAGGTCACTGAGGAGAATCAGGTAGAACAGCAGATTGTGTCTGTAACAGTCTGTTCAGAGTGTCACATTGTCAGGTGAGCTTTTGGCTTTGCTGTGTGCAGTAATATGCAGAGAAAATATGTGTATTTTGCTGTAAATTATTATGTACAAAAAATACTTTTTTTTTGCTGAAGTTCTACAAAACTGTAAAAAAAAAAATAATAAAACATTTTCAAACATACTATAGGTATCATTCATATGCATGAAACAAATGGTAAAGTTCAGTAGGCCTATTTAAAGGGAAATTTCACCCAAAAATGAAAATTCTGTAATCATTTACTAACTCTCATGTCATTCCAAACAAATATGTCTTACTTCTGTGAAACACAGAAGACGATATTTTGAAGAAAATTGATTGTTTTGAACCAAACCGTTTTGGTACTATTGACCATAGACATTTCTCAAAAAACCTTATTTTATGTTTATTGTATTTTCTTGAGTAGACTGTTTGTTGCTCCGGCTCAGCCATTTTTTTTTTTTCTTTTTCTTTTTTTTTGACTGTGAAACAATGAGTTGGGGCAGTGTTGCTAATCTTATGGACAAAGCAATAAAAAATAAATAAAAAATTTGAGCGCACTTAGCTTACAAAGCACGTATGTTTAATTCTTTTTTTATCGCAAACGCTAAAGGCCCAGGTATACTAAGTCTTTTAAAGTATACTTCTTTAGTCGTGAGCGCGGAAAGACGCGTTCGGCGCATGCGCACTAGTGGATTTTGTTTTCAAGCGCTCAAGTCACTCGTACATGCGCTGTTGTATGCGGACCATCCACGCGGTGTCAAAAATTGGGCTGCACATGGACGGGGAAAATTACGTCACGTGGACGGTGCGCAGACGCATACGGCCGAAGTAGACTTTGGGCTTTAGTGTATGTGTACAGCCAAATACATAGCCTTTTAAAGTATACTCCATGTGATAGCATGCATGAATTTTGGTACTTAACACATGCACAAAAAAGTTTTGTCTTTGTCTAATGTCTGCGCTATTTCTCTCCAGAAGTTATGAGCGATAAAAATGTCTTTGTACTTGTTTTAACCAGAGTTGCACTCATAAACGAGAGCGTATTGGTGCTGTCTCCAGTAGTTTGTTGTTGTTCTGTCTAATTCTCTTCTTTTTCAACTGTAAAACAATGCACATGGGTAGTGTTGCCATCTTGTGGACAAACAAGTTGTGCAAAAAAAAAAAAAAAGCTCCAGGCGCAGCTGAGTGTAGGTTTGAAAAATCTGGCTGTGCACTAACAATATGTGTAGACAACCCTGATAATGAAATTTACATCATCCTACATAGGGCTGCCCCCTAATAGTCGACTAACCGTTAGTCGACGAGAAGAGGCTTACACCGTGTCTACACCGGCCGTGAGCGGCGTGTCACGTCAAAAGACAATAGAACCCATTATAATCAGTGATATTGTCTACACTGGATGCGGTGCGACGCGACAAATTCCCGACTTTACAGTTCAGATTCCCCGTTCTATTTCTGACATAGTCCAAGTGCTTTGCAATGGTCAGCTTGTTGCGTTCAATGTAGATAGCTTTTAGCTGTTGCGGCGCGATGCAATAAAAGTCGCGTCTGGTGTAGACACGGTGTTAGTCGACCAAAATTTTATTAGTCGCTTAGTTGCAGGAAAAAAAAATCCACAGGAAGTGGCGAAGTCACGCACTCCGTGACGGACAGATCATTAACAGCTAGACATCCAAATGCTTGCGTATCATTCATCAACCTCAAATATGGCTTATCATCTGAAACATGTAAGTAGTAGCAACTTTACATGGCCGCTCACTTTAACGTTAACCTAGAAAAATGTGGGCTATTCAAGTGTTTGTGCGGAGTGTGAAAGCTGAATAGTAGCGTGCTTACTGCATGACAGCTAACATGGAGGCGCTGGCGCGATCACTTGCACTTAAAATACTCTGTCGATTTTGGTCATACAGATAAGAGTAATACATCTTTTGAATCTGTGAAGAGTCTACTTTTATTTGTGTGCACTCACAATAACAACAAAACACAATTTGTGCTTTTGTAAAATAATGAAACCAAACAGGGTGCGATTTCTGCCATCTGTTTTTCCCCAACACATTCATAATCATTACTTCTGCCGAAGTTTTATGCATGCGCTTGAACGCTGATTAGGCTATGTAGGCATTAAAGGCTCTTTATTATGATTTATATGGTTTATTAATAAACGTGCGATTAGTCGACTATCGTTTAAAATGAAGGCAGCCCTAATCCTACATACACATAAAAACCGTATAAGTATGAGCAATAGAAATTATTTCTTCACTAACACCAATAATGATTGTTTCCCAACAGGTTTGCCAAATGCTCTTTCATTCTTCCGTCAAACTGGAAGACCCGCCCCAAAACTCACGCCATTGTTTGGGCCAGGATGTGGCATGTCGGAACATTTTGCAATGTTTTGAAGCACCACAGAGCCACAATGTTTACACTTTTCAGGAAGGCAACCTAAGAATAGCTTACTTACTAGTCTTTACACATTAAACTAGTAGAGTACTTGCGATAGTATGAAAAAATTCTGCAAATCTCCTTTAATGCTATTCTTAGTCTGTAAGATTTACACTGGAAATGTTACTGATACATTCTCAACCATCAAACACACACACACAGACAGAGAGAGAGAGAGAGAATCATGTGGGTGTTCAATCAGTTCCTGTCCAAAAAGTCATGGGTTTAAACATGCATTCCTCTTCCATTACACACACTCACACACTTTTCCCCACAGTTACAATGCTGCAAAACAAAGCAATAGTGGCCCGTAGTGACTGGGCTGCTGCCGTTGCCATGCAACCATCCAAACGGAGTCAGTAAACACTGTTGAGTCTGCGTGCAGTCGAGTCTCGGCTCTCGTGTTTGTGCAATCCCCTGTTGCGTTCATGTCCTTTTCCATAAATTTGCAGGGTTGCACAAACAACAAGCACGCTATACTAACACAGTTCACTCACAGGTAAACTCACACGGCAACACATTCACATATACATACAGCCTCACACACTTTGGAGACACTTCACAATGGTGTATTTTAATGGGCCGATGGCCCCACTCAAGGCTGTGGTGTAGAGAGTCAGAACGCTTGGCTTTATGCCCAGACACAAATAGAGCAGTTCAGTGAGCACGTGCTCTCTTTCTCTCTCTCTTTCTACAACACTCTAATCTCCCATGACACACTCATGAATGGCAGCAGGGGAAAGGTCAAGCCCACAGTATAGACATACAACATTACCTGACACATAAATCTAAATTTAGATTTTAATTTATTGCTCATTTTTTCCATTAAACAGCCAATGGGAAAATGTAAGTATGCATGACGGCAAACTAATCATCTTTTTAACATGAATACGGTCATAGAAGAGCCGAAGACATAGTTTCTCTTTATTAAATCAGGAAACTATACAATTTCACTGTAAAAAGTGAGTATGCGGTGAAAAGCTGTGAAATGTGTCATCTTTTATTATATTGAAATGCTTTAGTCTCCTCTAATTTAATATGCAAACACAAACATAAAGCATTGGTTGATTCCCTCAAAATATTTTTGAGTTTCTCAACTAGTATGACAACAGTGTCTCAACCAATTGGGGGCAGGGCTTGTCTAGCCAATGGAAGATGAGGGGTGTGTTCAGGAAACCTGTTTAATAACAGTTTTATTTTTTTGTTTTTTGCACTATACAGTGAAACCATTAAAATCCCATTCATTTTCACACAATCAACATCTTTAAATAGTTTTATATTTATGTGTCATTTTTAATGTGATTATGTAATTCGCAATGCTTAATGGGATTATAGTTCTTTCCCTCATTAAAGTTATTAATACTTCAACTGTCTTTTTGGCAGATTTTCAAATACTTTTTTGCTTCAAATAAAAGTATGCAATGTTGTGATCACCTCATAACTGGTTGGCTTGGTTCATGGTTTATAACTCTTAAACAAAGATCTTTAAAAATTCCTGTGGGAAAAATGACTAGGAGAAATACTTCCAGAATTAATGCCTCTGAAAAAAGTACTGTTTTTAACTGATCTTATAATTAAAGGTGCAGTTAGTAATTTTGTTTAGTAAAGTATGTTGTACTCTCACACGAGTTGAAGACTCTAGTCATATTAGCAGCCTAAGAGAAGCTTTAAAACTTAAAGGCTTAGTTCACCCATAAATGAAAATTATATCATTAATTACTCACCCTCATGTCGTTCCACACCCGTAAGACCTTCGTTCATCTTCAGAACACAAATTAAGATATTTTTGATGAAATCAGACGGCGATCAGCGGTTCGGAGTGCCAAAGTCACGTGATTTCAGCAGTTTGGCAGTTTGACACGCAATCCGAACCGCTGATTCGAAACAAAAGATTCGAAGTAGTGTTTTGAAATCGTCCATCACTAGTTATTTTGTTTTTTTGGTGCACAAAAAGTATTCTCGCCGCTTTATAATATTAAGGTAGAACCACTGTACTCACATGAACTGTTTTAAATATGTTTTTAGTTCCTTTCTGGGCACTGATAGTGTAAATTATCTTGGTGGGAATAGAGTCCTCACAGTCCTCATGGGGGCTGCCATTTTGAGTTCACATAATCGGCTGAATACTACAAACTTCTGTTTATCTGACAAAAAAATGCATCTTATCCACTTTGACTGCAATAAAGAAAGCAAAACACTGCACGAGTGTCACATCAAGAAATTGAAAGCTTCTGAAATCAGAAGTTGAGCATAACTTTTATTAACACCCCTGCTATTGGACACTTTTGTTTGAGGAATTAACCATGACTGACTGCTAATTTCTAGATAAACCATTAGGTGTCATTATCCAAGGCGAGTGTTATACTGTTATACTTATTCTCTCGCAAATGTTTTTCATTCCCCAGAGAAACTTTACGTTTGCTCGCAAAATGTTTGCGTTCTCCTGAGAAATTTTGTGTTCTTTCCGAGTGAACACAAAGTTTCTCTTGGTTCAGATACCCTTGGATTTCTTATGGGTTTGGGACGACATGAGGGTGAGTACTTAATGACAGAAATTTCATTTTTGGGTGAACTAACCCTTTAATGTATTCAAGTTTATTCGACCATATTGAATAATAAATTTAACTTGAACAAAAAAACAACAACAGAAAGCTGTTTGCACACATATTTTAGGTTTTTTGATTAAACATTTAAAAAAAAAAAAAAAAAAAAAATATATATATATATATTTTGTGTAATTTTGCAAACTCTGTCTACCATTTACTCTTAATCAGAGCTAAACATTCATATTGTTCCGACCCATGAACTTTATGAAGAATTCATATTGTTTAAACACATGAAATTTAACTTATTTTTTATAACCTCAACCTGTTGCATAAGGCCATAGTTTCATTCTCATTCCTCTAATAACTGCAATACCACAGTGTCTGCCAGGTTTACTATGCACATTTTAAATAATCTAGTTCATCTGTCATAAAATGTAGCCTGTCACAGTAAATTCTAGTCCCTTGAGAGCAGAGAAAATCTTTCTGTCAAGAGCCAAAATTACGAAAACTGGTTAACACACCCAACCACCATCATAAAGTTCATGGAATTGAACATTTCCTACAGTACATAAAGTGCATCAGTTAAATCTCCAGATTGTTGGTACATTTATGCACCATGTACCGTACATGTTGGCACATAGACTCAAGAATGTTGATCTGGAGATTTAACTGATGGACATGATGTACCGCCTACTTTGTAGACAGAAGGTGTTTCAAAGTCAAACTTATCTTGTGAATTTAGCTTGTTCCAGATCAATGTTATCAGCTGGAGGTGCTTTATGTCTGATGGGCTGGATCATTTTTCATGAAGGGGGGTAAATAGCTTATATCCGACTGTGGGGATGTTCTTGCATCGCCTCTTTAATTATTCAGTCAAAGAAAGCGATCCATTTGCCCAGTCAAATCCTGATACGGAGAGCTGTGCGACCACACATCGTACATTTATGGCACATCTTTGTTGGCTCATGTTCATTGGCCTTGCCTGGAAATGCTGGATCTACTTCTCTCTTCTTTTGATTTAAAACACTGCGGTTTAGAGTTTCTCTGAAAGCGATTGATCTACAGCAATTTTGCTGCATTAAACATGCATGAATTTTAATGACTGATCTGAGCCAAGCGAGCCTGTAACAGTAAAGCCTGTTTAGCCATATTGAGCCAAGAGAACTGGATGCATTTACAACTACAACCACCATGTTGAAATCCTTTTGGAGGAAACAGTTGTACTCAGCTGAAAGCAATTTAACATACATCATAGGCCTGACTCATTCACTTCTCATAAATGTGGAATGATCTTAAAATATGTCTTGAAAACAACAGAGTCTGGATTGTTAAAGGCACCAATCATAACAGAAATACTTTGTAGCATGGCGCCATCAACATATGTTTCTGTTAAATATTCTATTGCAGAAAATTAAGTGAATTACAGAATAAGTTGTTCCCTGAAAGTTATTTATTTTAATTTCTATTCTATTTTACATTCTTTTCTCTTTTTTTAGACTGTAGTGGCCTGCAAAACCTGAACTGCATCTATTTTAAGAGCAGAATAACAGGGTATATTTCGCCGTAAGCTCTGGGCCCGCGTCATCTCAAACTCCATTGCTGAATAATAGATGGCATGTGCTGTTCTCTTATTCCCAGAGGAGCTTCCTCTTCCCTCAGGCCCACGGCGATCACCTACTGGGAGGCTCCCGAACACGGTTCACTTATTGGCCAAATGGATCTCAGCCACTGCTGATATCCCTTTTTACTGCTCCAAAGACCCGGTCAAACCACACAAAATGTGCTGGGTTGGGAAAGAGAGAGAGAGAGAGAGAGAGAGAGAGAGAAAAAGGAATCTGGGGTTGTTTGCAGCTTAGGAAAGAGTATTATTAGCCGTAAAAAGAAAAAGACATTCTATATATTCTACATTCTATGACATTCTCGGGTGTTTCTTCAACTATGGGCACTTTTGACCTTGTGGATTTTTACAAACAAACTCTCACAATCTAGTGTATTTAATTTGTCCAAATTAAAAATGTATTTTATGTAAACTTGTATTGTGTTTAACCGCATTCTAATATAGAAATGAAAGTGGTAGAACCAAAATTCTTTCTTTGTCTTGTCTAATTTCATATCTAGCATTTTATATGACCTAAATACACAAAGTTAATTAATATTTTCAAATTTTTTTCCCTAATTTGACAAAATTACAGCTTGATTGGAAATGATGCACAAAAATACTTTGTTCACAAGTGCTTTTTACCTTTTACCAATTTTTTATATTTTATTCACAGCTCATATTTCATTTTAAACTCTTTACTGACAGACTTTTGTTTGGTTGTGGTGAAAATGATGCAACAACTGAGAGACATAGAGACGTAATTTGTGTAAAAAAAAAATACATAAATCATTAACACACAATAAATATTGAAATTGTTTATAAAATTGCATGATCATGGTTTGGGTTTTAAAATGTAATAAATATTTTTAAGAGTTTTTTTTTTTTTTTTTTTTTTTAAAGTTTGCAAGTGGAACAAGGATAAAATAATTGGGTAAAATAATAAAATGTGCACATATAGTATGCGTACATTTTATGGCAAATTTATTGGCTTGGTTTCCAAGACAGTTTTAATATGACAAATTTATTAGGGGAATTTTAGTTTTGGTAGAAATGACATTACAATTAAGGGTAGTAAAAAATGCAAATATATTTGTTTATTTGTTGTTTTACACAATAAATATTGAAATGGTTTATGATTAGTTCTCTCTTTATTTATATTAAGATTTTTTAATAAATTTTTATTTTTTTAAAATATTTTAAGATTAAAGGTCTCAGATAAAATCTACATGAAAGTCATTTAAAAATGAGCAAAAATAAGAATAAAAATATGACCTTCTAAAAAGAAAAGAAACTGAATCAAGTTTTGAATCAGATCTGAAGGTGAATCAGAGAACTCAGAGTATTTTATTTAATGTCCACTGTCTGAAAACCAGGCGGCAGTTTGATGCCTGTTTCCTCTCTGTGTTTTTTCCCCGTCATTTCCTTCCTGTAATCTGATCTATGAACTTTTACTCTCAGCATTCCAGGAATGACCACCCCCCCACCCCCCACCACCAAAACACACATCCTCCACCGCACAGCCATGACGAAATTCTCCACATATTGACTAAATGACTCACATTCCAATCACTTCCACATTTGTGAACTACGATAATGTGGTTCAGCTCTATTAGTGAGTCCATGGTATAATACTGCACTCTAATTCTTCATTTTTATCCACTCGAGAGGCCCAGTCTCTAATGCAGTAACATGATAGGCGAGGGCCGCAGAACGAAAGCTCGGTCGCATATTGAGCCAGTTTAGAGTTGATCTGCAATCTTTAGTTGTAGTTTTAAGTCTTATCTCCAGCTGGCCAGAGGGAAAAGCTGTAACGGGATCCTGTCCTGCAGGAGAAGGGTGGGTAGGTGGGTGGTCGGAGAAAGGCTGGAGGCATTTATGGCCAAGGGGGCCGAGGGGTCTGGAGACTGAGATTCCACCAAGTGAACCCCCCTCGGTGGATTGGGGGGGGTCGCATTTGTGCTCAAGAGAATGTGTGTTTGGGGGGGGGGAGATTGCGCATTACATACATACCAGTGAAGAGGTCTGGCTTTCACAACCATTCTCATCCTGTCTTGTTCACACACACACTCAGTTTTTTTTCTACCCAAACGTTGGGTTGAAACGTGTTCTCAAACAAGAAAAAATGCACGGCGGGACTTGATTTTGTTCATCGATGTAATGTCACTTCCTGTTGTAATCGCTCTCCCATGCATGTTTGTAGAACCATCTATAAGGATACCAGTAGACATGGATATAAGAACACTTTCCAACTTTATTTATGCATCATTCTCTCCAGTCGCATACAGGTGACTCACACATACACTTTTTCAACACTACAGAATAAATTAAATACTTATAGGCCTGCATTACAATCTGGAATTGATTGGATTGTTGTGGTTTGCTATTGCTGCAATCTGAGAGAAGAGATGTCATTGCAAGAGGGAGAGGAAGTTATTTTGATTAAAGATTACGACGGCATATGCATTTTGTTTTATAATACATACTGCAACATTCAATAAAAAAAATAAGAATTATCAATTTTGATTTCATATTGCTTTAAAATATGTTCTCAAGAACTCTTTGTGTGTGTGTGTACGTGCGTTTTTGTGATTTATGAGCACACAAATTTGTATAATGACATGGGTATTACAATGGTATTACGACGTAAACATGAAATATAAGGACATTTCATGAGTCCTCATATTTAAAATAGCTTTAAAAACATACTAAACAATGTTTTATTAAAAATGTAAAAATGCAGAATGTTTTCTGTGATGGGTAGTGTAGGGGAATAGAATGTACAGTTTGTACAGTATAAAAACCATTACGCCTATGGACTGTCCTCACTTTGTAGGCAAAACAAACCTGCATGTGTGTGATTCAGGTAAACCCTACATTATGGATACAAAATGTCCCCACAAATATGGCAATCTCCAAAATCCTTGTCCTTGTGGGGACATTCAACTAAGGGATGTTTTTTGAAAATGTAAACATGCAGTAAGTTTTCTGTGACTGGTAGGTTTAGTATACAAATTCATTATGTCTATGGAATATCCCCATAAAACATCCAACATGTGTGTGTGTGTGTGTGTTTATAGGAAGGTTATATGGAGTCAGGAATCTTTCGGCTATCAGAAACGTGGGATGGTGGTCTGAGGTTCGTAGTTCCGCTGTTGAACATCAGCCCAGCACCGGCTCAGATTTCAGCAACACACTGAACTTGAATAAAACGTTACTTTTAAATGTTAAATTGTTATTTCTAAATTGTTTGTTAAATGAGTTTAAATGTACAGTAGGTGTATATGAATAAAAACTGTATAAAACAATGTATTTAAAACTGTATTCATAAACAAAAGACGTACACTGTTAACAAAAACATGTTCCAAGAATGTTCCCATTAAAGGGGACCTATAATGCCCCTTTTACAAGATGTAATTTAAGGCTCTGGTGTCCCCAGAATATGTCTGTGAAGTTTCAGCTCAAAATACCCCACAGATCATTTATTATAGCTTGTCAAATTTGCCCCTATTTGGGTGTGAGCAAAAATATGCTGTTTTTGTGTGTGTCCTTTTAAATGCAAATGAGCTGCTGCTCCCTGCCCGCTTTCCAAAAGAGGGCGGAGCTTTAACAGCTCGCACTTGGGTTGCTCAACAACAAAGCTGGAGAATCTTACGCAGCCAAAAATATTATAATAAGGGGCGGTAATATTATAATAAGATCCCCTTCCTACGTCACAAGGGGAGCGAAATCTGAGCAGCGCGTTTTTTCACATGCTTGCAGAGAAAGGCTTGCCAAAACAAACGTACTGGGTTGTCCTTTTTCACGTTTTCTGGGTTGGTAGATGCACCGGGGACCCGATTATAGCACTTAAAAATGGAAAAAGTCCGATTTTCATGCTATGTCCCCTTTAAGTCATAAAAACATTTTTATTTCTGAATGTTCAAAACATCCGTTGTTTTTTTTTATATTTTAAAAATGTTTTTTTCTTGGTTATACGTACGTACATTCTATTTTATAATTTTGCAAACATTATGGGAACGTTACTTTTGAATATTCTCTTAACATTCAGAAACGCACTGTAGGGCCTAGAGTATTTAAAAAAATGTTTCAGGAAAAAAATTTCTATGAACAATGTATACATAACATTTTTGCACTTACATTTGGAGAAATTTTTAAAGACAAGATAGCTTTTTTGTTCATAACTTTGAGCTGGGTGGTTGTGTATTGTATTTTACAAAATTTTATAGGATTTAAGTTCATGTGGAAATATTATCCAGGTGAAAATAAGCTAGTATGTTATTCCTGTAAAAATAAACTGCCACATATCAACCCATTATGCTGTGTTAAATGAACAACCCAATATGCTAGGTTAGAATAAGCCACGGTTGGATTTGTCCATATATGACCCATGTGGGTTGCAAAACAAATTTTTAGAGTGCACAAACCTTCCCCCCTTTTCTCATGCTAACTGTTGTATGATATCTAGCACATACTCTCACCCTCACCAGGGGTTTATGATTGCTTTTAACACATTCCTTGCATGTGCTAATGTAAGATCAGTTTCACATACTTAAACTTATAATCTCCGTTGGTAACAGAGATGAACCCGTTGGGTAAATGACTAATGCGCATGATGGAGTCTGTGGTTATGAAAGCGTTGTGTTTCTCACGTTTAGCAGTACGGATTGCTGTCTCGCAGCCGTATCGTATCACTTCTTGCCAAAAGAAGATGGAAAGGAAGCACTGTTCTAGGTGAAGGGTCAGTCTTGCATTATAAAACAAATGTTTTCACATGCTACGTGCGTATCCCATGTTTCTCTCTGTCCTGTCCCTCCCCCTGCTGTGGTATTAGAATATTATGAGACAGACCTCCTCATTGTTATGGACTGCATTCCCCATGATCCTCCCTGTCACTCATCAGCCCCTATATAGCACACACACACACACACACTTACCTGCCTTACTCACCTGAGGATTCCTTTCGTTACCAGACCAAAGACTTTCCAGTCATTGTCCTGTCAAGTCAGTTACAGTGCTCAGCGTAAATGAGTACATCCCCTTTGAAAAGTAACATTTTAAACAATATCTCAATGAACACAAAAACAATTTCCAAAATGTTGACAAGACTAAGTTTTATATAACATCTGTTTAACTTATAACATGAAAGTAAGGTTAATAATATAACTTAGAGAACAAAATTTTCAGTTTTACTAAAATTAGGGTGATGTAAAAATGAGTACACCCCACTGAAAGTCTCTGGAGCAAAGCTAAATTTTAGACTACAAATGTCTAATTTAACAAGAATTCAACCACAGGTGAGTCTAATTATTCATTACACAGGTGTCCAGCAGACAGTTGACTATAAAAGGGTGTTAAAACCCCTTCCCATTTCATGCTGTCAGCAATGGCACCACATGGAAGAGAAATGTCACAAGACCTGAGAAAGAAAATAATTTCTTTACACCAGAAAGGTGAAGGCTACAAGAAGATCAGCAAAGCTTTACTTATCAGTCAGAATACTGTAGCAAAATTGGTACAAAAATTTAAAAAAGATAAAACTGCAACCATCTCACAGAGACGTCCAGGTCGTCCACGGAAGTTAACACCTCGACAGGAGCGTCTTCTGATGAGAAGGGTTGAAGAAAATCGGCATGCAAGTACACTGCAGTTATCTAAAGAAGTATTAAGCCAAACTGGGATGACTATTTCCCGTGACACAATACGGCGTACACTGCAGAGGAATGGCATGCATGGGTACCGTCCACGAAAGAAGCCTCTCCTAAAGCCCAGGCACAAAAAAGCCTGCCTAGAGTTTGCCAGGGCACATGCTAACAAAGATGAAGACTACTGAGACTCTATACTCTGGAGTGATGAGACCAAGATAAATGTTTTTGGAACTGATGGCTTCAAAACTGTATGGCGTCGCAAAGGTGAGGAATACAAAGAAAAATGCATGGTGCCTACAGTGAAACATGGTGGTGGCAGTGTCCTTATGTGAGGCTGCATGAGTGCTGCTGGTGTCGGGGAGCTGCATTTCATTGAAGGCATCATGAATTCACAGATGTACTGCTCTATACTGAAAGAGAAGATGCAACCATCTCTCCGTGCCCTTGGTCGTCGTGCACTTTTCCAACATGACAATGATCCTAAACACACATCTAAGGCCACTGTTGGATTTCTGAAGAAGAACAGGGTGAAAGTGATTCAGTGTCTCCACATGTTGAGCATCACTCTCCATCCAGCATCCAGTCTCTAAAAAAGGTCATTCTTGAAGAATGGAAAAAGTTAGATGTTGCAAAATGTCGCCAACTTGTTCATTCCATGCCTAGAAGACTTGGTGCTGTCATTAAAAAACATGGAGGCCATACAAAGTACTAGATGTAGTAGTTTTTGTTGTGGGGTGTACTCATTTTTGCATCACCCTAATTTGAGTAAAACTGAAAAATGTGTAATCTAAATTATATTATTAACCTTACTTTCATGTTATAAGTTAAACAGATGTTATATAAAACTTAGTCTTGTCAACATTTTGGAAATTGTTTTTGTGTTCATTGAGTTCATTATTGTTTAAAATGTTACTTTTCAAAGGGGGTGTACTCATTTACGCCGAGCACTGTATATCCTTGTCTGCTGCCCTGTGTGTTGTTGTCATCTTCGTACAACCTAAAAAAGAGAAGACTGTATCACTATCCATTACATTATTCTGAAATCATCTGCCAAAGTCTCTACTCACTTGCTATTGTGTCTGTTCTTGCTGTTCCCATGTGTTGTTGATGCGTCATCGTCATTGTTTCTGTGCCATATCGTTACACAAGGCCGTGAGGGGGGAGGGGGGTGAACAGTGAAGGAAATTCCAGGTCTAATTTTAGTTGGGAAATAATCATTTTTTAAACTATTTACAAATAATATTTGCATTAAAATATGCACACATGTTGTACTTTTATGTGTATTCCTAATATGTCGAAAACGTTACAGACTCAGTTAGGAATTACATGAATCACGTAGCCTAAATGCATATCTTCAATTCAAAACGGCCATAATTGAGAAAAAAGTCGAGCAGCTTGCATCACTGGATGTTACTGTCGGTCCGTTAACATTTCTATAGCAAAACAGCTGACATGAAATTAAATGTTTCGTTATTTACATCTTACCTGACGCTAAACTCTAAACTGACGCTTCGCGCTGGAATTCACGCTCTGCTTCTGTGAACAGTAAACCCCGCCTACTTTGATTTGATTGGCCATCTCAATCTCAAATTGATCTGCTGCTTGGTGGATGCCTAATTAGCATAACAGGCATGCATAAATAGCATAAATGCATCATGAATGAAAAGCATTGCAAAACAATTTCTGCAACACAGACTACAATACATTAAATGCAGTAAGGAAATTATCAGGAATTCACTGTAAGTTGTATTAGATATAAGCATAATAAATTTATAAATGTTTGTAAAAAAATTTCTAAAATACAACCCATTAAATACAATGAGGAAAGCATGGTTTCATGCAGTGAATTGGCTGTTGAGAGCATGAAACCATCAAAATAAGGTAGACATTTAGACATTTAAAAATAATATGTATTATTATTTTGAATAAAAAGCATTTTGATACCATGTTAATTCGCCACAATGTCCAGTAACGCTGCATAATCTTGGTCCTGAAGCAAAACCAGTTGAGAACCACCAAGTACTTTCTCTGATGATTATTTGTGAAATCATAAACAGGAAGAGACACTGCTTAGCCTTAATGACAGGTGGTTCTAATATAGACTGAGGCTCAGCATATCTGATTCGATTAGTAGAGAGATCGATTTCCACAGGAAGTCATCCTACACCTCTCACTGTGCCACTTCCTGTTGGGGGCTGTACCAGAGGAAGAGTTGCTCAAGTTTCACATTAGAAACAGTTTCATACCAGAAACTGATATCAATCTAATCTGAAGGAGATTTAAATGCTACAAGGCTTTAGGTTGATACATATCATGACTGACAGCTAGCAAAACTGCATGCTCTGGGTGTTGTATCTGTGTCACGCCCCATATCTCTCCACAGGACTTTCTGCGGGTGAGAAGGATGCTGCCACCCTCTGGAGAACATTTAGTTTTTGCCAGGACAAGAGGTCTCCTTTGAACTTTGCCCTGAGGTCATGCCTAACTCTCACAAGCGCTGGAGTCCTGTGGGGATAATTACTAGAACAGACACCTCAGCAGCCGTGGAAACACTCAGGAGCTCTGCTGTGATTGGTGGACGGGCTCCTTTCTACTGGTCATATTCTGAACTCTGACCTGCCGAGAATTTATTGTTAAGTAATTAGTGACACAATTCTGAATGGTATTTTTTAAATTAATTCTGAATCAGTTTAAGAATTATTATTATTGCAATGCACCAATGAAAGAGCTCGTACAAAATGGTAGGATTAATCGTTTGACAGTCCTAATATTAATTAAAGCCACTTCTTAATCAAGAAGTAATTGCACTGTTATCATAAAATGTTGTGTTGTGGAATTTTGTATACATAAAAAACAATGTGTTCGTAACGGCCTGTGACAATGGCTGCATTCAAAATCGCATACTTCCTAAGTAGGCGAAAAACAGTATGTGACAAAAGAAGTATGTCCGAATTCACAGTACTCATAAAAGAGTAGGCAAAAAGTACTCAGATGACTTACTACTTCCAGCGAGATTCTGAAGTGTGCACGATGGACACTGTACTATCCCATGTGGCCACGGGGGAGGATTTGTGAATGGCAGTGAAGCAAAGTAACTGACGCTGATAGGTCACATGATAATTACAATATGGCGAATGTAGTACTTCCGGATTACATTCATACTACACATATTCATACTATATAGAGCGGCCATGAAGTCATTACTTAATCAAAATAAGTACCTACTCAAGAGAGTATGTGATTTCGGACGCAGCCCAAGTGTTTTTATTTCAAGTCCAGTGTTCCCCCTAGGGGTCAATGGAGGTCCTGCAGGAGGTCTGTGGGCAGATGTGTAAAGCACATAAAATTCGAACTGATGCTCACTGCAGAGCCAAATGACGCCCAGCTCCCCCTCTCTGCATGTAATGGGTGGAGCTTGACCTGGTCCACCTCCACCTCTCTGGACCTAATAGGTGGAGTTATATTTAGCGATAGGGTTATGGGTTAGGGCAGTGGCGAGGCTACATAAGGGCCAGGGTGGCACTGGCACACTCAGATTGACAGCTGGTCCACCCAATCAAATGAGACACAAAATAATTATTTTTGGAAAAGAAGAAAAAAAAAATCACGCATACATAACAATAATAATCGCTCAACATGAATTTAGCGGATGACACTTCCGAAACTTTGCAGCATGTGTACGTGGCCGCTGCGAATAAAACAGAAGATTTATTTAAATTCTGATATATATATTGCCTAGAAAGCGTGCAAAGAGCGCTCGCTTTATCACTAAACAGCTGTCGCTCATCTTAGTTCATTGGGATGACAAGATCTCACAAAGTTCTTTTATAATCAATGAATCTGTCTACACTGCACAATAAATCTCTTATTTACATAATGTCTACACTTTTTTGTTATAAAGCGAGGATTTACAAGCGTGCAGAACTCTGGCTTTAAGCGGATTCTAACCTAAATGCCTCTGATTGGCCATTGCGTTCAAGAAATCAACAGACATGTCTGTGATTGGCTACATTGCTCAACACTGCAAAAAACACTGTAAATAGAAACCTTTGACACTCCGTATATTATTACCTTCATTTATTGTTCTTATTCTGTTATTATTACATTGGTTGTTTTATTAATTAACGGATTTTGTTATTTTCAATAAACAGTTGGCTGACAATAAGGCAAATTAAACTAGTCTTAATTGTCAAATTATTTTAGCCTATAGGCCTATTGTAAAATGTAATTTGAGAGTTAGCATTGAGGTCCACCCTATTTCACCAAGGTCCACTCACTTTAAAATTTTTGGCCTCGCCACTGGGTTAGGGTGTGGTTGGACCTTCTAGCTCCACCTAAGAGGGGGAACTGGACGTCAAGCTCCACCTATTGGCTCTGCAGTCTCTAAAAATGTTTTATTTATTTCAAAATTTATTTCTAATTCTTAGTGCATTCTTAACTTATGATCATATGAACTTTATGATCCTTAAGCATTATATAAGGTGATTATAATTACAGCTTGATTGGAAATGGTAAACAAAAATACTTTGTTCACAAGTGATATTTATGTTCAATTTTTTATATTTTAGTATAAAATAATTCATCTCAACCTCTTTACTGACAGATTTTTGTTTGCTTGTGGTGGAAATGATGCAACAACTAAGAGACTTAGTTGTAAATTTGTGTAAAAAAGTACATAAATCATTAACACACCATAAATATTGAAACTGTTTTTGAAACTGTGTTATCGTGGATTTTTAAAATGTAATAAATATTTTTAGGTTTTTAAAAATATTTTAAACATTAAAGGTGGCAAGTGGGACAAGGATAAAATAATAATAATGTACACATGAAAGGCATTTAAAAAGTAGCAAAAGTAATATGGTTTCCAAGTTTTAATGTGACAATATATAAATGAATTAAATTGAGCCTTTATGGGTACCCTGTGTTGACGAAACAGTCTGGATGGAGGTCCCTACATCAGGAGAAAAAGGATCACAGCTCAAGTCTTCCATCTAGTGGTTATTAACTCTCATTACATCACAGCAGAGCTATACATCGAGAGAAAACACGAGCTGAATGGCGCTGTTGCGTCAAGAAACTGGGTCCCGTGGGTCACAGTTGAGACTTGAGTTAGACAAAGGTGAACCTAATGTTAATGTCACGAATTAATTTTCTAAGGGAGAACTGTAATGGACATATGGAGCAAAAGCGTGAATTGTATATTTCTAATTTAAATTATGTAGCTAACTAAATATAAATTTATTTTTAATTAAATTTTGTTGCAAAATGTTTTGTGCATTTCCAGTTTCAAAATAAACAATAAAAAATAAACAAAAATAAAATAAAATAAAATAAAATAAAATCCTAACAAAAATTCCCACTGTCCAAGTAGCCACTGTCCAAGTGAAACAACAAAAATATCTTTAAGCTTCGTTGTATACGATCCAAAATAAAGGTGCAAATTAGAGGGAGGTCCATCATGAACAGATGCTTCTCTGTTGTCACACAATTATCAGATGTTTCTCTGCATTGATCATCTGAGGTCATGAGAACCCACACTGATGGGATGATGGAGGCAGAATTTTGAGTGCAGGGCAGCAGGAGGCTAAATCTCCTGCTAGGTGTCGAAATTGCCTGGAGGGAGAAGAGGAAATGAAAGGGAAAAATATGTTAGTGTAAAAACAATGAACAAGAGTAAACACTCGCTTATTATCCTCCTCGTTTGTGAAGTGAGGCATTTTGGCAATTAGAATAGAATAGAATAGAATAGAAACGTCCACTGGCAACTAGTAAATGCTGATAAAGTATATGAAGCACTAAAACTAAATACTTCGGCATATTTAATACAAAAAAACTGATGAACTGTATGATATTATGTTATATTTTGTGTGATGTAGCTCTAAATACTGATAATTATTTAAACGTTTAAGAGACTTTTATTTTGAAAATCTGATCTCCCTGCCCTGTGTAAACCCTGTTGTGGTACGTTTCACGGTGGTAATTCTGGCTGATTCATTGTAGTCGGGCTGAAACTCAGCTGGCATTCTGACATTTTCTCACTCTCTTTGCACAGGTAAAAGATAATATACATTTACTATCATAAAATAGTTGTTTATGGAATACTGTAGTCTGCGGGAGGCTGTTTATGTGATTATAAACGCTTAGTATATTGTTGAGTGATTTAGCCTCTGTAGCATCATTAGCCTTTCATACAGTTGTTTAGAGGTTAAATTAAGTTATAAATAAATAAAATCAAAGTTATTTTCTTATTTTTCTCTCTATTATATGTCTACACTTTGTCGTTTTCCCGTTGTTTATGTGCTCATAAGTTTCATGTGACTGTGTAAATAGCACAATGCTAAATAGCTTAGCATGTTAGCAATTGAGGTCTGGCTGTGAATTAAAATCCTGTCTGACATGTGTATAGCAAAAATAAAGGCATTTTAATATTAATATTAGGGGTTGACACCTTGTAATGTTTTATTAGTTACAGTTTAAAAACATTTAATTGTGATATGTAGGTGTTTTTGTATACCTACTATATCTACTTTGTGAATGTTCATGACTCATTCATAACCGTGTCCAGAGCCTTTAATATGAAAAAATTGACAAGCTTGTAAACTAAAGACATCCTCTTTTATATGTGTCTAGATCTAAGGAATGGACCGGCTTTTGCGGCTTGGAGGGGGGATGCCGGGACTCAGCCAGGTAATAATATTTGATATTAAGATATAATTGATAAACATGATGTTTTGAGTGGCATCTCTACTGTGAGTGACAGCTGAATGCTGAAAATTGCATCACACAGCACATCAACACTGATGTTTACTACAACTTTTATCACTCACACATTGAGATACTGGTGGGAAATAGTCGCTGACTTTCTCCATAATGCACTTGCTCTGACTGTCATGTTATCGTTGTATATTTAAAAATTGATAAATGTCCTTTAAAAGGTTTTCATTAAGCTGACTGGTCTTACAAAACGTGAAACTGTTCAATCTAAAATTAAAAGTCTTATTTTAAGAATAAACCTGGTTAAATTTCATTAAAAACAACAAACTCTTTGATATGTCCTGCCCAATTATCTATCAATAGAAGATACTCTGAAAATAAAAACACTACCATTCAAAAGTTTAGGGTCAGACTCAGTAAGATTATTTTGGTAACACTTTACAGTAAGGTCCCATTAGTTAATGCGTTAACTGGCATGAACTAACAATGAGCAATACATTTGTTAAAGTATTTAATAATCTTTGTTAACGTTAATAAAAATCCACCTGTTCATTGTTAGTTCATGTTAGCTCATGTTAGCTCAGGTCCATTAAATATAAACGGATACAGCTTTTGATTTTTAAAACGTATTAGTAAATGTTAAAATTAACAAATTATAACGAATAAATGGTTTAGAAGCATTTTTCATTGTTATTTCATGTTATCTAATGTAGTTAACTAATGAAACCTTATTGTAAAGTGATAGCATTATTATTTTTTTTTTTAAATAAGTAATTTTTTATTCAGCAAGGTTGCATTAAATTGAAGTTGAAAAGTGACAGTAAATTTATTTATAATTTATGCATTTCTATTTCAAATAAAGGCTGTTCTTTTGAACTTTTTATTCATTAAACTTTCATGGTATAACAGTTTCCACAAAAATATAAACCAGCAACCAGTTTTTTAAATTTTTTTAGCATTGATAGAAATGTTTCTTGTTCAGTAAATCAGCGTATTAGAATGATTTCTGAAGGATCATGTGACACTGAAGACTGGATTAATGGCTGCTGAAAATTCAGCTTTGATCACAGGAATAAATTACATTTTAAAATAATTTAAAACGTCTTTTTTAAAAATATTTTAAAACAGTTATTTTGAATTGTAATATTTCACAATATTACTGTTTTTACTGTATTTTTCATCAAATAAATGCAGCCTTGGCGAGAACATTAAAAAATCGTACCGACCCCAAGCTTTTGAACAGTAGTGTATATAATTAAACACTATCTCATGCTGAAAAACAACAATCTGAAAACCAACCTAAGCTTGTTTAACCAGGTCTAACCTGGTTTAAGCTGGTGACCAGATGAAATGTGCCTGGCTAAAACTCTTTATAACCAGGGTGGGAGATCAGCTATGGCTATCACACCAGCTTAGACCGTTTTAAGATGTTTTTTTGTTGTTGTTGTTCCAGCAAAGTTTAAAGCATTTGATTTATACTTAATGACATCTTTATTATTGCAAACACTTCCTATTAGTTAAAATTTCTGTGCTTGAGATTTCCAAGGAACTTCACATGAGCATAGATGTGTCAGGTGGTAAGCAGGTGCACAAATAGGATGCTTTTTTGGGTGGTGTTATTGAAGAGGGTGTCGGTATTCTGAGAGTGTCCTCATGTGGTTTTTCTCAAGGCCTGTGCGTGATGGGTAGAGAGACGTCTCTCAGCTCTCTCTGCCAATTAACACTTCCAGTAACAGGCTGCCTCCCTCTGATTCACACCCCACTCCAGCACGGAAGAGAGCGAGAGGGGGGGAAAAACACCCGTGATTCCTTTCTTTTCAATCGTGCTGGTTTCATACTCTTATTTCCGTTTATAGCTGCACATGCTTAATGTTTAAAATGTAATATTTCATAAAGGATTGATTGGATTTTGGACAGTGTTGATTGGATTTGTGCAGTTCCATATTGACTTTTCTCAGTCCTAGTGTGCTCTGATTGGCACATATATCCATATGGTCTGTGTGTGTATTTTATGATAATTGAGGTACATAAATGTGTACATGACAATTACACAAGGGTCACTTAACCTCTAAACTATGTTTCCCAAGCTGATAGATGGATTTCACAGGATATCTCTTCACTCCTTTGTTTGTTGAGCATCACACTAGCATTAATCCTGTGCTTTAGGTGGCAGCTGTCAATCAGACCGTACTGACAGTCGGCACCTCTCAATCTGTGAACATTTCCTGCCACAATTTTGATTTGAATACATTTTTATTTATTTATTTTTTTTTATTTTTCAACAATGATAACATATAACTTCCTCCACAGGATGACTTGAAAATATTTAAATGAATACATTATTATGAATATACTACAATAATCAAACTAAAATATAAAATAAAATTCTAAAAATTACAATCAGGTAAACTGCAATCTTTTCTTTCTCTTCCCATAAAAAGCTAAATAATATTGTTCTTATTGAAGAACATGCAGTTCTTGGAATTTCTGGAATCACAAAATGAATAATGGTTTTATATATATATATATATATATATAAAACCAACACTCCCCGTTTCTGTTAATAAAAAATGTTTTGGAAACAAGCAGCTTTGTTATATATCATGTTTCATCAAAAACACTCCCCTATAAAAATAATATAAGTGCATCTTTTTATTGCCATTATCAATTTTATTACACTTGTTACATTTGTTTACAGATTTATTACATTTATTACTATCACATTTTTTCAGTCTTTAAGATCCGCTAGTCACATTCTTCTCACAGTATTCGTAGATGTTTTGAAGAACCTTGTTAATAAGCTGACTAATTAATGACTCTGTTGACACCTGGTATTAACATCCACCTCAAATGTGTCAAGGTTAGGGTCTCTGATTTTGTGATTACTTGCATTAATTTGTTTTACTGCATGTTGATGTCACACATACCAAAGATAGATCTTTTAAAACTGTACCTAGCTTGAAAAGGTAATTTATCCCCATGATTGCACGTGTATTTTGCACTTTCTGAGGCGGATGTTAGTACTAGATGTAAATAGATCCAGTGCAGGTCGGATGATCCGTTTACTAGCATTAAACTCATGTTTCACCGAGGGCTGATATTTATGGCAAGCCTGTTTGACTTTTAATCATTCATAGTAAATGAGTTTTTGATGTCAACAATTCAATTTTCACTAGTTCAAATTGTACAAGTAAAAATATCTGTATTTGTATTTGAATGGCAGATCATTGGAATATTTAACTAGTGCAAATTCAGCATTAAGTTTTTAATAGTTTAATTATTTTTGTTAGCCAAAATTCATATTTTGTAAGTATGTAATTTTTGATATCAAGAATTCACATTTTTTCTTGTGGAAATTGAATTGTTGATTTTAAAAAAAACTAGCTTCCTGGGGATGGTTAAATGTCAAATCGGCTTGCAACATATATGAGCAGTGTCTTGCTAAGGAGATTTGACTCCCTTGGACTGAAGTTTAACTGTGTGTGTTTTTTGCAGGGTCCTCCCACAGATGCCCCCGCTGTGGACACAGCTGAACAGGTGTACATCTCCTCCCTCGCCCTGCTGAAGGTCAGGATACACACAGTTCCTCTCTCACACACTTTCTCTTTCATACCTGTTCTCGTGCTGTGTAAAACATAGTGTAACTGTACTGGTTAATTTCTCCTGGTTTTGGTATTGTCATCATGGAAAATACATTGTATGTTGCTATTAGGGGTGTATGATTAGACTAATTTGAGGCCACTAACATAATTTTAATGCTGTGATTGGTCAATACCAATTTGATTTTCTATATTTGGGAGCAGAAGCATTAAAGGGGTCATGACATGGATTTTTATTTTTATTAGTTTAATATGTTCCTTGAGGTTGATTTAAAATATTAATAAAGTTTTTGCCCAAAAAAACAAATATGTATGCGGAAAAAATGATTATTTTCAACCCTCATTCTGACCCTCTGTCTGAAATGATCTGTTTTTAGGGGGCGGCTCAGTAAATGGCCACTGTTATGATTGGCTGATGTAAAACTGTTCATTGAGGAGGAAGTCATATGCAAATGTATTTGCCCATGTGACATCACAGATCCCACTATCTAAAAATGATATTTTTGAAGCTTGATTAAATAAATACTTTGTTTATAATGAGGAATATGTTTTAAAGGGTTAGTTCACCCAAAATGAGAATTCTGTCATTAATTACTCACCTTCATGTTGTTCCACACCCGTAAGACCTTCGTTCATCTTCAGAACACAAATTAAGATGTTTTTGATGAAATCCGAGAGCTAAATGACTCGTCCATAGACAGCAATATAATCACCACTTTCAAGCTCCAGAAAGGTAGTAAAGACATTGTTAAAACAGTCGACGTGACTGCAGTGGTTCAACCTTACTTTTATGTGTCAAAAGATAAAGGCAAATTTGAGTTCTCATGTCATAACCCATTTAAGAGAAGAACCACCATTGTTATTTTTCCGCTTTCATTCCATCTGTTTGTTTGTGTGTGTAGATGTTGAAACATGGCCGTGCTGGTGTGCCAATGGAAGTCATGGGTCTGATGCTGGGAGAGTTTGTGGATGATTACACTGTACGTGTGATTGACGTGTTTGCCATGCCGCAGTCAGGAACGGTGAGTGAAAATTTTCCCAACAACTTGATATCCTGGTATACTCTATCAGGGTCACTGCAGGTCCTTAAAAAGTTTTAAATTCAGTTTCAAATTTAAGGCCAATTAAATATCTTAAAGGGTATAAGAAAGTCTTAATTTTCATTTCCAGAGGTCTTAAATTTCGGGACAGAAAAGCAGGAATCACGATAATGTGATTATTAAACTTCAAAAGGCTATGATTTAATTGTGAGCACTGTAAGTTTCAAAGTAAAAACGCAACACTGCTGCATGTTCTATAGGCTTATGGTTTCAGAGCAGTTCGCAATTGAGCACCACACATTTATGCCAAGCGATTGCTTATGATCTACTGTTTACGAATTATGACAGTGTGTACCTTATGGTCTTTATCTCATACCTGCAAACTAGTATTTCTAAAAAAACATCAGGGTAACTGTTATATTTCTGCTGTTCCATTAATGCCACCTACTGTCAGAGAGTTATATTGCGTTTTCATTCAGCCTAATGTACATTCTAAAAATCGAAACAAATAGGAATATATATATATATATATATATATATATGTATATATAAAATTGTCATTTTTACGGTCATTTTATGGTTTGGATGTTACCATAGATTTTGCTATGTCCTGCCAGTGTGGTATTAATTTTATTTGTGCAGGTCTTAAAGGATTAGTCCACTTTCAAATTAAAATTTCCTGATAATTTACTCACCCCCATGTCATCCAAGATGTCCATGTCCTTCTTTCTTCAGTCGAAAAGAAATTAAGGTTTTTGATGAAAACATTCCAGGATTATTCTCCTTATAGTGGACTTCAATTGGCCCCAAACAGTTGAAGGTCAAAATTACAGTTTCAGTGCAGCTTCAAAGGGCTTTAAACGATACCAGACGAGGAATAAGGGTCTTATCTAGCGAAACGATCGGTCATTTTCAAAAAAAAATTAAAATGTATATGCTTTATAAACACAAATGATCGCCTTGCAAGTGCTTCCGCCAGACCGCACTTCCGTAGTCTTCAAAAAGCTTACGCTCTATGTCCTACACCTTCCCTATTCAACTTACGGAACGAATGTGGTGCCAGTTCCATTTTTTCCGTAACTTGAATATGGAAGGCATAGGACATACAGCGTAAGCTTTTTGAAGAATAGGGAAGTGCGGTCTGGAGGAAGCACTTGCAAGGCGATCATTTGTGTTTATAAAGCATATACATTTTAATTGTTTTTTTTAGAAAATGACCGATCGTTTTGCTACATAAGACCCTTATTCCTTGTCTGGTACCCTTTGAAGCTGCACTGAAACTGTAATTTTGACCTTCAACCGTTTGGGGCCAATTGAAGTTCACTATAAGGAGAATAATCCTGGAATGTTTTCTTTAAAAACCTTAATTTCTTTTCGACTAAGAAAGAAGGACATGGACATCTTGGATGACATGGGGGTGAGTAAAGTATCAGGAAATTTTCATTTGAAAGTGGACTAATAAATTTAGCCTTAAATTTGATTTTAAAGACCCTGCAGATACTCTGATTACTATTGTATTTCTAAAGATGTCACATTTGAATCATCGTATTTGACAGCAAGCTTTAGTGTGTTTTATACTCCACAGTGTTTACCTGTGATCCTAGAGTGATTCCGACTGGTTGTTGTGTTGACAGGGTGTGAGCGTTGAGGCCGTGGACCCTGTTTTTCAAGCCAAGATGTTGGATATGTTAAAGCAGACGGGAAGGTGAGAGAATCTGAGTGAAGATGAAAACCTGTTCTGATATAAAACTGTATGTCAGATAATGAGGGTTTGCGATCTCTGTGTAGGCCTGAGATGGTGGTGGGCTGGTACCACAGTCACCCTGGTTTTGGCTGCTGGTTGTCGGGTGTGGACATTAACACACAGCAGAGTTTTGAGGCGCTGTCGGAACGCGCTGTTGCCGTGGTGGTCGATCCCATCCAGAGCGTCAAGGGAAAGGTAGCGGCCTTTAAACATACGCAACACTCGTTTTAAAATAATTGGTCATTATCTAGAAGTGTTTCCATTTTTGGGTCTCCTATTTCTTTAAACACACACTTACAGATGTTACCACTTCACACACACATTTTGCAGAGATTCTTCTTTCTTTTCTTCTGTATATGTGAACGTGCGCTCACACTTCTTGTCAGAGTGTGAGAGTGCCTGGATGTCTGTGATTTTTCTTGTCTGCTTGCCGCTGTGAGCTCTTTTAGCACTCTGAACCATGTGAGATAGTGTGAGGACTCCATCTCTCCCATCAGTCCTGTGTAGGAGGATGGGTACAGGAAGAGGAGATGGTGTTATAAGAAGAGGAAGGGGGCATTAATAAATGATGAAAAAGAGAGACAGAAAATAACATGCAATGCAGATATAGTTCAGTTTGTGGATGTAAAAAATTTTTTTAAGGCTGACCAACAATAACATGCATATAGAAATATATTAAATGTTACAAAAGATTTCTATTTCAAATAAATTCTGTTCTTCCATTCTATTCATCAAAGAATTATGACAAAAATTGTATCATGGTTTTCACAAAAAAAATATTAAGTAACACAACTTTATAATAATAATAATAATAATAATAATCATAATCATAATGATAATAATAATGTTTCTTGAGCAGCAAATCAGCATATTAGAATGATTTCAGAAGAATCATGTGACACTAAAGACTGGAGTAATGATGCTGAAAATTCAGCTTTGACATCACAGGAATAAATTACACTTAAGTATATTGAATTGTAATAATATTTCAATATATCTAGTTTATATATTTTTATAAATAACTATATATATATTTTTATATATATTTAGTTCATATATTTTTATATATACAAATATATTTTAAAATATATATATATATATATATATATATATAGTTTTTTACTGTGTTTTTAATGAAATAAATGCAGCCTTGGTGAGCATAAAAGATTTCTCTCATAATGATATTGTACATTCTTTATGATGCTTATATTATTGTTATACATCTATTACAATAATTTATTATTTATGTGCAAAGAGAGTCAAATTGACCGATAATATAATTTATTTTTACTTGACATATTTGAGTGGTGGAGGGAGGACAGGAATTAAACATTTAGCTGAACTTTAACTTTAGCTTTAGTATTTGATCTGAAAGGTTTCATTGAATTGCACTTGTTTGTTTTCTGTTTTAAAATATTCATGCTCCACACCTCCAGAGTATCATCACGTCTCTGTGAACACAGTACAAGTGGTTTAAAAAGGGTTTGTGAGTTCTTCATGTTGTCAGCACTACATGGTCTGTCTGTCTTTCTCCTGTGCCTGATGATAATTCACCCTCCGAGCATCACACACTCACACCGGCGCACGTCCCGGCACAGGGAACGTCCCCCTCAGCACAGATGTGGGGCACTGCAGGATTTTACACCAGTTCGTTCAGTCAGGATCTAACGAGTCCCCAGGGTTCAGGAGGCGTTACTTTATGTACTCTTCCACACAATCTGCTTCCTCTCCTACTTAACACTCTTTTGTCCAAGACAAAAACTCTATTCAAGATCCCATCACTGTGATTTGGTCCAAGGCTTTATTTATGTTAAAGTTTATTTATTTTTTATATTTTTTATGTTTATTTATTTATTAAGTTTACTTTATTTATCTTTTTTTTTTTAAATTGCTTTTTATGTTCTTCATAACATACTATTTAAAATCAGTAGCATCAGTAGGTGTTTTTTGTATCTGAGACCTAATTAAAAAGCCTAATTAAAAATTGTTAAACTGCAACAAGGTATGATGTAATGAGTCAGTTTTTGTAGTTCTAAAAGCTTTAATACAACTTTATTATTTAGTCTTTATTATTATAATTTTATAATTGTATGGTCTTATGTTGCTGGTCCTTTTATGCTGTAAAAAATCTCTAGATTCCCTTTAATTTTGGAAATAGGCATTGATAACATAATTAATACAATGTAATTCATCATAACATTTCATTATACGATTCTATATTTTGTTAAAAATATGAAAAACTGTTTAGGATGACCAGCATTCAATTTATTTATTTACTAAACATTTTCAAGCATTTTTTTCCTCCCAGATTTTTTAAAAAAAGTATTATTATATTAATAAAGTGAATTTTAATATATTAGTTTTATATGTATATGAAGAGTCATACTGGTAATATTTATATTTATAAATCCTGAATATAAAGTTATATTTCTGAATATATAAATGTAAATTGGAATATATATTTACACATCCGGAATATAAAAACATCACTTATCTAAACCAAAAGGAGAATTTTTTTTTTCTCTACTTTCAATATCATTTCTTCTCTCTTTTTTATTTTTATTTTTTTATTTCCCTCATCCACTTTTTTTCCTTTGTATACCTTTGTAAACGCTTTATAGCATTGCATCTCTACTTGAAGGCACAATATGTAAGATTTTTGGATTAAAATATCCAAAAACCACAATGTTTTATACTTTGTTGATTTGTGTACTTAAATTATCCCAAATGTATCCAAGAATGTTTAAATCCAGAGAAATAAGCAATTTTAACCAGGACTTGGACCGTGTCCGTGCGTCGCCCATCAATGACATCATACCCGTGTTACCCTCGATTTCCGGTTTTTGTAGAAACCATGGAAACACCAAAGACGCTTTAATATATTGTGTGTTTTATTAGACAGGTGAGCAACTGTTTGGATGGATACATTAATCGACAGAACACTAATCATTGTTATATAGCTCAACACAGTAAGTCTTACTGTTTAAATCTTGCCGAGATTTAAGTAGTAGTAGCCGCCAAGAGAACGCACAGAGTAGCATTATAACAACTTTCAACACACAAATGTATCTAATATGATAAAACAGCACTGTGTTACCCCACATACACTTGACCGGAAGAAGCGGAAGCGTAATAAAAGCTCCACTGCTCTCAATCCGTGTGTTGCGTTCGTCTAGCAACCTCTAGCGGCGAAAAATGATATATTGTGCCTTTAAGCATGGTTTGGCATGATACAATAACAAACCGTGTGCTAACCGTGCCCAACCTTCGCTTGTAGCAACAAGATTATGGTTTTCTAGTGTAGTTCAGTAGTAGTATTTTTCATGCCTTTTCCATCAACAAGATACCTTATTCCAACTCATTAAAACTCATAAATCAGTATATTACTCATAAACTATTGTCAATAAATGTCTGTAGCGAGTCTGGGAACTTTTACCCTTCTACTTAATGAAATCATCCTCCATGGCACACTTTTACAGTATCAAGCTGTCACCAACTCTTATGCCACCAATGTACCATACAGTCTAATCCTGAATTTTTAGAACAACAGTGGAAAAAAACTGGCCCAGAATGACGTTTTTGCAAGAAGAATCGTCGTGATGGTGGAAAAGAGGTTTATATAGTCACCACCATGAATTGTCTGTCACCTCTCCTCTATTTTGTGTATATGTGTGTACATGGCTGTGATGTTCTGTGTGTGACAGTTGCTCTGCTCTACATAGTGTTCATGTGGGCAGGCTTGACCTGTGTGCGAGCTCAGGTGCGCTATCATCGCATATGTGATGTGACAGCACAAAGCATTAGCTATTGTTGCAAAGCCTGCGCTCTTACTGTAAATGTGTCTTTTTCTGTCCTTTGGATTAGATCAGATTTTATTTACTGGTGTCCTCTCACTCTCTAAAACCAGAGTGAGGTTACTTTGTAGCTCCCATAATGCATTAAAACTAAAAATTCACATTTTTAACATATAAACTACTATTTGCGCAGGAATGTGAACACCACTATTCATTTTCTTCCACCAGGTTGTGATTGATGCTTTCAGGCTAATAAATGCCAATATGATGGTACTGGGTCATGAGCCACGTCAAACCACTTCTAACCTGGGACACCTTAACAAGCCCTCTATTCAGGTAACATTTTTTTAAATGTGTCTCTACCTCTAACCCAAAGAAAAATAAGTGTCATAAAAATATATTTTTTTTATATTTATTATTTATAAATAATTAATTAATTATATTAAATAAAAATAATGTATTATTACTTTTAATGTATCATTTTATTATAAGTCGTTTCTCTTGTGCAGGCATTGATTCATGGGCTCAACAGACATTATTACTCCATTACCATCAACTACAGGAAAAATGAATTGGAACAGAAGGTTTGAACTTGTAGATGTTTTAACATGCTTTTTGTTCTTCATTTGTCAAAATGGACAGTCATAGTGTATGTTTATGTGTTCAGATGTTACTGAACCTCCATAAGAAAAGCTGGATGGAGGGTCTGACCCTGCAGGATTACAGTGAACACTGCAAACTGAACGAGACCATCGTCAAGGAGATGCTCGAACTGGCCAAGAACTACAATAAGGTGAGAAAATGCACTGGGACATGGGTGTCTTACTCTCAAGTCTGAAATGTTAAATGGTGAGCTAAAATGGAGCTTTTCATTCTAGCCTATAGCAGATGTTTTTGTGAAGTATGTTTGATTTACTTTTTCAGGCTGTAGAGGAAGAAGACAAGATGACTCCTGAGCAGCTTGCCATTAAGAACGTTGGAAAACAGGTTATTAGTTTTTTTTGTGTGTTTCTTTATATTGTTGGTGGTTTGTCACTATATTTACTAGGGCTGGGTTAAAAATATAGATTTCTCGATTTAAATCAGTTCTCATTTTGAAAGGCCAATATTGATTCTTAAATTCCCAGAATCGATCTTTCAGTCTATGCTATTTTTAGTTGATGAATGAACGAAGCTTTGTAGTGTGCCTCCCATCCAATAAATCACAATAAGCTTCGTTACTTCTGATAAGAAACAAAGTCTTAGCTTTCAAATTCTGTCAATCTTTTTACGAAATTCAAACAATAAATAACATTTTGGCGCTCTTTAATGTGGCGTGACAGATCGCTGTAGTGCCTCAGTTCAAGCGAAGCGGCAGTGCGGAGCGCACGTGAACTGATCATCTCTTTTGCTTTACTACTAGTTACGGCATGAAATAAACATGAATGAACATCAGAAGGGATGTTGAAAGATACAGTACAGCTTACCGAAATCCGTATCATGATGCATGTAATCGCTCAATCAGTGTTTCAACCGCAGAAAGATGTCAATAAAACAGCTTGTAAACAATGTCACATAATAACATTTATCTCAGAAAAACCATTCAAAACTTGTTACTCAGCTATTTTTACTTAATCTGTTCTTCATTATTTAATGTATTTTTCAATAAATCCATCATGCTTTTATGACAGCCATCATTAAAATATTCATTTTTTTTTTTAAAAAAAGGAAAGAAAACTAATGTAATTTTATAACGTTAATATTATAAGAAACTTCCTTGTGTGCAATTTAAATGTAAGTCGCCTACAAATCAGTTAATTTTAACCTTTAATATTATAGTGATGTACCAGTTGGGGTTCCCTGTATAGTTACAGTTCCTGTACAGCATTAAAAGACCACAAAGATGACGAAAAAAAAATCACAGATTTAACAGTTTTGTTATGATTTGAGATCGGTGCGCCCCTGACGTTCTTCCAAGCAGTTCTTTCAATCACTCTTAACACACCTCTCACCACAGAAAAATCTGACAAGATAATCTGTAGAACCATCAAGATAATCGGGACTTTACCTAGGATTGGAAGGGAAGAATTGGGCCCAAAATCGGCCTGATTATCTTATGTAGGTACCTTTAGTTGAGAGAGATTTTTTTTTTTTTTTTTTTGCTTGAGGAAATTTGCCATGTACTGTACCTGATAGTCCCCAGTTTATTGATATTGAATCGCAAGCTTGTGAATCTAATTGAATTGTGGAATTTGTGTCAATGCCCAGCCCTATTAATTATTGTAAAAACCATAGGTGATTTGGCAAATACTTGCCAACGGCAGCAGCTCGAAATATCTGTGTATTTGACATCTTTTTGTAGCCTCAGAAGTTTACAGGACTTCGTGGATCACATGTCTGCTATTCTCTCTCTCTCTCTGTAGGATCCCAAACGGCATTTGGAAGAGCATGTGGATGTTCTTATGACATCCAATATTGTGCAGTGCCTCGCAGCAATGTTGGACACAGTTGTGTTCCAGTGATTTCCCTCTCCATCTCTGTCTGTGCATAAATGTTCATATTCTACAACTGTTTTGTCTTTTTAAGAAATAAACACAAAATTCCAGTAACGCCATTGTCTTTCCTTCATGGACAGCGAGGAAAGGTTGCACATATAGAAAACAATTGTTTAAAAAATTCTTTAAAGGATATAATATATATAATGCCACTTTTACAAGATGTAAAATAAGTCTCTGATGTCCCCAGAGTGTGTATGTGAAGTTTTAGCTCAAAATACCCCACA
Source organism: Mylopharyngodon piceus (assembly GCA_039654765.1). Lineage (NCBI taxonomy): Eukaryota > Metazoa > Chordata > Actinopteri > Cypriniformes > Xenocyprididae > Mylopharyngodon > Mylopharyngodon piceus. The sequence goes on from CM077452.1 coordinate 18,534,448, forward strand.
GATCATTTTTTATAGCATGTTAAATTTGTCACTTTTTGAGGGTGAGCAAAAACTCTCCGTTTTGGTGTGTGTCCCTTTAAATGCAAATGAGCTGCTGCTCTCAAGAAGAGGGCGGAGTTTCAAGAGCTCATGTTAGCAGCGCAGATTACCTCACGCAGACTCACTTAAAATGTTAGAAACTGTTCAACCTTTTATGTTCAAAACGGAGAATGATGGAGAGACTCAAGAAGAAGTGACTTAGAATGCAACAGGACATTTCTGAATGGTTGATGAATTTATGTAGCTGATGTGGAGTTAACTATCTTAAAGTCATTGATTAGCATATTCTGTCATGATAATCTATAAATCGCTCATGTGGGAACTGTTGTAAGATCCTACAGAGCCAGAGAATGTATGCTTCATGAAGACAGAACAGGTATAGTTTAGTTTAATTATGGTTATAACTTATGTTGATATCTTGCTTTTATGACATGCTACTGCATTTGTGTTATGTACTGTATTGCAGTAACATGGCCTCACCCCCTTTGTTGCGTGTTCTTGGGTACGGGGTTTATGTAAATTTTAGGGTTAGTGATGTCACCAACCCGGGAAGAAGCTCGTTGTAGTCCCTACCAGCCGTTTGTTGTAGTCCTTAAATATCTCCCTTTGCTTTGAACTTTGAGCGTCGTAACTTTGCAGATGTTGTTTATGCTCTAACAGCAACATTACACACTAACTAAAGTTAAAAAAGTGAAATCATCATAAACCACCCCTTTAAAGGGGACCTATTATGCCCCTTTTCACAAGATGTAATATAAGTCTCTGGTGTCCCCAAAATGTGTCTGTGAAGTTTCAGCTCAAAATACCCCACAGTTCATTTATTATAGCTTGTCAAATTTGCCCTCTTTGGGTGTGTGTAAAAACACGCTGTTTCTGTGTGTCCCTTTAAATGCAAATGAGCTGCTGCTCCCGGCCCCCTTTCCAGAAGAGGGCGGAGCTTTAACAGCTCACGCTTCGATTGCTCAACAACATCAAAGCTGGAGTTGATTCAACTCATCGACTAGCATGTGCCGTCATGTTAATCTTTTGTGCAAATCCAGCGTTGAATTGACCCTCGTTTGTGAAGCAGTCCGGTGTAAAATGACGGCATGACAACAACACTCTACTACAACAACTCTTCCTCTTCTCTAAAGCAGCCCAACATGACCTCACCCACTTTGTTACTTGTTTCTGGGGGCGGGGTTTATGTAAATTAAGCAGTTTTTGATGTCACCAACCCGGGAACAAGCTTGTTGTAGTCCCTACCAGCCGTTTGTTGTATTCTTAAAAAAATTTCTGTAAAAGGAAATATCTCCCTTTGCATTGAACTTTGAGTGTTGTAACTGTGCAGATGCTCAAACAGCAACATTACACACTAACTAAAGTTAAAAAAGTGAAATCATAATCAAGCACTCCTTTAAGATTCATTATGGATTCATTATGTAGATCTTGAATTATTACTGTGTAAATCAGTTGTCCTTGCATTTCCCCTTGAAGTTCCTGAGGAATGAAATCTCTGAGGAAGATTTTCAGGGAACAACAATGAAACACCTTATTTAAGATGACAGCACTTCAGGACGATGCTTAAGTGAGCATCAGTGTGAAATATTTATTAGTGTACTCAGTAAACATGGTTGTTCCTGTCTAAACGGTTTCACTTGATTTCAGGAATATAAAAGTCACCTCTTTTCAAACCCATCTCTAATTCTTGCCCTATAGATCAATTAACATTGTCTGAGATATTAAAGGCCCACTGAAGTGCCTTGGAACACGCAGCATTCAATGTGTTGGCGTCATTTCAACTGAAACAGGAAGACAGGTCAGGACATATCGAACAGCTCCTCCCCTTTTTTTAAAATAGCTAATAGCGTTTCGTTTATATCACAGCTCCACCAGAGCTGTTGAGCTTGGTAAAACCTCAGTTTCTCCGTTTCTCCTCCTAATGTCCTTTATATCGCTTTAAAATATAGCATTCTGTGCAGAATTCAATGATTCAATGATTCTGATATGTTTTGTGGTCTGCGCCGACTCGAGAATATGATCTGCTCTGTGCTCTCGTGTCTCTGGACCGGAGCAGACTGTGTGCACGCTGCGGTGGTTCATGTGACTCTAACGTGAAACCAGACTTCATTCACCTCAATGGAAAGTATATTTACACTGTCTTAATCGTTCCCTATCCCCTATATAGTGCACTATGTGGAAACCATGTAGAAAACAGTAAATGTGTGAACAAGTGACCGATTTCAGCTGCAGCTTCAGTGTCTATTTATAATGTAGGGGACGGGGCGCTTTAGATTCTAGAGAACATTTGATTGGACAGAAGATCTGATGAGAAGCTGAAGTCTGCGGTGATATCATGAAAATCCGTGATCCATTTTAGCGGAAGTGAGAGACTGTAAGTTTTGAATGCTTAGAAAAAATGTAGGGCGGGACTTGATTTTGCTCATCGGGAATTGATTGGATGTCATTTGAGTGACAGGATGTCCTGCCCTTGGGTCAGTACGTCATCAGAGAGGAGAAGAGGTGTCTCTGCAATAAGTTTTTATTTTGAATAAAGTTTATGAAGGTGCACAGATAAATAATTTATTTTCAGTTTTAATTTCATGATGACTTTAATACGGAAGTCCTGCATCTAATTTCCTACTGAATCAAGGACGTGCCAGTTATCTATTCTATGAAAGGGGTCCATGTGATAGTTATGAAAGTAGTGGCTATGCCTATTATGCAATGTTTAGACCTATATTTTGACCGCTAAATACTGTGATTTAGTGTAAATAGGCCTACTGAAAAGCTGTAGGCCTACAGCTGTTTAATGTAAATTATGTGCTGCTGGCGGCAGCAAGCTAATTACAAAAAAATAATGACTACTTGACCACCTTGCGTATTCTACTTACGAAGAAAGTGTAAAACTATTGCAGTTCAAAAAGCTTACGCTACGTCCTACGCCTTCCCTATTCAACTTACAGAAAAAGTGTAACTGACGCGACGCCAGTTTACACTTTCTTCGTAACTTGAATACGGAAGGTGGTCTGGCGGAAGCTTGATATTTTACATAACTTGTTAAGGCTATGGATATTTTTTTTTACACAAACGCATTGTTCCGCTTCTTATTAACCCCCGGGGCGTGTGGAATATGTTTATGATGGATGGATGTGGATGGAGACATTTTTTTTTCAGCTCATACTCGTTTGGTAACGCTTAATAAAGCGATTATAAAGCTTAGAATATTTATTAATATTTCTCCGATTGTGTTCATCAGAAAGAAGAAAGTCATATACACCTATGGCTTGAGGGTGAGTAAAGCTTGGGGTAATTTTAATTTGAAAGTGAAATGATCCTTTAAGTGGGCTTAATGCCAATCTAAATGCAAATACCAGCCCATTCTGCTGTTATCAAATGCGGAGCGACGTCATTTTCCTATATTAAGCTCGGTGTGAACACGCTCTAACAGCCTGGCACATGCGACAGAGGGCATGAATACCCAGTCAAAGCAGTATGTCTGAGGTCTGAAGTTCTGAACCCAGGTTGAACTCCGAGAACTTTCTCAGCGAGTTATGCACCTGCAACAACTCCCCTCACCGTCCGCACTGGCCAACAAACCGGTGAGTGTGGACAATGATTTTATGCACATCGCCGCCGCGGGGGACACTTTGGAGAACGAGCCACCTTTGAAAAGACTCTCCACAGGGATAAGAAACCCATCAAACGCTCTGGACTACGTCTCCGCCGCACGGGATGACAGTGAAAGCGCGGACAAGTGCAATTTACCTGAATCAAGTCAAGCGCGGACAGATTTCGCCTCGTCTTCAGCAATGTTCTCATATTCAGGTCAGCATGTAATGCCCGCGCTCCCGGCACTCTCCAGTCATTACATGACACCTCACCCGGTCATCAGCAACGGGCCGTACAATGGGCTGAGCTACGCGTACTCACAGCCGTACGGACAAACTTACACAAACGCCGCCGTCTATCCTTTCCCCTCGGTGCCCGGTAAAGCGCAGGTTTACCTGTGTAACCGGGGGCTGTGGTTCAAATTCCACAGACACCAAACAGAAATGATCATTACTAAACAGGGACGGTAAGTCTTACGTTTTATTTATCTTTTAAATGTATCGATATTAGTATTTTTTTTTTTTAAATCAAAAAGAATATTTTTGAATAACAGGCTATGTAATTTTTAATTTTTATTAGCTAATAATAATAGCCTACAATTGTTTTGTAATTAAATTGGTAATAATTTATTATAAATTGATTTTACTTTTTGAGTCTATTTTATTGCAGACGGATGTCTAGTAGTAGCCTATAGTGTAAAAAAAAAATTATATATATATATATATATAGGCTATATTTTATTTATTTGTTTACATTTTGCTCTTTGAAAAGTAATTTATTTTTGGGTTTTTCCTGCAGCCGGATGTTTCCGTTTCTTAGTTTTAGTGTTTCTGGTCTTGACCCGACGTGTCATTATAATATTGTTGTGGATGTGATTCTGGCGGATCCAAACCACTGGAGGTTCCAGGGCGGAAAGTGGGTTCCTTGTGGCAAAGCGGACACTAACGTCACTGGTAAACTCCATGTTACGGGTAAACCCAATAATCAGCCGTCTGGAGAGGAATTTATCATGAATCCTTGCTCCGAGCAGATTTTATAAAAAGAGTCACATGGTTTAAGAATAGCAAACAAAAATGTGATTTTCCTTTTTTCAAAGCGTGATAACCTAATGGACCAAATGATAAATAGCCTACTCTGAAAAAAGTCAGATATTAATTAATAAATATTCATGTAATAATAATGTTAGATACTTCCGTTTAATAGTAGGCCCTAACAGATGAATTAAATGTTTTGTTGTTGTTGTTGTTGTTGTGAAGGAAACCGAGTATACACGCACCCGGACTCTCCAAACACCGGCGCGCACTGGATGCGTCAGGAGATCTCTTTCGGAAAACTGAAGCTGACAAACAACAAGGGAGCTTCAAACAACTCCACTCAGGTGATTTCTTATTTAATTTTCTCTTCTTGAAAAGAATCAATAGGCCTATAAGTATTTTAGTTAGTTGGGTGAGTCAATAATCGACAGTAACTGCATCAGGGTCTTTGTCATTCAGAATGTGTTTTGACAAGTGTTAACATCCAACTGATTTCATTTGGAACAACAAAAAAAAAAGTTGTTTGGTCTGTCCCAAATTTATCATAACATGATAATATAAATAAAGTGGGAATATTTTTAAAAATTATAAATTAATTATCACATTATTATGAGCTAAAATATAATAAACCATATCTTACATCCACCTTTACTTCCTTGTTTGTAGCTGTGTAATAGCACAGACATGAGGTTATTTATGGTGTATGGTTACCTGTGCTATATGGTGTAGTAACAAGCAAGCAAGGAAATTATATATATGTATTCCTTATGGGTAGCTTGTGAAGTTTCTTATGGTAGGTGGAATGGTATTTTTTTAATATATATTTTTTCTTTGTCCTTCAAGATGATCGTCCTACAGTCTCTTCATAAGTATCAGCCGAGAGTGCATGTGATTGAAATAAACAAGAATGGAGATGAAGATACAAGTGATCCTGATCGAGTACAGACATTTACCTTTCCCGAGACGCAATTTATAGCTGTCACAGCTTACCAGAACACAGATGTAAGAACTAGTCTTTCGCTGCATTCATTTACGCTACCAAAAAAAAAAAAAAAAAAAAGCAAGCAAGAAAGAAATGAATATGAACTGTTTTAATTAATATGTTTCTTTATTTCCTCAGGTAACTCAACTAAAAATTGATCACAATCCATTTGCTAAAGGATTTCGGGAAAATTATGATTCGTAAGTCCATTTCCATGCAAATTAATGCATTGATAATTGATTATCTTGCAGGTTTTCTGATCTGAATTTTAATTTTGACTTGACTGCGGAAATTTAAAAAAAAATAATAATAATTTAAATAATTTTTATATATTGATATATAATTACATTTTTAATTTTTTAAAACATTTATTTCTGTTAGCACTGTACATTACAATGTCCATGTTACACATATTTCAAATTTACATAATTACAGAAGCAATGCTGCTAATAGTAACATGGACATTCTTATTCACCTTTTTCCTACTGCATTTTAGATTATGGGAGGAATTTCATGTTTGGGGAAGTTCCACTCAAAAAGACTGAAACAAATCATTTCAAATCATAAGGATGCGTTACAAATAATCCGTATCCCTCAGTTTGACTGAATGAGCTGTAAAATGTCCTTCATGTTCTATTTGACGTCAGGAGAATAACGTAACGCTTGGTATTTTAACATGGTATAACAAGAATATCTATGGCAAGAGCTCTTTTCAGTCACTGCATTATTTTCCTCCTGATTATTTTCTCTCTTTTTTTTCACTTTGTATTCAGCTGTAACAGTATGAAAAAAGAGAACATATACTGTGCATTTTTGTTCTGCTCTCCCGATTTAATTTATGATATATCCCATATCTCTCATTTTTCTCCTCAAATCCTCACGTCTCTTTCTAGGTTTGTTTTCACATGGACGCTATAAAATGTAATTGTCTCCCCTTTTTAACTTCTAATCCCTGTTAGCAGTGTTTACTGGAATGTTTCTAAAGCAGGTAAATACAATATTTATTGGCTGTCAAAATGACGAAAATCATTTTGAAATATTATCACTCAGTGTTCCAGTTACTGAAATTTATTTTTATTATACACAGTGTTGGGGGTAACGCATTACAAGTAACATGAGTTACGTAATCAGATTACTTTTTTCAAGTAATTAGTAAAGTAACGCATTACTTTTACATTTACAAAATATCTGTTACTATTTCAAATAAGTAACTCAAGTTACTTTGTTTTCCCATGTATTGACTGACAGCTCTCCTGTCCCCATGTCAGTGCTGTCAAGTCCGCGGTTTTCCCGTGGAATTGAGGTACTTTAACACTGTTGCCGCGGGTTGTTTTTATTGTCCGCGGGTTGAAGCGACCCCAAATAACATGATATTTAGCCCCTGGAATGCGAATTTTACCAAGGGAACCCTGCCAAAAACACAGATTTTACCCCCCGGAACGCGATTTTTACTGGGGAACCTCCCCTGATTGGGCTAGGTTTGAGTAGCAATTGGGCGGGTTTTGTTGTGAAAACCTGGCAACCCTTCCCCATGTTGAGTGAAATCGTAAGTAAGCTGAGAAAAGACTCAGTATTTCTCAGAATGAATAAAAACAGTGAAATCAGAATATCAGAATATTGCACAAACCTGCAGTAAATATATGAAATTAAACAAATATACTTTATGTATTTAATGTCACTTTATTAACCTATGTCTTTGCTGCTGACCTTCAATGATCCAGTTCAACCATACCAATAAGCAAAAATGACTTTAGATAAACATCACATTTGTGTTTTATTTTTTAAAAATTTATTGCTGAAGTAAGAGTGTTGAAATTTCTTCTTCAATCCAGAATGGCAGCACAGCTGAAAGGTTTGTTTTCGCTGCGACCTCTACTGTACAAGCATGAATTTGCAGCCTGAGGCTTATTCATTTCGCTTCTGGTGTGAAAGGGCCTTTACATTTGCCAAAAAAGGTTTTTCATAAAAAGTAACTAAGTTATGCAATTAGTTACTTTTTTAGGGAGTAACACAATATTGTAATGCATTACTTTTAAAAGTAACTTTCCCCAACATTTATGGCACATATTAAACACTACAGTGATATTTAACCATAGACTGTAAAAAAATATGGACGTAGTGTCCATGACGTCACCCGTAGGTTTCTGAAGAGCATCTTTGAAACCTAAAGCCGGCCGCTGCCATCTTGGCAGCACATCACCGCACGTCACTCCCGGATAACAGAAAATGGGCAAAAAGGCGGGACGTGGGTGGAGCTGAGGTGATGTGACGGCAGCAGACAACAGACAGTATTGCTGCGGAAAAAAATCGAGATTTGGGGGTAGTAATTTGTTAAAGGGATAGTTCACCCAAAAATGAAAATTCTGTCATCATTTACTCACCCTCAAGTAGTTCCAAACCTGTATGACTTCAAAACTGTATGAATATGAATTCTTTCAAATATCTTTAACACTTTTTCTTATGAATTTCCTTTTAATGTTCGATGATTGAAGGGTGAGTAGAATAATGTCATCTCATTGTACCCAGTTTTTGAAAATGCTTATTATTACGTTCACAGAGCCAACCTTTCGCTGATTATTTACAGTTTAACGGAAGTTACTCCCATAATTTGCGCAAAGCATCATGGGGCATAGGAAAAAGTTGGATAGTAGGCCTATTACCTAATTTCCTCCTGTTTGTTTCTCCATGTCTTCAGAAGTTACAGTGGCTGCGATGCTGACCGACTGACCTCCACACCTGGCGACTCTCCACACTCTCAGTTGCTGCCTGGCTCACGTTACGCAATGACAAGCGCCTTGTTCCAGGAGCAGTTTGTCAACAGTTACACAAAATCCTGTTTTAAAACTTTTAACCCTGACTCTGTCACTACTGACCGACCACTCACGCTTACTAACAGCCTAACGAACCAATCCCAAGAGAGCAGCATGGCCTCCGGACAGCGCTGGTTTGTGTCTTCCTCAGCCTCTCCATCATACGAAACTGATATTAACGCAGCAGCTCTGCTCTCTTACGCCACGGCAGGGGTCAAAGGTCTGCCTTTTACTAGTACAGGTGGCACTAGTAACAGTTTGGATTACTACACCAGTGCTGCTGGATGGGATTCAAAAGGTTTGCTAGATAACAGCAGTAAAACCATCTCAAATCTGTCTGGCTGGGTCATGGATGCGACTCTTGAAAGATCCACACAATCGAATTACATGCCCGAGGATGGAGATATGTTGGAAATAGACAGATCTTCTCTGGAGGTTTCTGAGGAGCTTGAAGGAAAAGATGCCACGGATTCGACATGGACTGAGAGTCAATCTTCCATTAAATCAGTCGATTCCAGTGATTTAAGGATTTTGGAAGAAGCGCAACAGAGAAATTCCTCTATAACTCCTGATTCAGATGTTCAGACTGCAAAAGACATTCAGGTCTCACAGAACAGGGAAAGAAATGTGATCAAAGAATCTGACTTTTTTCATTTTAACACTCAAACGTAAATCTGCCTGGGCTGAGTATGCAATTAAAATATTGTTAGTATAGAAATAACTTTATAATGGTGATTTATGTATATAATTTTTATTTATTTTCATGTTAATGACACTGCACCATTGCTGAACTATGTCTGAACTGAGTATTCTGTGTATTTTCTTTTAGTGGTGGTCATTTGAAAAAAAAAAAAGAAAGGAAAAAACATACATTAATGAGTGTTTGTTAAAACATACAGCCCAAATATAGGCTAATTAGTCTAGATAAAGTGTTATTAAAATCACAACAGTGTTTAACATGGGAATTTAATGATCGTGAACTAACAAAACTGCATCTTTATCAAAAGTTTTTTGATTAAATGCTTATTGTAAAATATAGAACATGTCGATGTGAAGTCATGACATTCTGCTGGTGTCAGAATGTTTGATGTATAGCCTAAATAAATTGTCAGATGTTTGAGTATATTAAATCCCCTCAAAAATCTTTGCAACTTAAATTAGTTTAGATTTGGTTCCTTATTTATTGATGTATTATTTGCATCACAACATTGCAACTTGTTGTTAGTTTATAATACTTTACAACACTGACACCTAGCGGCGAATGCAAGAACGAACTTTTGAACGCTGTCTATGTAGGTAAGCAGCTGACCGGGTTTTGGGACACCGCTTAGTAGGCTATGTGTCCTTGACCCGGAGGAAATAAGAGTTTAATTCTACCATAAGCAATAGGCTTAAACACGGAAGCAGAATCTATCACTAAATGCCGCTACAAACTCTCTTAGTGTACATTACAGTGAAGGGATCAAATGAAGAATGGAGCTCTTTCAGCAGCTGTTGAACCCGAAATAACCAGAGACCCTACACAAAGCAACTCTGCTGGCCAAACTATGTTTCTTACATATGTCAAAAGATGCTAATATATCAATTTATTTAAAGAAAATATGAACCTTATAGGAATAGTTCATTCAAAATGGAATTTTATTTACACTATTTCCTCACCTTCATGCCATTTCATTCGGCCATGTTCAGTTTCAATCCCAGGTTTGTCGCGGAAAATGCCACTGGTTCTTGCTTTTGTCAACCCAAACACTGCGTGGCGTCAGTTTGAATATGTGAAATGAAGCATAAGCTTATTATTTTAGCGTTTAACGCAGAAAGGAAGATTTTCACTGAATAGCCTCAGGCATTTTTTCCTCACACAAAGCTACATCATATCTTTGTAAGAATTGGACGTGAGTGGTATAAACGTGGAGTAGGCTACACGGTGAGAGATATAAACTGGGTTATTTTTTATGGTGCTTTTAATGTGTTTTCCCCTCTTTTGGCACTTGAAGATTTTACAAATATCTTCTTTTTTGTTCCACAGAAAAATAACAATCTGGATTTCGAAAACCATGAGGGTGAGTAGCCTAAATAATTGAAGTATTTTGGGGCGCAACTATTCCATCGCAAAACGGCCTATTCTAGTCGTTCGTTATATATAACGCCCACAAGGTGGCGTCAAAGTCTAATGGAAGAGATTGATTGATACTCATGGTTGAAGTCCAGCGGTAAAGCACTATAGAAAAAATGTATGCCTTTGGTGGTTGATAGGCTTTATGTAAAATTCTATATGTGGGTTTGTAGATGAAGCACATTCATTGTCTTACCTATGAAGGGATGAATATACCTTCAGTTTAAGGGTCAGATAAGGCAGAAATATCACTGAAAACGGCATGTTAATTTTTACATTTAATAGTTTAAGACGTGTTCTCTTACATGTCCCCCCTAAATCATGTTGTTAGGTTTATAGCCTTGTGTAGGCTGTGTGTGTGTGTGTGTGTGTGTGTGTGCGCGCGTTTGGAGGGGAGGAAGAAATTATATTTAAAAGTCACTTTCAAGGCACATACCTGGACGTTTCCACTGTTATTGCCCAGAAAAAAAAAAAATACATAGGCCTAGTTAGTTTTGTGACAATTTTGTATTTTTATTTTAATAATATATATATATATATATATATATATATATATTTTTTTTTTTAGCTAGAAGTTTAAAAACAACATACAATGCAAGAGACAATACACACTTTTAAATCAAAATCGTACTGAAATTATGCTATTTCCACAAGGTCTGACTCTTAAAATCGGCTTTTTTTGGTATAAACATACAGATCCAGTTATAGGATATCAAAAACATTTTTAACTGAATTAAATTCCTTTTTTTTTTTTTTTTTTATATGTTATAAACTGAAGCACATTTTTTGTCTTTAGGTTCGGCATTTGTTGAACTCAGCGCGCTCTATAAATAATTCTCACACTGTAGTAAGCCTCAAGTATCCATTTGTCCCCGGAGTGTTTCATCCATTTATCCATCACGTCCCGGTGGTTTCTGTTAACTCACGTGCTGCCGGTCGCAGCTGCGTCACGCGAGCGCAAACGACACGCTGAAGGAGCGCAAGCACGGATGCGCGCGAGTGAAGAAAGAGCGAAAAACACAACGGTTACTACTCCGCTGCCGAAACCACATCAACATACATGACATTTTCTCCACTTTCCCATCAGTATTGTAGAGAAAAACCACCACAGACGAACAAGACGATATAGGCTAAGCCAAAATATCAGGGATGGATGTGAAAGACCAAGGAGCGCAGATGGAGCCGCTGCTTCCTGCGGTAAGAACCTGTTTCATCTTTCATGTGGGATCCGTCAATGGAAGAACAATGACATGATGCTGTTGCGTGTTGCGGAAAAGAGGTGTCGGTGGTTCGAGCTGCATAGGGTTGGAGCCCATTATGGGCATCATTCTCCCACCACCATTGTGTTTTAATTATTCATCGCACCTTTAATACAGACTCATTTACTAGGAAATGGCTCATGTTACATGGATACGGCGTTTAGGGTGATAAGGTTCACGCCGGCTAGCGTGGATTATGCATTTAATTACACACGTTTAGTAATGTATAATGACGTACAGTATGGCGTGTATATATATGTGTGTGTGTGTGTGTGCATTCTCATGAGTTGCATGTACATCAAATTTCCACTGCGTTACTCTTGAATTTGATGAGGCCTTCACGTGTGATTGCGTTTGACACGAGATTCCACTTGTTCACCTCATTTACATTTATTGCCATGGATGTACATATTTATGGTTAGAGAGGCCATATGTAAAAATTTAAAGTGATAGCTCCAGCTTAGACTAATTGGAAAAACGTGCCTTTCCCTGCATTTTTGTAAAACTCCAAAAACACACCTACTGCATACATACAATTTACTGCAGTTTCTAGCTTAAATAAACACCAGTGGCAATAAAACACCAACATCTTTTGTTCCCTTTCACACATATTATGGTTAAAGGGAAAGATTATCGATTAATAAAGTCTTGTTTAGTTTATAATACACTATGATAGAAGTATTACACTTTTACCATAGTGCGTGAGTTGTAAACTAATACATTTTGACATTTCGTCACATTGGAATTATAAGAATTATAAGGTTCTATCTGACATTTTCGTCAATATTGAGTTATTCACATTCTTATACTGTGACAGCTTATTTACATTATGTAATTTTTTTTTTTTTATTTAGAAAACAAAAAGGTTCTATCTACAAAGTCGAATGGAATGCAACAACTTGGAAGCTCAATATCTCCAAACTGCTCAGAATGCAGATAGAACCTCATAATTCCAAGGTGGCGATTTGTGTCACATAATACCTCCATATGTATGACTTTTCTGACATTGTAAACTTGCTCGGTAGCTCACCTGGTACAGTTTGCAATGCGGAGCGTTCGGGAAACACAGATCATGATTTGTCAAAGACTTGTAAAAGCAAGCTAAAATTGCATGGTTGCTTGGTGCCACAATTTCCGAACTTGCGTGATACATACAACAACCAATGAAATAAAACTTGTTTGTTTTGGTTACAACTGAACACGCTTTTAGCGGCACTGGGTGAACATCACACTTTGAAATTGTCACAAAACGTGCAAGAAGCAATGTAATAACATTTTGCACAAATGTTTTTTTCATTGAGCATGGGTTGGACAGTTCACCAAAAAATTAAAATTCTGCCATCGTTTATTGACATCATTCCTGCGTGACTTTATTTGTGACCCTGGACCACAAAACCAGTCATAAGGGTCAATTTTTTGAAATTGAGATTTATACATCATCTCAAATCTGAATAAATAAGCTTTCCATTGATGTAAGGTTTGTTAGGGCAATATTTGGGGATAATATTTGGCCGAGATACAACTATTTCAAAATCTGGAATCTGCGGGTGCAAAAAAATCAAAATATTGAGAAAATCGCCTTTAAAGTTGTCCAAATGAAGTCCTTAGCAATGCATATCCACTCACAAAAATAATTTTTTGATATATATACGGAAGGAAATTTACAAAATATCTTCATGGAACATGATCTTTACTTAATACCCTAATGATTTTTGGCATAAAAGAAAAATCGATAATTTTGACCCATACAATGTATTGTTGGCTATTGCTACAAATATACCCGTGCTACTTATGACTGGTTTTGTAGTCCAGGGTCACATTTCTACTTTGGAACATAAAAGAAGTTGTTTTTAAAAAAAATGTCAAAGGTAGCTTTCACACTGGCAGTTTAATTTGAAACAGTTCATGTGAAAAGTACATGCGACATGAGGGTCCAGAATTGGTCCAGAATTGTGGGTCATGTGGTTTACAGCCTGAACACCTAAATTAATCGCAGCATATTGCTTTTCATGGCTTTTCCAGCCCGTGTTTCATAATCTCTTGGTTAAGTGAACCCAGAACACGCAGCACTCTGTAGCCTCTTACTGTAATTGCTCTTCATCCCTGTAAAAAAAAAATTGGATCAACCCAAAAAAGCATCAGCCATCTTAACATGGGTCAGAGCCAGGATCTCTGCTCCTTCCTCTGTGACAGTTTGGTGCTGGAGTTAAGAAGAGTTGGACCACGTCTTATTGATTCTGCCATCCATGCAGTCCTGAGCAAAGACACGCACTCATTTGGCTCCTCAGAATATATTCACAGCTATGTTTGTGGTTTGCATTCCTGTCTAATCCCTTATGCGCACGCTTCAAAGGATTCCAGACGTTGCTATGGGCAGTGTACACTTACAAAATCCTTAAGTACAGTTTGTGCATATGCAGCAGCAAGGCTTTATCAGCCACTTCGACTATTTGAACACTCATTTGAACTTTAGCCATGTAATAAACGCATAAGAAAACCAAACTTTCAGTATAGCATAGTGCAAGACAAAAAGCAGATACTGCCCTCATGAGAATATTCATAGTGTTGAAGAATGTGTTGGAAGTTTCCATTCCATTATTTTTATGGAAACTGCATTTTTTTCTTTGATGAACAGAAAGTTCAAAAGAGCAGCATTTATTTGAAATGCAAATCTTTTGTAACATTATAAATGTCTTTATTGTCACTTTTGATCAGTTGAATGCATCCTTGCTGAATAAAAGTATTAACTGCTACAGTTAAAGGGTTAGTTCACCCAAAAATGAAAATTATGTCATTAATTACCCACCCTTATGTCGTTCCACACCCGTAAGACCTTAAGATATTTTTCATAAAATCCGATGGCTCAGTGAGGCCTGCATTGACAGCAAGATAATTAACACTTTCCCAGAAAGCTATATATTTAAAACAGTTCGTGTGACTACAGTGGTTCAACCTTAATGTTATAAAGCGACAAGAATACTTTTTGTGTGCCAAAAAAACAAAATAACGACTTTTGAACAATATCTAGTGATGGGCGATTTCAAAACACCGCTTCATGAAGCTTCGAAGCTTTACGAATCTTTTGTTTTGAATCAGTGGTTCGGAGCGTGTATGAAACTGCCAAAGTCACGCCCCCCAGTGAGAAACCATTGAAATTTTGAAATTTATCACGTAACAAAGCCTCGTTTACTGAAATCACGTGATTTTGGCAGTTTGATACGTGCTCCGAACCACTGATTCGAAACAAAAGATTCGTAAAGCTTCGAAGCTTCATGAAGAAGTGTTTTGAAATCGCCCATCACTAGATATTGTTTAATAAAGTCGTTATTTTGTTTTCTCGTCGCTTCATAACATTAAGGTTGAACCACTGTAGTCACATGAACTGTTTTAAATACGTCTTTAGTAGCTTTCTGGGCACTGAAAGTGTTAATTGTCTTGCTTTCAATGCAGGCCCCACTGAGCCATCGGATTTTATGAAAAATATCTTAATTTGTGTTTCGAAGATGAATGAAGGTCTTACGGGTGTGGAACGATATGAGGGTGAGTAATAAATGACAGAATTTTCATTTTTGAAGTCAACTAAGTTAAAGGATCAATTTTTGCAATTTATATATGGCATAAAGGTTGAAAAACTGAACAAGAAGTAGAAATGGCTTAAAAATGCTGCTCAAATATATACAATAAAAATATGTTTTTTGTGATCTTTTGGCTGAGTTGAGGAACAGATTGAACACAACGTCACTGGCAGAGATCCAGCGGTCGGTTGAATTGTTTCTGGTGCGCCGATTGAATCCACTGGGCTGGTACATTTATCTGTAGCTCTCAGTGTGAGCTGAACTGATGCCAGTGATCTGTGTCCCAGAGGGCCTTTTCTAACCATCATAAGTCACTGCCCGCTCAGCTGCAGCTGGTGCCCTGAATGCTGATGTGTGTGTGATAAAACAGGTCAAAGAAGAGTGAATAAATAAGTCCTTTAAACTTAACACGGAAATTATTTTATTTTTTTGTGTTACTAAATTTGTGCTATTCACTCATCTGATCTTCTGAATCATGTGTTCAGTCTTTGCAGTTAATCTTTCAAGACATCATGAAATCAAAATGTGAGTTTTGTGGCTTTTAGTGCATGTCTGTTAGCATTGAGGTCCTTTATATTTTAGTGTACTCCTAAAAGTTGACAAAATTATCCTGTTGTATACACATTTAAAGTTTGAAGTTGTTCTCCTACTAGACCCAAAATATAGATGTGGTGAAGGAAAATAAATAAATAAATACATTTCTTTGAACTAAGTGTAAATAATAATAATAATAATTAATAATAATTCCTTACATTTTATATAGCGCTTTTCTGGGTACTCAAAGCGCTTTACATACGGAACATACAAATAGTTGTTAGATGCTATTTATACTTATTGTAAATTCTAGTGGCAGATTCTATTTGCATCTCAGTGTATTGTAGTATATTATAAAACAGTATGCAATAATAGCAACATATACTGTAGGAGTGTAACGGTTCAAATTACTCACAGTTTGGTTTTTATCACGGTTTTAGGGTCACCGTTTCGGTACGGTTCGGTATATGTTCAGAGAAAAAAGGACAACTGTCAAATAAAAATAAAGAATATAAGAACAAATAATAATAAAAAAAACTACAAGCAACAGCTCAAATACATACAATAAAGCAAAGATACAAATAAAATAAACTGTGCTTTTCGGGTTATTTAGGTATCTAACAGTAGTTTTCAGGTACAGAAGTTGAATAAAGTTATCAAATGTAAAATAACATTGCAATGCATATAATATTCACTGTATAAATTAAATAAAGATTAATCATTATTAAAGTTACAAAAGCTGTTCAGTCAAAAGCAGTGAGTGATTTCATTGTCTTTTGTTGTTTGATTAACTTTAAAAACACAGACAGAAGGAATATTAGGCTGCTGTCACTTTAAGACATGATGCATGGATCCAAAATACTGACACTGATACACGTGTTGTCTTTCTAGACTGTTTATGTTCACTTAAGACATAGGATACTCGCCAAGACTGGCATGTTGACATAATTGTTGTGTGAATTTGTCCGTTCAAGTGCAAGACTTGAAAGAGAACTCAATATTTCCCTGCTGTCTGAGACGCGGCTTTCCGTTTGCACGCTTCGGAGGAGTGCACACAAATCTTCTCACAGCACGCGCGCTTGAATGTTTAAATTGGCAAGACTTAAATGAGTTTAGTTTAAACACAGATAGCAATGTGTGCTGTTCAGGTCTCACCTGCGCTCGCGCGCTATCAACACCCAGGTGATGACTGCGTAAATTACTGGTCATATCAGAGCATATGGCACTCATATTAAACAAAGTTTACAAAAAGTGACTGTTTTGTCTACGTTTTTTGATCATTGCTGTTGTAAAATATTGGGAAGCCAGAATGCATATCCATCGATTGAAATATACAATAGCCTAACTCTGTATGTGTTGTTATTTTCAACAAACCATATTATAGATGCGTTGTCAGATTTAAGATGAATCGCGGTGCAAGTGCGTACCGAACCGTGGGTGGAGAACCTAACCCTAACTATACCTGTTAAACACTTTATTGCCACTATTAAACACCATTAGGTACTTTATTTCCACTTTCACAAATTTCTATTTCATTTTTATTTAAAATAAATGCCTCTCTGAGCTGATATGCGATGGGAAAAGAGTCAGTTCGGTAAAAGTCGGATTCGAACTCGGGTTAGTTGTACGCTAACGCCTTACTCTCCACAGCACGGTTCCTGTTACCAGTGGGCATTTCTTTTGAATTTTGTGTGGCTCGATCAGACAGTTGTGGGCGGAGTTAGTGTAAATAGCCTCTGCCAACAAGGCAGGCTATTTGCACTTGGTGGAAATAGCCGATTGTATCATAGAGAGCACCCTCTTGACTGTGTGTCAGGGTCACAAAGTCTCTTAAAATATCAGATAATTTCACCTTTTTTTTTTTTTTTGACAAGGCAAGGTTAGTTCATTAGTAAAATGTCATGTGGTGTGACTCCCCAAAAACATACTAAAAATAATTCATGATATTTGATAAAATATGTTTTATTTAAACAATTTTTATTTTAATTATGATTAAAATGTGTACACTCGCATGTATTCAAGGAAAGTACGCTATTACTTTTACTTGATGGTTACACCACATGACAATTTTAGAGTCGAATGTCAATGTTTCTTGAAAATGGTATGGTTTTTCAAAACCACATAAAACCAACATGAATACAAATGTTATATTTCTAAGAACTTGGTTTAAATGAGTTTATGATTTTTTTTGTGTTTTATGCTTGTGATTTAAGAAAAACATTGCATGTTGTAAAAGTCTGAGATCTTTCTGACTGTAATGATGTGTATTGTGTAAATACTCAGTGATGGTGTGAGTGATTTTATTGCCTTTCTGCTCCTCTGCAGGTTCAGAGTCCTGCTAGTGATAACGGGGTGAGTCCCAGTTCTTTATTTCCTATGTTATGCTTTTCACAGTATGCTCAATGCAGTGGACTTTGGAATTAATTACTGGTTTGTTTGCGAGAGTGAGCGAGTGTCTGCTCTTCATGCATCCAAATGATGCGATTCGTTGTGACTGATTGTCAGTCAATTTTTAATGTCTCCATGTGAGAGTGACACCGCTTGACTGGATATTTGTAGACACGCAGTAAAGCTTGTCACTTACTGTTAATTCAAATCTCCATCCACAAGCTTTTGGTCACCGGTATACTTTAAGAGATATTGAGATGTTTTAGGCACGAATCTTTGTTTAGGCTAGAGTAGCCGTGAGTCTAAAGAGAGAGAGGGGACAGCTTGTAGTGTTGGTCATATAGTGAGCTGGAGAAGAGCCAGTGTGAGCAGACGGCGTGACCGGGGGAAACATGCTGCTCTGGAGGACATAGAGCTCTGAGACCTGTGGGGAACCTCAGCCTGCTACATGTCTCTATAACCAGAGATTTATAGGACTGCATGCACGATTCATCACTCTAATAACCAAACACACCCTGCTTAAAAGCCCACAGAGCTCGTGGGAATGTCATCATCCAAGAGTGGGTTTGTCAAATGCTGCGCCTGAGAGGTTTTGCTGGAAATGGCAATTCGCAAGAAAGTGTAAACTATAGATTATTACATAATGTGTGATGAGTAGAGATGTATCGATAAGGAATTTCTGAGCAATTCATTAATTACTTACCCTCATATCGTTCCACACCTGTAAGACCTTCGTTCATCTTCGGAGCACAAATTAAGATATTTTTGATAAAATCCGATGGCTCAGTGAGGCCTCCATTGCCAGCAAGACAATTAACACTTTCAGATGGCCAGAAAGCTACTAAAGACATATTTAAAACAGTTCATGTGACTACAGTGGTTCAACCTTAATGTTATGAAGTGACGAGAATACTTTTTGTGCACCAAAAAACAAAAACAAAATAACGACTTTATTCAACAGAACATATCAAACTGCCAAAGTCACGTGATTTCAGTAAACAAGGCTTCGTTACGTCATAAGTGTTTCGAAATTTCAATGGTTCATCACTGGGGGGCATGATTTTTGCAGTTTAATACATGCTCCGAACCACTGATTCGAAACAAAAGATTCGTAAAGCTTCGAAGCTTCATGAAGCAGTGTTTTGAAATTGGCCATTACTATGTTGAATAAAGTCGTTATTTTGGGGTTTTTTTGGGCGCAAAAAATGTCTTTAGTAGCTTTCTGGGCACTGAAAGTGTAAATTAACTTGCTGTCAATGCAGGCCTCACTGAGCCATCGGATTTTATCAAAAATATCTTAATTTGTGTTCTGAAGATGAACGAAGGTCTTACGGGTGTTTTCATTTTTGAGTGAACTAACCCTTTAATAATATTTTGTTTATTTGTATAACACCTTTCAAACATAAAATACAGCTCAAGGTGATTCAAAGGTGGGAATATAAAATCGTTTTAGATATACTGTAGATTAATTAAAAACCAATTATATTAAAATAATATATAAATTTTTGTATCTGTATCTATTTGTATATATACCACTGGCCACTTTATTAGGTATACCTGTTCAACTGCTCGTTGACGCCATTATCTAATCCAATCACATGGCAGCAACTCAGTTTAGACATGGTCAAGACGATCTGCTGAAGTTCAAATTGAGCATAAAAATGGGGAAGAAATGTAATTTAAGTGACTTTGAACATGGCATGATTGTTGGTGTCAGATGGGCTGATTATTTCAGAAACTGCTGATCTACTCGGATTTTCACGCACAACCTTCTCTAGGTTTCATAGAGAATGGTCTGAAAAATAGAAAAACTCCAGCTAGCGGCAGTTCTATGGGCAAAAAAGCCTTATTGATGCCAGAGGTCAGAGGAGAATGGCCAGAATGGCTCGAGCTAATAGAAAGACAACAATAACTCAAATAACCACTCGTTACAACCGAGATTTGCAAAAGACCATCTCGGAATGCACAACATGTCGAACCTTGAAGAAGATGGGCTACAGCAGCAGAAGATCACAGCAGTGCCACTCCTGTCAGCTAAGAACAAGAAACTGAGGCTTCAATTCACACAGGCGCACCAAAATTGGACAATAGAAGATTGGAAAAACATTGCCTGGTCTGATGAGTCTCAATTTCTTTGACATTCAGATGGTAAGGTCAGAATTTGGCATAAACAACATGAAAACATGGATCCATCCTGTCTTGTATCAACGGTTCAGGCTGGTGGTGGTGGTGCTGAAATGGTGTGGGGGATATTTTCTTGACACACTTTGGGCCTCTTAGTACCAATTGAGCATTGTTTAAGCGCCACTGCAGCAGGAACTTCCAGCAGGATAACACGCCATGTCACAAAGCATCTCAAACTGGTTTCTTGAATATGACAATGAGTTCACTATACTCAAATGGCCTCCACAGTCACCAGATCTCAATCCAATAGAGCATTTTTGGGATGTGGTGGAACAGGAGATTCACATCATGGATGTGCAGCTGACAAATCTGTGTGATGCTGTCATGTCAATATGGACCAAAATCTCTGAGGAATGTTTCATTACCTTGTTGAATCTATGCCACGAAGAATTAGGCCAGTTCTGAAGGAAAAAGGGGGTCCAACTTGATACTAGCAAGGTGTACCTACCTAATAATAAGTGGCTGGTTAGTGTATATTATTTATTTATTTAAAAATTCATCCGTCTGTCTATCCATCCATCCATCCATCCATCTTCTGCTGATCTTCATCTTCAAACTTTTTTTTAATGGCCAAATTTAAAATTTGAAATGGAATCTTTTCGATTTAAATCAAATTCTGGAATTGAATTTCATTTAAATTTAATGGGCTATATGCACGCAGCGTTCTTTAGAACTTCCGCATTAATATAAGCCAGCTCGAAAACTTCCGGTGAGATGTCATTTGCTGGTGTGTTGAGCATCAGTAGTGTAATACTTAGTTTATAATCAGAATATAGTCACTTAAATAGTCAGGCATAGCATTAATTTAGTTATTCAAACGTAAGACGGCATAAAAAATACGTACCTCAGGACAATCGTAAAGACGTAGCTACCTCATTGTTCCTCCTCGGCTAAATTCAATTCGACCATCAGTTTTCACACTTTTATGTGAAAAAAAGCTTCAAAAATTAAATATTTATTGTGCACTTTAGTTAGATTAATTGAATAAAATGTGTGTTTTTACAAGTGTGCTGAAATCATTGATCTTGCGGTGCACTGACTGACAGCTGCTGTGATTACAAAGGGAAAGCGCGGTGCTCGCTTTCTGTTATGAATCACAAGAAAAGTTATTGTTTTTCTTAAGATTTTTTGAGTATTTCATACTTCACATTGACAAAATGTATTTTTAAACCTAGTTATTTTATAATGTTTAATATTTAGTCAAAAACGAAGTGAAAAACGATTAGAGGAAATGGCTGATATATGCGCAAATAAATGCTACTTTGCCGCCACCTGCTGGTTAAAGTGGTAATTATTGTCTTTTTTATTTTTAAATAAGTGTTTTCTATCAAATGTTGAATTTCCTACATTTTGAAACGTTCGGTTTTACGATGGGGACAATCTCAGAAGGATGAACAAATAATGTTTGTGGTCATCACATTAAAAATAACATTTGAAGTGCTGGGGGAAAAATGCGTGTGCGTGTCTAATTACAGACACGGCGTTTTTAAACGTTTACAATAGCTTCGTCTTTATTGCAATCAATAAAACTTGTTTATTGGAAAATTAGGTAAATGTGATAAGTGCATTAAAATATGAATACAACATTAAAAAGTCAACCATTGATGGTTTTGTGTCGATGTACAGCGACTACAGAATGAACAGCTAACAGTTCACCGGAAATGCCCGAGCTGGCTTAACGACAACCAGGAAGTAACCGTGCATATAGCCCATTCTCAGGGGTACACAACCCTTGTTGTAACATCTGAAAAATTAAAAAATGGTTTTGCCTGTATCATTTAGACATTTGCTAGTTTTGTAGACAAAATCTTAAAGTTGATTCTAATAGGACAAATAAGTCTAATTTTATAAACATCTAGCTTTAATTAGTTCCTAAAAATTAAACAGCAGTCTGTGTGTCTCTAAAAAGGTTAAGAAGGAATCACTACATTTCCCATCATGCATTAGACACATAAGGATGTGGATGTTTTAGCTGGAATAATGAGAGGAGGGAGCTCAATGCCGCACACATCATCCAAAACACTCACACACACAGCGTGAATCACAGAGCACACGCGCTCATACAGCCCGAGCTCAAATACCAGTCCACGCAGCCAGTGATGTCGGCACTCTAATCTCCGCTCTGATTGGTGGAGGGACGTCTGTCAAACACAGGCTGCACGTCTCGTTCTCAACAGTTGGACAACACAGCCCCGGCGAACAGGGTTACTGCCGTGTCAGAAGGGTTAGTGCGGCGAGAGGCGCGCAGAGGAACCTCAGCTGCTCTCTGGTGCATCCTCTCTGCACATTTCCTCTCCTTGGGATAAGGGACTGTCGTCGGGACTCGCTGCAGACAGCATGCAGCACAGATCCTCTGAGAATACTGGCTTTAACTGTCAGGTAGGATGGAGCATCCTGAGAGCCTGCGTATCTCTCCTGTGTCCTTGAGAGTGTTTGCTTGTGTCTGTAGAGACGTGGTTGATTCAGCGTTGAGTTATTGTTATATAACGGTTAAAGATGTGTTTTTCATCCTGGTTGTTTCAGGTGCACCTTCATCTTCTCCTATCCTGTTTCTCTCAACCTTCCTGTTTGTGTCTTCTTGAAGCTATTTTGGTAGCTCTTCTCCTTCCCACAGTTTCTCGTCGCTCTTTCTCTCTTCGTGTCCTTTTCATCTTTCTCTGTGTTTTCTGTGAGGGAAAGGAATTATATCTGGTTGTCGGAGGGGGTTTGTTCAGATCCAGCTCCCTGAAACGGAAGGGATGAGTTTTAGAAGGAGCCGATGTGTATGAGCATTTATTCTGAGGGTATATATAGCATATATGGACAGGAAGAGGAGAACGACAAGGTCAGAGGAAGAAAATATTGTATCTGACAGCAGAAAATATTTAGGTCGATGATGGATGAAGCTGTAAATATACATTTTAATTATGCTGATGAGGCACGGGCCGTTTGTGTGAGCGTCATGCTAGTGCGCGCCGCTTTCTGGAAGGATGCTGATGCTGATCCTTCCATTGCCATGGTAACCAGAGCCATCTGTAGGGATCAGTCCCGCTGCTCTCGACCAATCGAACGGCTCAGATCCCATTCATCCCCCCTCAGCCTCTTCAGCCGTCCCAATAATCCCCTCTCTCACCGCTCACGGTTGTTACTGCATGATCACGCAGTTTTGAGGGCTCACATGCAGGGAAATCTCTTGGACAGACAAACAAATTGGGTGAATAACGTGACCTATGGCAGGTGACACACTGTCCTGTTTCGGCTGTTTAAAGGGTCCGGCGTCATGATCTGGCGTTATGCTAAACAGTGATCTTTTATGTAGATGACTGCGTGCAGCAAATGCAGTTTATCATTTAGAAAAGTTCCATAGGGAGAACTGGGTCACAAGGTACCGTGACCCAGAAAACTGCAGAGCTTTGTGTGCTGAAGAAGATTAACAGAAAGTGATGTGCAAAGGCCTGTTTACGGCAAATCCGGTGTGACTCAGAGACACAAAATTATAAAATGACCAAATTTACCGGAAAAAGATTGGATACCTGAATGAATAAATGATGTTAGATATATATATATAATTCTCCAAAGCTGTTTGCCAAGCTTTCGATTAAATTTCATCAATGAAATCTGACAACAACTGTCTCATAAATTTTGTTTCTAAACACTCGAATCATGACAAAAAAACTGTATTTTTCAGGCTGGATCAAGCTAATGCGCATGCGCAGTCCTAAGTGTGCGTTTCTTGTGTCTCATTTCGGAGGCACACGTCTGACTGTTTCTATAGGAACCGGAGCTTCTAACGACCGCTGCAGTGACGCGATGACTTTACCAATCAGCGATTGGCTCTTATTTAGAAGGCGGGACTTATTCCGCCATATTGCACGTTGCACTTTCTCCCATTCAAAACAATACGAGTGATGCGTTTTGTGTTATTCTTTGGCTATATAACAGATATACATGTTATTTTTTCCAATATTTGTTGAAAATGTATTGAAATAGTTTGAAATCAGTATCTTTTATTAGTATTATTTAAAAACTATTATAGTTTTTATTAATATTGTGAAATTGGGAATTTTATTTTTCGGTTTTTATTTGAATTTTATTTTAATTTTTAGTGATTTTGTTGTGTTTGTCATTTTTGAAAATATTTCTAAATAGTTTTAATTTATTATTATTTCTGTTAGAAATTTCAGTACTTTTAGAACTTAAATTTATCAGTTATTTTCAAATTTTTCATTTAGTTTAAGGTTTATTTATATATAATATTTTATTTAAGCTTTATTTCAATTAACAAAAATGTTTTTAGTAGTTTAAATAGTATTATTTATAGTTTTAATATTTTAATAGTATTATTTAAATACTGTTATAGTTTTTTGAATTTTGTGAAATTGTGAATTATATTTAATATTTATATATTTTTTTATATTTTTATTTTAATTTTATTTAAATTTTTTTATTCATTTTGTTGTTTGTCATTTTTTAAAATATTTCTAAATAGTTTTGATTTATTTTTATTTCAGTTTTAGTTTTATTTCAGTTAGTACTTTTAGAACTTAAATTTATCAGTTATTTTCAAAATTTTCATTTAGTTTAAGGTTTATTTATATAAAATATTTTATTTCCATTAACAAAAATGTTTTTTGTAATAGTTTTAGTTAACAATAACAAGATATTGTTTGTCAATATCATTAATCATTGAAGTCTAATAACACTTTAATCAATAAATGTAATTTTAAGCAAATCTCAAAATGAATATCAATTTTTCATACTGTAAATTATAAGGTTGTGATGCCGAAATTCACTTGTATAAAACTATTAATTCTAGTTTTTGGTGTTTTATTTTTAATTTGTTTAGAATTTTAAATTATTGCTTATAACATGAAATTATGGGCCACAATTTTAAAAGCTGTGCTTCTATAATATTACATGAGTTTTATCCAAATAAACATGAAATTATGGGCAACAAATTTAAAAGCTGTGCTTCTATAATATAACATGAGTTTTATCCAAATAATTTCAATACTTAGCCTAAAAAATCTTAACCAACAGTGGATCATTGCAGTACAATATTATATTAAGATGCATTGTTTTGTTTAAAAATCATGTTTTGTGTGCCATAAATTCATTTGTATTGAATATGGCTTAAACCAGTATTAGAATCGATACACCCCAACTTTCAAGGACATAAAACTGCACTTATCAAGCCATTTCATTGGGTCTTCAACTCTGCATCTGGTTGTATGTCACCATTAAACTTCCGTTGTGTATATATGCTGTACTTTAGAGAGAACATCGCCTGAAGGACCCTCCAGGCCTTCAGTTGCAGTTCAGTTACAGTTGACTGGGTGTCCCTCCTCAGAGGCGACTCTGTCTGGTCCGATTTTAGGAGTGAGAATCATTAGTCCAGTAGTATCTGATCTTCTTTCATCTTTTGCAGACCTCTCTGGAGTTGTATTGTGATGAATTACAAATCCCAGCACAGTTCTCAGCTTGTTGATTACTCTTCGCATTAAGCGTCCTTGATAACCCTGAGCACAAACCGATCTGGCATCAATCTCTTAAAGCCTTAAAGTCACACATTACAGCTCACTTGCTCCGGATGATGCTGAAAAGCAACATCCGTCAAGCACCATATATAAATGACCTTTTTATCCGCTATTAACCGTTTCCATAAGTCCGCAATGATCTAATGCTGGGTCTGATATCATAAAAAACATGCAACATTTGATGACAGATTATACATCCTCACATCCTCATAATGCCTCTTTGTCTCACCGCAATTTGGTGCTTGCATTATTAGCGGAAGCAGTTGACTGAGGTCTCCTTAGACGCAGACAGAAGACTTTGAGAATGCCATCATGGCTGAAGAACGTAGATGTTAGTGTAAATTCAGACTGTAATTCTTACCGGATGGCACAAAAGAGCCTTTCAGAGCAGAAACTCTTACTATTCAGCCTAATGTCTAATGAGATTCATTGCTATTCAGGAATGTAGTGTGAATATACATGTACAAACGCTTCTGCAGAGTTAAAGGATGCTGTTTATAGAATACGCACAGTTCTGGCACTGGAATTTCCTGTAAGATGTCCAATCTGCCGGGACTCTACAAACTACAGGAGTAAATATATAGGAGCTTAATGCATTCACAACAACATTTGTCTTTTATTTCTGTTGATTTGTTTAGTTCAGTATTGTTTGAACAGAGAGGCAAATGTGGGTAGTATATATCTTGGCATCCACATTCAAAGTGTCCTGTCTCCATCTTTTTCTGCCTTCTTCCCTCGCTCCTCTTCTGCTTTTAACAGTGGCCTTCTTTGTCATCGTGAAATGGGGCATGAGGGGACAGAGGACAGCAAAAGGGTGACACTGGAAAAGATGAAGTGCTGGAGATACTCTCCGGCTGCTGGAGTAAGATAGGCAGCCGTTATCTTCAAATTCTGGGAGATGCTGGATAGCAAAGAATCCAGCTTTTTTTTAAGGCAGATGTTCATATCTTGAGTGTAGGGTGGCTTTTGGTTGATATATTATATTTATACAGTAAGTTATACAGTAAGAGATATACAATTTGTTTAATTCTGAAAACAGACATTTACATTTTGAAGATCGGATTTCTGTGGGCAGGGTTATTCTTTCCCAATAATCTGTTCAATATCAAGAAAATTAATCAGTCAATGTTAATAAATTATTTTATTTGATTTTATTTGATTTTTTAAATATCGTTTGTATTATTTTTTTATATTAAATACAAAATAGTGAACATAAACATTTGATTTTATTTTAATAAAAAGAATCAATTTATTTCATTGCTAGAGAGTTTACGATGGAAATTTCCTATGGAAATTGGTGGTAAAGGGTTAACAGAAAGCTTATTAATAAGGTCCTAATGAGATTTTTTTTCAAAGGTCAATGGTATATTTGAACATCATATTGTTCCATCAGACTCCAGATACTGAGCCTTTATTGAGCCTCTTTTAATTCACATGTCTTAAAGGCACAATATGTAAGATTTTTGGATTAAAATATCCAAAAACCACTAGAACAACGTTATATATTTTGTTGGCTTATGTACTTACGCTATGTTTCCAACAATGTTTAAATCCAGAGAAAATGAATCATTGTTATAAAACACGGTCGAATCTCTTGTTTTATTGATTTACCGCGAGTACCCAAGTTTGTAACCAAAAAGTAAATTAGACTATTTTGTAAATTTGCTAACACAGCATAATCAGAATGAGCTTTATTTGTAGTAACAGTAATACAGCATTTTCTCCACCATACAATGTTTTAAAATGAATTGCATGCCATTTAGCAACACAAGTCATTCAACTTTTATTAATATGATATTCTTAATGTCGATCTAGCTTACTGCAAGTGTGCGTCTCATAGCAGCCACCGAGCGAACGCACAGAGTAACGTTAACATAGCTTTCAACACACTCAAATGTATATTTAGTATGATTGTTTTGACCAAGTAAAACAGCGCTGCGTTAATTCATCAAATAAAGTGACCTGTACGAGTAGTAATTCAGCACTTGCGGCTGTTTCATTAGGATTAAATAAAATAGTGTGAAGGAGGCAGATGTTAAAAGTAACTTTAATTGTAAAATAAACATAAACAACAAAATGAAAGGAGGCAACAGCGTCTGACTTATGCGTATAAGCATAATAAAAACAGCAACGGAAAATGTCCCAGGTTCTCGGGCCCGCACTGCTTCATACACAGCAGCAACATTAATAAAACTTTAATACATTAGCTCATCTATGAACTTGATTTCTGCCTGAGTTCCGTCGGATGTTTCCATCAGCTGTGGAGGTGAAGACGACAACTCCCATTATTCCACTCTCATTCACTGCGTCATCAAGCTACGCCTTTGTTATTGTTTTGAATTAGCGACCTCTAGCGGCAAAACGTACATAGTGTGCCTTTAATTCATGGTTTAGCTTTAGCTTTAAAGAAGCAACTAATTTTACTTCCCTGATCTGACTTATTTCCAAAAGAAACATGATACTCAGTGAGATCAAAATGTAGGACTTGATGTTATCTGTTGGGATTTTATTGGATTATGAAAAGTGGGCATTACATTATACAACCCGAATTCTGGAAATGTTGGGACGTTTTTTAAATTTGAATAAAATTAAAACTAAAAGACTTTCAAATCACATGAGCCAATATTTTATTCACAATAGAACATAGATAACATAAATGTTTAAACGGAGAAATTTTACACTTTTATCCACTAAATGAGCTCATTTCAAATTTGATGCCTGCTACAGGTCTCAAAAAAGTTGGCACAGGGGCAACAAATGGCTGAAAAAGCAAGAAATTTTGAAAAGATTCAGCTGGGAGAACAACTAGCAACTAATTAAGTTAACTGATATCAGGTCTGTAACATGATTAGCTATAAAAGGGATGTCTTAGAGAGGAAGAGTCTCTCAGAAGTAAAGATGGGCAGAGCTGTGAAAGAGTGTGTAAAAAGATTGTGGAATACTTTAAAAACAATGTTCCTCAACGTCAAATTGCAAAGGCTTTGCAAATCTCATCATCTACAGTGCACTGCATCACTCATTGGCATGATTGTGTCAATGACATTACTACATGGGCCCAGGAATACTTCCAGAAACCACTGTCAGTAAACACAATCCGCCGTGCCATATGCAGATGCCAACTAAAGCTTGCAAAAATGAAGCCATATGTGAACATGGTCCAGAAGCGCCATCGTGTCCTGTGAGCCAAGGCTCATTTAAAATGGACTGTTTCAAAGTGGAAAAGTGTTCTGTGGTCAGACGAGTCCAAATTTGACATTCTTGTTGGAAATCATGGATGCCGTGTCCTCCGGGCTAAAGAGGAGGGAGACCTTCCAGCGTGTTATCAGCGTTCAGTTCAAAAGCCAGCATCTCTGATGGTATGGGAAGGCACTATGAATGCTGAAAGGTATATAAAGGTTTTAGAGCAACATATGCTCCCCTCCAGATGACGTCTATTTCAGGGAAGCAGCAGGACAATGCAAAACCACATACTGCAGCTATTACAACAGCATGGCTTCATCGTAAAAGAGTCCGGGTGCTGAATTGGCCTGCCTGCAGTCCAGATCTTTCACCTATAGGGAAAAATACGTCAAGGACGACCACAAACTCTTCAGCAGCTGGAAACCTATATCAGGCAAGAATGGGACCAAATTTGGACCAAAACATCAAAACTCCAGAAACTTATAACCTCGATGTCCAGACGTCTTCACTCTGTTTTGAAAAGAAGAGGAGATGCTACAACATGGTAAACATGCCTCCGTCCCAACTATTTTGAGACCTGTAGCAGGCATCAAATTTGAAATGAGCTCATTTTGTGCATAAAATTGTAAAATTTCTCAGTTTAAACATTTGTTATGTTATCTATGTTCGATTGTGAATAAAATATTGGCTCATGTGATTTGAAAGTCTTTTAGTTTTCATTTTATTCAAATTTAAAAAACGTCCCAACATTTCCGGAATTCGGATTGTACCATAATAGAGTCAGGTGATTCTAGGACAGGGGTCGAAAATTAATAGTGATCTGTGTTGTCAGTCTAAATGTTTAGATTGTATGGACAAGTTTTTTTTTTTTTTATTACTCAGAATAACATGGATTGATGAGTTGTGCACAAACTAAAAATATGGTCAGTTTTGATTAAATGTTGATTTCATGTTGGCCTAAGCAACATTCATGTCTTTAAGCCTGTGGAAATGCTATGTTTCTGTTTCTGGAAGACAGGGAGTAGAATCTGTTTTTAAGTATAAATGAGGTCAGGACGGATTTTTTTAAAAAAAATTTTAATATTTAATGGAAAAACTGCAGTGGGATTCATGGCTGTTATCGTGAATCCTTTTAACTTCCCATTGAACTGCAATTTACTATCTCACACAGTTACATTCAGTATTTTCAAAATCATTATTCTGATCCTTCATGATTTTGCTATGGCTGTTAATTTAACATGTTGATTTAATTATAAAAACATTATACAAAATACAAAACCGAATCATGCTCCCTGAACTGTACATGAAATATTGAAATGTGTGATTAATTGTCAATTTAATTAATCTATCTTCATATTATATAATTAATTTGACTAAAATCTAAATCGATTGACAGCCCTAGTTTTTACGTAAAAATAATAAAAAAGCTCTAAATTGCTCTGCTCTTGAAACCGGCATATGAGAGTGACCCCAATCCCTCCCCCACCCTGTGTATGTAAATGTGTGTCCACATGTGCGAATCTGCTTCATCATTATTCAACCCAAGCAACCGCGGTCATGTGACTCTGTACGCAGCATGCTGCTGAGGCTGAGAGGGAGATGGACATAAAATGGAATACAAAGAGGAAAAAGAAGTGTGAAAGATTAGGGATGACAGAGCGATCAATAGCAAGTGAGGAAGGACAGAGCGAGGGGGATCTCAGATATAATGTCACACCTCAGCTGCACAGGAAGATGCTTATTAATATAAAGAGAATCAGGCCTGCGGGACACACTGTTAGCTTTCATTAGGGAGGTCTGAACACACAAGGGGGTGCGAGCATGTGTGTGAGTGTGCACTTGTGTGTGTGTCTTTTCATATGTTTGCACAGGTGTTATCTCGATCAAACAGTGTCAACATTTTTTTCCCTCCCATGTCTATAAGAGTAACCCCTCATTATGTGCCATACTAATGACGTGTTCAACACACGTGTTAATGAGTTATCTGAATATCTGTGTGCACATGTGTCCTTCATCTCTCCTCCAAGAACAAGATGGAGAGATTAGGGCTCATTTTGATGACATCACGGGCAGACTGAATGGAGCTTCCCATGAGTCTGCTGGGCTGAGTTGCCATGGTAATATATATAGTTCACCCTGGATTCCCATTTATGGTTTCTTGGCAGGCATGAATGCTCCGCCACCACCTCAGACCACACGCACGCACGCATCACAGCTCAAGAAAATGACTCACCATGGCAGTGATGCTCTGAGATGGTTTCTTTTATTAGACAAGCATCACTATTACTGACACTGTGCTTTAACACTAGTGCATTTGGTGCATAGTAACAGCATAGCAACTCACTAAAACCCACTAAGGAAACCTAAGCAACTTTATAGCAACGCCCTGGCAACCACTCATAACATCCTAGCAACCACATAGCAACATATTAAAAAACCTACTCAGAAAACCTTAGCTAACCACATAGCAACGTAGAAAAAAACACTATGAACTGCCATAGCAATGTAATAACAACCACCACAGCAAATGTATGAAGTACTGTAAAAAACAAAAACAAAAAAACAACCTCAAAGGATTTTCTTAAGCCCAAAGTATGCTTCACTTTTTACGTGTACACGAGGGTTAGCGTAAGTGTGCGTGACGCGAATAATGTCATCAGAAGAGTATGCGCGTACTGTACTTGCACCGCCTGATTTTTGTAACTTTGTATGCGCAGCTCGCACATGCGCATTTAATTTTTTTTGCAGTAATTAGTTTATCCACAAGGTGGCAACCCTGCCCTGGGGCGTCGATTCACAAGGTAGTCGAAGAAAACCTGCATAAACAGAACAGACCGGAACGCATGCAAGCTACAGCGACAATGGAGGCCTATATAGATGACAGATTGTGCAAAGAGGTTAGAAAGTACCCTCATTTGTACAACTCTTGCATGAAAGAATACAAATATATTTACATGGGTTGTAACTCGTGGCGAGAGATTGCTCAAAACTGCGCATGCGTCGAAAGCCTGTGTATGCGTTTGAGCCAAGTGAAGTATACTTTGCAAGGCTGTGCGTTCGACTGTGCGCGTGTGCTGGCGTACGCGTAAAAAAACGAAGTTTACCCAGGGCTTTACTTGGACCCTGGGTTATACTAAACCCCAGGTAAATGGAATCCTGGCTTCACATTTAACAATTAATCCTGGGTATTTATAAACTGATGTTTCACACTGTTCACACTGTTTCATTATACATTCCTAAACCTTGGGTCAGAGTCCTGCACGCGGGCGGGTACCCCGCCAAATTTTATGTAACGGGTGGAATAATATTTACGTGTCGGGTGCGGTGCGGGTGCGGGTCGGACGCGAGGTAGGCACGGATAGACTGCGGGTCCAATAGCCAGGACTATTCCAACTCAATTCGGTACATTTGACAGCTGCTTTCAAATGGTCCCGTGCTTATTTGTGTTCACGCTCTGTCTGAAAACCGTTAAAGGCTTCTAATTACAGCAGAATTTGCAGCGCTGAGCATTGTAGCCAATCGCGCTGCATCTGATTGAAAGCTATAGTGATTATTAAAGGGAGCGCGCTTTGCTCGCTTTATGTATTTAATATAGGCTATTTACAATTTGAATAAAAGTTTTAGAATATCTCTACAAAGAGGACCAGCGGCCAGGTAAACACTGCTTAGTTTCAGAAGAGACAACCACGTTTAGACTAGGCCTTTTTTGCTTCCGATACCGATTCCGATACCTAGGATTCAGTATCAGCCGATACCTAGTATTCAGTATACCGATACCGATCCGATATTCAAGTAATAATAAAAAAAAGTGCTGAATTACCTAATAAACTGTATGCCTCACTGTGTGGAAGAGACTGGGATCATTCTTTTCTGCAAGGCATCAGGCTTGACTTAAACATTACTTTCCTAACTTTGTAAAAAAAATAATAATAATAACAAACAGACAAAAATGTGGTGAATTATTTATTAAATAATTGTGCATCAGTGCAACAACTGTAAATAAACCAATAGCTTCACTAGCTTGGTAGACATTCAAAATAAACAGGAGTCCAGCTGACTCCTTCATCCATGACTCATAACTTGTTTTTCATGAATGTTTGAGTCATACATGACATAAACTAAATATATTTATAAATAAATATTTACTATAAAATTAAAAGACATTCCTTTTAAATTTATAGCGCAGTTTTTTTTTTAATGAGGCAGCAACATATGATAGATAGGACAGAACAAAAAAGGCTATTAACAATCTTTCATTGCGCAAAAGTATTATAATATGAACAGAGCGGCACAAAGCACTTATGCGCATCCCTTGTGCAGAAATGATGCGCTTGAAGCAACATGGAGTCACAGCGCGCAGCGTCAGCGCTCTGCATTGAAAAGTTCAAAGCACAAAGTGAAGATATATTGATGCGTATTGTGTTACCGGTATCTTTGTTTACAGATGAAGTATAATAATAGAAACATTGAATCATCTTGGAGAGAGTTTCATTGTGTTGACTGTCGTAACTGAACGCGACACGCAGTCTGAATGCTGAATTGAGAATGACTGACAGCCACAGCGGAGGGAGGCATTTACGTGAACTTTAATTTAACGACTTAAATATTCATCTGTACCTCAAATTAAACTATGGAATGGCTTCAGAACACTTGGAATATAGTGCACGAAAACTTTATGGTGCTTTTTAATGTTTTTGTGCCTTTTGTGGGGCTTAACAATAACACAGAATAGCACACGCACAATATCAGATTTGGATCGGTCCCGTCCGGCCGATACCTGATCCGGCAAAAATGGCAGTATCGGAGCCGATACCCGATCTGAGTATCGGATCGGCGCATCCCTAGTTTAAATGCCGAGTGAATCTCATAAAATATTTACTAGCTTAAAGCTTACAGTTAAATAGCCCTACTAAAACATTCTTTGTTCCATTATTTTACTTGTGTTGTTTAATGTAATGTTTAATTAGATGCAGCGACATATAATGCCTAATGTTGGTTTTATTGCTTGTGTTAGGCTACATGAGAAAAATATTTTTGTCTACCTGATGTAGGAGATTTAATGCGGGTGCGGGTGCGGGTCGGGTCGCGGTTTTTATGTCAAACGGGTCGGGTCGGGTGCAGGCTAAAATTTGTGTTTCTGTCGGATAATGGGTCGGGTGTGCTGTTAATAACTGCGGGTGCGGGTTTATCAAACGACCCGTGCAGGTCTCTGCCTTGGGTTAACGTCCTTATTTGCGTATTTGTGGTGTCGGTGTCGCTGACTGGACGAATGCCGCACACAATATGTTTACATAAAGGCTCTAGCATTGTACATCCTCATGTTATATATTGCTGACTGTACTTTCAAGTTTATCCAGAATGCACTTTTCGGACTGTAAAAGTAAGAATACTCTCTTCTTCACTCCAATTGTCGAGTTTTCTGTCATCATTTGAGATTTTTTCCTCTCAAACTCTGAAACTACTGTTCGATTGCTGTCCAAAGCATGTGAATATGAGGCATGTATGCGATTGGTTGTCTGTTGCTGAGCATGTAGTCATCTAGTCTGTGAAGCAGTGTTTCATAACCCTGAGTAAAAAGCGCTGCTAACCCTGCTTCTAAAGCCGGGGACACACTTAACGACTAGCTGGAACATTCTAAGACTGAGCTCAACACACAAAGACTGTTTCCTTCGACTGAAGCAGATTTAAATACTTACACATGGAATTTAAACACCGACTGTAATCGCTGACTGAACGCAACTGGCTCTGACTGGACGCGTTTGAGCACGATCAGTGCTAAGTATCAATTTACATTCATAATCGGCCTTACAATTGTTAAGTGTGTCCTCGGCTTAAGCTGCAAGTGTAAAATGTTCCTTTAATCTTTACTCCTTTACTCTGTCTTCCTTTACGAAGCTAACCCATGGTTAGGGCAGTGTGAAAAGCCCTTCAGAACACCTAAGCAAATACATAATAGCATAGTAAAAACCATTCAGAACAACTTAGCATCTGACTACATACTAGAAACCAGTCAGAGCATCATAGCAATGTACAAAACCCCCCACATCGAACACTTTAGTAACCGCATAACAATGCATCGGCACCCACTTACAGCACCTTAGCATTGTACTCGAAAGTTTTGCATCGCAAGCACAGCTAACTTTTTTTTCAGAGAATGTAATAATCTAGTTGGACTTAATCAGTACTACCTTTACGTAATTAAGAAATTAGGAGTGGTAAGAGTTTGACAGACATGTCAGATGGCCCGTTATAGTGTGCAACATTTTGAATGATACCTTTTAAAACTATAAAGACAGGCCTACTGTGAGCTATGAGGTTGTTAATCCATGATATTTGCTTCTGTTGAAGCCATATTATTTAATCTTATATTTAAAATAATTGTATTTAACAGCAGAATTCCTAATGAAAAACTACATTACCCATGATTCTGTACAGAAAATTACACCAATCAGTGAGTTGAAAAAATCTACATGCTCCAAAATAGCTTCCACTCCCATGAAGCACCCAAAATGACATAATCGAGTCGATCTCTCTAAGCTCTCAAAATCATTTGTATATAATATTTGTTTACATTTTATATTTCTCCATCTTTTTTCATTAGATTATGCTGATTATGTGCTTCATGGGATTGTAGTTCTTTTCCTTACTAAAACCGTAAAGTTCACAGTCTTGTACCTTTGTCATCTTGTCCAATTTTCAAGTACTTTTTTTGCTTAACATTAAAGTTTGTAATGCCATGATTCACCTTGTAGCTGATTGGCTTGGTTCATGGCTTATAACTCTTTAACAAAGACTTTTTAAAAAATCTCTATGGGAAAAAAGAATGGAAAAAATACTTTCGGAACCAGCCCCACTGAATAAGGGGTCAGGAACTGTTGAACTCTATAGGGTTAATATGGAACCTTATGTTTCCTTGTTTCCACATATATCCACTGTTAGTGTTGATCCAACCAAACCTGCAGCATATGCTGATCTCTCCCATGATCCCCTTGGCTTTCTCACGTGGACACTCATATGTATGTTGGGATGTTCCAGCACACAATTATAATTTTTATAATGTGGACCATGTCTCATCCGGCCTCTCCTCGTCTTTTGCACTGTGAACAATGTTTCTCTTAATATGACCCTTAATGTTGTCCATCCATAATGCTGCCGTTCTTTCTGCGCTCATGTACAAGCGGATCATCTTGCAGTCATCTATCCTTTTAAAATGAATTGCTTTGGTTCTGCTGTAGGCTGTAGCCAGATGTTACTAAAGACATGCAACTGATTATGTACGAGTGGTTATTTACCCTGCTAAAGAGTATGAATGAATACTCCACTATGGGTGATCTGGATTCAGAGCCACAGGCTAGTGAAACTTTGGCTTTAAAGGGGACTAAAACAATGTCATTTATGTTCTGGGGACAACTAGCGGCAGGCCACATTAGTCATCATGGAAACTGTCTGCTAAGGTTAGGCTCAGGCAGACGGCTGCTTATTTTGGGATGTCATCCATTGTTGGTGTGAGAGGGAGGTGAATGTGATTTCACCAAGTACAACATGTTCCTGGATCAACATCATTCCAATCAACCAATCAGATTTGAGGGACAAGTTTACAGTTGATGTCAAGTTTAGGCTTACAACCAGGGTTAGGTGTTTTTACATCAGCGTTATTCACCTCTTATCCCTCTGATTTTAGGGATAACATATGGGTAGGGATATGGTTAGAACAAAATTTTCAGGACCATGTTTTCCTTGGCAAAATCACGGTGACCGTGAGAGGGAATCTGTCTGCTGTGGCCTCATTGTGGCATTTATTAGGGTTAAATCATGAAACGTGTCAATCATTAAATGTATATTGAGACTTGAATGGACAGGTGTCATATGTATGTGACGTCAGTAAACCGAAGACAATCAGGTGAAAGGAATCTGAATGGTCCATTTATACAATGAGCTTGCGGTGTCCTTTAAACCAGCATTTTTTTCTAAAAAAAAAGAATTCCTTTTAGTCATGACTCAGAGAGTCCAAACTCCCACCTATGTGCAATGACTAACAAATGCTGAAAATAATAAAAAATCCTGATAATAATAAAAACCTAAATAGTATGTATACCTGTACATTCCCGTTCAAAAGTTTGGGCCATTAAGAAATTAATTATTTTGTTCAGTACAAGATGTATTAAATTGATAAAAAAAAAAAAGGTGACAGTAAAAACATTTGTAGTTTTACAAAAGATTTCTATTAAAAAATGCTGTTCTTTTGAACTTTCTATTCATCAAAGTATCCTAACAAAATGTATCATGATTTCAGTAAAATATTACTGTTAGCAAGCACAACTGTTTTCAACATTAATAATAATGAGACATGTTTCTTGACCAGCAAATCATCATATCATGTTTTTTACTGTATTTTTGATGAAATAAATGCTTTGGTGAGCATACGAGATTTTAAAAACATTAAAACAATTTATAGACTCAACCTTTGAATGGTAGTGTAAATGTGTTTATACGTGTAAAGTCTGTTCTCTCTTTTTGGGATGTAGGCCTGTTTCATATGGATTGTAGGATGAGTTATCTGTCAGTGATCATCCATAAGAGAACATGACTGTGTATGTGTGACTGTGTGTTTAATCATTGTGCTTTGTTTTGCAGAGAAACGATGAGGAAGCCGTGCTGGACAGGGGTGGAACTCGGTCTATGCTCAACACAAATTTTGAGAAAGAGGAGCTGGAAGGTAATTGAAGCTTTAAGTCAAACACACTGCCTGATGAATTATTATTAAAAAATAAAGTTAAAATATAGCTGCAAGCAGTGATGACGGGCCCAATCCCCGGATGCACTGCCACCCTGGTGGCTTTAGGACAACCATGCATGGCAGGCAATATGCATTTAAAGCGGATAAATGTAAAAGAACTATGTTAAAGCCATTTGAATATGCCATATTTTAATCATATGATGCCCTTTGGAGCAGTAGTTCAGTTTCAAAAATTCAGAGCTTGATTCCAAAAATCCACATTCAAACAAAAATATATGACTTCCTCTTGGACGGAGTTGAAGACTGTAAAATCGAAAGTTGTCCAGCTCAATGAGAACAATATATGTAGCGAGTTTGATGCCTACTGAGCCGCTCCTACACTCCCGTTTCTAAGGCTTTGCTCATGTCTACTGGCTGACAACTCTGATGTGTGTGTCGAGTTTCATGCAATTTGAAGCATGCTAAGAGTCTCAAAAACACTCAAAAGAAATATTAATGTTTGACGTGTTGCCATGACAACAGTGTTCAAGATATCAAGAATCCTTTCACAGGTCTACATCTGCGGTGTCTTGACATTATTCTGACGAAGTATGAAGCAAATTGAGTAAAAATAAGAAGGCGATTTCAAAGCATTTTGAAAGTGACACACTTCCTGCTGCCAGTTGGTGACGTTATGACTTTGACTCACAATAGTCACATTTATGTGATCAGCCTCTTACAATGAAAACACAGCTGAAGTTTAATCAAAATCAGTCGTTGCCTCACCACAGCCAAACCATTCGAGACATTAAAAATCTGCTCAAAATTTAGCACGCTCAATGTCTTGACTTCATGCTGACCGAGTTGAGGAGTATATCAAATTCCAGAGCATGCGTTTTTCAAACAACCCATAATAGCCGACTTCCTGTTAGGAAAATAATTGTAATCAGACTACAGTTACTTTTTTATTGATTACATGATTACATGTTATTCTCACAATGGCAGTAAATTATTCATAATTAATTGATTCTCCCTACTTTTTTTATCTTTTAAATTTTGCTTTTTAAAAAAGCCTATGTACATTTAGAAGGTTTAGTTATATACGTTTAGAAGGTCTTCCAGGATTGTGAAATCGCACATACAGACCAGACAGTAGTCATGAGCCTATCACTGAAAACTGAAAGCCACACTGCATTTGATCACTGGATTTACAGAAATCATTTCACTTTTAAGAAGTGTTTTCTTAACATTGCATATCTAATCAGGCATTTAGCAGGCATTAAACTCATAGACTCCAACATACAAGCTTAAAAACCCGTTGTAAAATGGTGCCCTAATTTTTAGAAAACAGAGAAGTAGAGAGGAAATGAATCCAGTGTTTGACATTAGCTGTTCTTAGTCCCGAGGAAATATTCCATTTAGAGAAACATTTCATTCCAGCTCCTTCACACACACACACACACTTGGAGCCAGAGAGTGTCTGTGCCTGAAGAACCTCTATGTTTCATCCTTATCCTTACATAACTCTCGTGAAGACCCCGTAATTTGTTTGTTTTTAAATGTCAGTTTCTTCCATTTCTTTTAGTTAATTAATTATTCTTCTCAAATTCTTTTAAGATGTTCCTCTGACCTAATCAAAAAAAAAAATAGACAGTTTTTACTGAAGGTTTAACCATCTGTTTTACCATAAATGATGCATGTACATTTCATAAATGAGACTGCTATCCATAACATTGTTTCAGTTTGGAGTCAGTTTTACCCAGCAAAAAAAAAAAAAAAAAAAGACTGTTGTGAGATAAGGTTTAAAACAAGAAATAAAGTCATACTGTAAAATATAAACGTGGAATTGAGAGATATATAATCGCAGTTACCTCAGAGGCAGAAACAGGCGTCCACAAAAGGCCCCGATATATCACATCCTGATAGCAATCAATAATAGAAGTGGTCTAAATATTAAAACATGTACGTATATCTTCTGTGGAAGTCTCAAATGTCCATCCAATCATTGCATTCGGTACGGTATTCAGTATTTCCATTCCTCCATGCACCCTGCCCTGAGGAATAGCTTTGGAGAGTGGGATCTCATGCTTTCAAAGCTAGCTTTCAATTGCTAGCCTCTCCAAAATTGCCTACCCTACCTTTAAAAATGAAAAAACAGTGATAGTGTCGCTTTTAATTAAAATTACAACTTCAGTTTCTACTATAAAGCAGCTCTCCAGTGTGTTCATATTTTACTTGTGTCTGACCTCGACGGACTGAACAGAAGAAATGAACCAGAGAAGAATGTGGATCCTCAGAGCCACACCTACCTATTACTTCATTTTTTAAGGACTAATGGTAGTTTGAAGGTGTTTACCAGCCGGATCAAACTTTTTCAGAAGCTGTATCAAACCTGATTTTGTTCAAAATGACATCACACCAGTTTTTTCTTCTATTTCACTTGAAGAATTTCAGGGCCTTAAGGGTCCCTGAGCCCCCAAATTTTATATTTTAAGTATATATATATTTTTTAAGAATATTAGTTCTTCAAATCCACCTTATTTTTCAGGTAAGAGTGGGCACGGCCATTTGTAAATTTAATGTGTCTGGCTTCCAGTGTCATTCGCTTCCAGTTATTTTAAGCTGTACAAAACAGCTTGTTATGCTGCTTGATATTGCAAACTGGTATTTCTTACCATATTATTTTAATGTATTGTCTTAATTATAAACACTCTGGTTTGTAGCGCAAACAGTTTTAAAGTTTACAGCACTTTGATGTTCTCGTTATTTCCCTTTAGCGGCTAATAAATCGGAAGTCTCGCACATTCACAGAAAAATCCTTACTTTTAGAGAATGTGAGGTTTTTGGATTTTAGTGGGTTAATATTTGTTAAACGGATGATTTACCCCAAAACTCTAATCGTCATGTCATTCCAAACCTGTAAGACTTTCTGTCTTTTGTGGAACACAAAGGAAGATGTTTTAAAGAATGCCCTTTTTTTTGTCCATA
Organism: Mylopharyngodon piceus; assembly: GCA_039654765.1. Taxonomy (NCBI): domain Eukaryota; kingdom Metazoa; phylum Chordata; class Actinopteri; order Cypriniformes; family Xenocyprididae; genus Mylopharyngodon; species Mylopharyngodon piceus. The sequence continues at coordinate 18,575,357 of CM077452.1, forward strand.
CAATAAAGTCGATTGGCTCCAATGTTGGTTATTTCTCAACGTTCTTTAAAATCTTTATTTGTGTTCTGCAGAAGAAAGAAATGCATAAGACACACTGTTTATTTTTGAGTGAACAATCCTATTAATGTCTTTGTAACTGCTCTGAATTGTAGTGTTTAGATGATGTTTAGAGGACTTTTCACTGAAAGTGACTCAGCTTTGTATGAACTAACACATGGCCACACACATACCTCAAGGCTGCAGGGGGAAGATATCAGTGAAGGGAATGAGATAAAAGCACACGTGTGTATGTTTGTGTCGGCCCTGGAGGTCTTTATCACTTATTTAGATGCTAAACTGCATGACTGAGTGAGCCGGTGAAACTAAAGCTCATTAGAGTGTGTATCTCTGAAGAGTGAGATGCAGGTAATATTAAAAACTGATGAGGTGATTCAGAAGACACAGTCAGCATGGGCAATCAGCCGTTTCTATATGCAGATCTGCTTTTGGTCTCCATCTGTCTCACACACTAAAGTCGTGACGTAAAGGTCGGATTTGTGGCTCCTGCTTCTCTTTGTCAGTGCCCAGGGCTGGAATCACACAAGCACACATATGTGCTCTCTCTCCCCACAGACACTGTCAAGCTGCATCTTTGTTCAGAGAGACACAATGAGCTGGAGGGAGGGGCTGCAGAGGGAGAGAGGGGGATTTAATGCTATAGTTTAATCTGAGACTGTAAACAAGAACAGCAACACAAAGTACAGAATCACTGAATCTGATTATATGACTACAGAGATTGAATCTTACACAACAGTCTTCTACATCTGCTAGACACTTTAAGATGAACAAATAAAAAACCTATTCATCTTAAAGTAACAGTTCACCCCCCAAAAAAACAAAAAAACATTTTGTCATAATTTTTAATCAGACAGTGACACTAAATCCAGCTGGGAACTCATGAAGAGCTTATAAAATGTGTAAAGGAGTCAAACAGCGGCGGGAATCCATCCGTCACACACAAACGATCTGCTGCGTGGAGACGCGCGTCTGATGTCTGTGATGGGCAAACTCGTGACTATGATGAGAAAAAATACGATATGCGTGAGGATTCTGTCCTTTTTAGGGTCTCATCTTCCTGTTTTTGGTTTGTTTACATGTCTGTGTTGCGTTCATATATCATTCGAACCGCACCAGAGTTCATTAGGAAGCGAACCAAGACCCATCTTTTCAGCGCTCTCGGTCCGCTTGTTTGGTGTGCACTAGGGTTCGGATGACAGCATTCACACATGTTCAAATGAACCGCACTAACAGTGCAATCGCACCAGGGTTCGTTTTAATCGAACGAAACATAACAAGTGTGAACACACCTAGAGACTGCTGAAAAGATGGGTCTCGGTCCGCTTCCAAATGAACTCTGGTGTGGTTCGAATGATATATGAACGCAACATGGACCAAAGACATGTAAACGAACCAAAAACAAGGAAAATGAGACCCTAAAAAGGACAGAATCCTCATGGATATCGGTTTTTCTCATCATAGTCGCGAGTTTGCCCATCACAGGCATCAGATGCGTGTCTCCACGCAGCAGATCCTTTGTGTGTGTGGCGGAGGAATTCCCGCCGCTATTTTGACTCCTTTACACATTTTATAAGTTCTTCACGAGTACCCAGCTGGCCAAAATACCATCATATGCAGGCTACGCACACACAACAAGCGCATGTACCTCAGGACACAGCATTGTTTTGGATGTTCGGTAAGTTCTGTCTCAAAATAGGCAATACGTCATAAAATCCGACCAATCAGGTTGTGAACGTATCCCTATGCCTTTAGGTTCAGTATCTTTTGGTTCAGTGATAAAATTCTGGTGCCAATCTGAACGCTAATCAGGCCAGGACTAAATGTTTTTTTTTTTTTTTTTTGGTCTGGACCAAAACGAACCAAACGAACCGAACTACAAGTGTGAACGCACCCTAACAGTTACAAAAACATTATAGTTCCAAAATTAAATGGCTAGTTTTTATCATATCATTGTACGAAAGCCAAAGTAAATTGAACATATAATGAAATATTCCCTCCCCACAAAACTATTTGGCATATTTTTCAATATGAAAGTTAGCTATTTTTCTGTGAATGTAAGAGACTTCTGCTTCATTAGCTACTATAGGTAAATAACTAGAAGAATAACAAAGTAAATGGTAAAAATATTTGCACTACAAACCAGTGTGTTTATAATTACGACAATACATTAAAATATGGTAAAGGCCCCGATATACTTCAAGCAAAATAGAAGAACAAACTGGTGTGGTGTCATTTCGAAAAAAATTCAGGCCAAAACTAAGTTTGTTTCGGGAGTTTGAAACAGCATGCCAAAGCAAACTTTCTGGAAAAGTTGGTGATAACATAATAGGTAGGCGCTCTGGGGATCAGCCCTCTTTGAGGGGGAAATCTTCTCCAGTTCTTTTCCTTTGCTGAATCTGTCAAGGTCAGACATCCGCGAGTGACAACATAAACACTGGAGAGCAGCTTTATAGTAGAAATTGAAATGTAATTCTCATTGAAAGCAACACTGACACTGTTTTTTTTAATGTTTAATACCGTAAAGCTGTTTGGTTTAAAGCAGTCTGTTGTATAAAGTGCTATAGAAATAAACGTGACTATACTTGCCTGGAGAGCTGAGTTGCAGAGTTCATCCACATCTCTATGATCAGATGCTTTCTTAACTGCTGTTTTCTCACTTCTGTCATTTTTGTTGTGTGTATATTTTGTTATTGTGCGGATAGCGGGCAGCACATATTTACATATTTATCTAAACACCGCTCTCAGCAGCGTGGGCAGCGCAAGGATGTTCGCTATTAGTATACCGCTACAAAGGTATTTAGAACTTCTTTTTACCCCTAAATGAAGAATGAAAAAGAACTTCGCTATGAGTATATCGAAGCCTCCAACAATACCAGTTTGCAATATCAAACAGCATAATGAGCTGTTTTGTATACATCTAAATATAACTAGAAGCAGATAACACCGAAAGCCAGACACATTTAATTTACAAATGGCCGCACCCACTCTTACGTTAAAAATCAGGTGGATATGCAGATTAGGTTTGTATTTCTTACTGTTAAAAACTGGGGCTGTCAATAGAATAAAAAATCACAATTAATCTCATGATCTCCAACCAGTCTTTAGAAAGAAGAATGAAGAAAGTAGTAGTAACAGTAGTAATGTCAAAATTAGTTAGTGTATTAAAAACATTTCCATGGACTGCCAAGCACCCTCTTTCGGCCCCCGTAGGTTCCTTGGATCCTGTTTAAAACGATAGATTTTTAAAAAATAAACTGGTAAGTGGGTTCCTTTGATTTGATGTATATAGTAGTTATTTAGTTAAAGTTGTATTGTGATAACTGCACTCTTCTGTTTGTCCCTGGCAGGCCACCGTACCCTCTACATTGGTGTGCATGTACCTTTGGGTCGGAGATCACACAGACGACATCGTCACCATGGACACCGCCACAGGAAGAGGTCACGAGAAAGAGACTCAGGAACCGAAGATGGCAGAGAATCGCCTTCATACAGTAAGACTGACTCTCTAGATGGATAAATGAAAACTTGATTATGTCAAAAAGGGCAAAGATAAGACATAAATCTCTTGTTTCTCTCTAGCGGACACACCATCACAGCGTGTACAGTTTCTGCTGGGAATGGAGGATGATGAGGAACATATTCCTCATGCTCTCTTCACTGAGCTGGACGAGATTTGCCTGAAAGAGGGAGAGGACGCGGAATGGAAAGAGACGGCTAGGTACAAATCCACACAAATGCATGGAGGATACACAAAGTGGCAGGGACATTTTTGAAAAAAAAAAAAATAAATCTATATATACGATGCAGCACTGGCCCGTCAACTGTCTTGAGCGTTGTTCATGTTTGTTCACGTTCATGTTCTCACAACATTGCATTGTTAAAATTCATAAAAATGTTAACAGCCAACTGGCGACTGACACTGTTTCATATACTTGCCAACATCGATTTTTAATCACATTTGGCGCTTGGCGAGTGTTAAATTTTGGCCCTGGGTACCCCTGGAACTGGGTTGGACCCCTTTTTGCCTTCAGAACTGCTTTATTATACTTGCGCCAAATTCTGATCCTACCATCTGAATGTTGCAGCAAAAATCGAGACTCATCAGACCAGGCAATGTTTTTCCAGTCTTCTATTGTCCAATTTTGGTGAGCCCGTGCAAATTGTAGACCCGGTGTGATCTTCTGCTGCTGTAGCCATTCTTCTTCAAGGTTCGATATGTTGTGCATTCAGAGATGCTCTTCTGCAAACCTCGGTTGTAAGGAGTGGTTATTTTAATTACTCTTGCCTTTCTATCTGCTCAAACCAGTCTGACCATTTTCCTCTGACCTCTGGCATCAACAAGGCATTTTCGCCCAGAACTTCTGCTCACTGGATCTTTTATCTTTTTCCGCACTTAAAAATGATATTGTTAAAATTATAGTATAGGCTGTAACCCTAACATTGAACTGGAACATTAATTTATATTGAACTAAACAAAGAGCTCCTCTACTGAGCAATATTTGTGGTTTGAAATATGAGATAGGCTTGTATCCATTACAACTAATGCAATACCAGTTGGTGGTACTGCAGCTAAATGAGAAAACTAATTTAATTGTCATTCTAATTTTCTCTTTTTTCTCCCACTCTTCCTATTCTTCTTTCTCATGCCCCTTATTTGTCTCTAGATGGCTGAAGTTTGAGGAGGATGTGGAGGATGGAGGGGAGAGGTGGAGTAAGCCATATGTGGCTACTCTTTCCCTTCATAGCCTGTTTGAGCTTCGGAGCTGCATCCTAAATGGCACCGTCATGCTGGACATGAGGGCCAACTCGCTGGAGGAGATCGCAGGTACAGAGTCTGAAAACATTGCATCTAAAGCAATCAGCATTTTAATTATAAAAATATTGTGCTAGAGGTGCTGTTTTATATACTTTTTAGGGTGGATTTTTCAAGATCTGTGCATGTCTTTCAGCTAATATGCTAATGAATGGCAACAACTCTTAACCTAACAGAAAAGGAGTTTGTGATGGTTCTCTTTCAGCCCTGAATCAAAAAGTTAAATAATCATAATAAACATTAACAGTGAAATTAGACAGATGCTAATGCTTGCAACCATAAAATTTGTTTTTGCAATTTCTACTCTAAAAATCACACCTTTAATTAAAGTCAAATAGTTGAAAGAAAAAAAATTCTTATCATAAAACTTTTTTCCCCGTGAAATATAGCCTACATTCCACAATTATTGGCACCCCTTGATTTAATACTTTGTGCGACCTCCCTTTAGATAACAGCTCTGGATCTTCTCCTATAATGCTTAATAAGGTTGATGAACATATGGCAAGAGATCTGAGATCATTCCTCCATACAGAATCTCTCCAGATCCTTCAGATTCAGAGGTCCATGTCTGTGGACTTTTTTCTTTTAGCTCATCCCACAGGTTTTTTATGGGTCAGGGGACTGCTGTGTCCATGCTAATACCTTCATTCTGTGGTCAGTGAACTATTCTGTTGTTTATTTTGAGATGTGCTTTGGATCATTGTCATGCTGGAAGTTCAAACCACGGCCCAGTTTAAGCTTCCTGACAGGGTCATTCAGGTGTTGATTTAATATCTGCTGGTATTTAATGGAGTACCATCTATCCTAACAAGAAAATTAAAAGAAAATTAGACCTACAGCATTAAAAAAAACACCATCATACTTCACAGTGGGGTTGAGGTACTTTTCTACATGTCTATGTTTCTGTCTATGCCAAACCCTCCTCAGGTGTTTTTTCCAAAAAGCTTTATTTTGGTCTTATCTGACCATAAAACCCAGTCCCACTGAAAGTTCCAGTAATGCCTGGCAAACTGTAGGTGTAAGCGATTGCTGTTTGATGTCACTAAAGGCTTTTTTATTGCAACCTTCCCAAACAAGTTGTGGTTATATAGGTGAAGTAAGAATGTAAGGCTAAACACTGCTACTGTACTGACAATTTCTGACATTTTGGCTGTGTGAGATTCTCCAGTTTTGTTGTTGTTGAGTATCCAAAGCATGAGCTGTTAAAGCTCCGCCCTCTTGTGGAAAGGTCAGCTCAACAAACTTTTGTCACATCATTACTGTATTCTCGGGTCTTTCCCTCAGTGATTGATGACTATTGGAAATTGGCCTGTGTGTTACTTCATATTTAGAGCCCAGTGAAACAGCAAGTCATGACTTAAGGAGAGAAATTGCAAAAACAACAAAATATAAGTTTTTATATTTACCAAGGGTGCCAATATTTGTGGAGCCCACTGTATATATATATATATATATATATATATATGTGTGTGTGTATATATATATACATGTATGTGTGTATATATATTTATATACACACATACATGTAACCATTTAGACTCTTGGTGATTCTATGGGCCATCTCTTGCCATACACGAAAGACTGTCCATGAATTTTCTTGGTGATGGTTTTTTCGGGGTAGGTCACCAGGTTTTTCCCAAACCCTCTCCATTACATGGCTTTGGGCTCACATACACGCATTCACACCTACGGACAATTTAACGTCTCCAATTCACCTGTACTGCATGTTTTTGGAATGTAGAGGAAACCCACGCAGATACAGGGAGAACATATAAACTCCACAGGGACCCACTATCCACTGAACCACTGTGCCGCCCATATATAGTGCGCTAGTATTGGGTTGTATAGTGTCACATATTGTTATTATTTGCAAGCATCAGCATCTAGCTAATTTCACTGTATATAGAACTATATACTATATATCTCCTTGATGAAGTATCAATTTCTTTAAAAAAAATCTTACTGACCCTATACTTCTGAATGGTAGTGTAAATTCTATACAAATGGCTTTATTTATCATCTTTATTTTTAAGATATGGTTTTGGACCAGCACGAGACGTCAGGTTTTTTGGGGGAGGAGGTGAGGAAGAAGGTCCGAAATGCTCTCCTTAAACAGCACCACCATCAGAACCAGAAGAAACTGGCTAACCGGATTCCCATCGTACGCTCTTTCGCAGATATCGGCAGAAAGCAGTCCGAACCACACTCCATGGATAAGAATGGTACTGCTCCACACGCTCCAGCAGATGCATTGTTTTACATTTGTCATGCATGTGTCTTATCATCCTTTTTTAATGGTGTGTCTATCTGTGTTTCCCAGTTATCTTCATGACCAATTCGCCCCCCAGTCCCCGCTCCTCACTCTGGTCTAGGTTCAGTCGCAGTGTGAGAAACAGACAGGTGCTCTTATGTAAAGCCTGGTCCCTCAGGTGTCCCAAGTGTGTGTCAGCTCCCCAGAAACCCCACCCATGCTCTTCTGCCCCCTCTGCCCCAGACAACCCCCTCATCCAACCCAAAAAAACCTTCATCCCCTTCAGCAAACGATTAAGCCCACCTTACGGTTACCATGTCATCCCCACCATCGACCCTGAAGAAGAGCCACTATCAGGCAATATGATCATAGACTCACTTGTACTCTAAAGGTGCAGTCACATTAGTGAAATTTCAGCAAAATTTTGCGAACACAAACAGTCCATTGTCAATAGTGTGGCGATGTATGAAGCATCGCTCACACAAAAATCACATTCAAACCAAGCAGCTTTCTATTGGATAACACAGTGAATTTGTGTGACCAACTTGAACCCAAAGCGAAATCTGCATGGAGAAATCTTTCGCCCTAATGCGAAATTTCTTATTGTGTGAATTCCTATTTAAATAACTGGATTTTGCTTATGGAAATTGTGGAAATCACTAAATGTGACCACACCTTACGTATAGATGTGGAATGTCTAGATACCGCAATAGGATGTTCTCATGTGAATTCATTTGCAAGTTTATGGGTGGATCTTGGCCTTTCCAATATGGTGGATATGCAAATGCATCATGGTAATTAGCAAGAGTTGATAAAGCGTCATTAAGGGTGTGTTCACACTTGTAGTTCGGTTCTCTTAGTTTTTTTGGTCCGAACCATTTAGTCCTGGTTCACTTAGTGTTCGCACTGTAATTTTTAACACCGAACCTAAAGATAAAACACAAAAAACAGCTTTTATGACGTATGTTCGTTGTTAGTGTGTACATATGATGGCATTTTTTACCAGCTGAAAACTCACAGAGAGCTGATAAAATGTGTAAATGAGTCAAAACAGTGCCAGGAATTTCTCCGTCACACATACAAATTAAGATCTGCAAGCAAGGAGACGGTGGTTTCGACGCTTGTACCATACTATAATGGGGAACATATCTCCTATAACGAGAAGAACCAGGTATCCTTAAGCATTCTGTCCTTTTTAGGGTTGTATTTTGTGACATCACATCCTGTTTTGGGTTCGTTTAGATGTCTTTGTTCTGTGTTGCTCTCAAATTTCAGTCGAACTACACCAGAGTTTGTTTGGAAGCAGACCGAGACTCCCTTGTCTCAGTACACTTGTTTGGTTCACACCAAAGTTCGAATGGCAGCGTTTAAACTTATTCAAATGAACCGCACCACTGGAGCAACACCAGAGTTTTAATTGAGCTAAACCTGCCAAGTGTGAACACACCCTTAGGTATTCCACATCTATTATCTAACCAACAATATACTTAGTGTTAGCGTAGCATTTAACCACTTCAGTTTGCATTTAACCACATAGGAAGTAGTTTTTAGAGTACTGTGTTTTGCAGTAGACTTATAGATATCCAACCTCATCTAATTATTTCTTCACTGCTTCTAGATTCAGTTTTTTTTTTTTTAAAGTTTGATTTAGATTTAGACAATGCTAGGAGGTTTGTAACTGACTTCCTTAAGCTGTTCCTTACAACTATTTTTTTAACCAGGTAAGGGTGCATAGGTCTTAATCTCTCTTCGACCTTAACATTACTGTCTTTCTTCTAAAGAATCAAATCTGTTTTTATATGATAGTCTGTTACATATTTCCTCTGTTTTGTATGTTTGCTTCACTGCTTCCAGGTCAGATGGTGTCTCCTCAGGCTCAGCCCACCACTACAGAGGGACGAGGGGATGGCAGTCGTGAGAACAGTGCTGTTGACTTCAGCAAAGTAAGAATCACATTTCAGACAGTTTTAAATCTTACTCCGTATATTTATATTTTAAATATACAAATATATACTACCATTCAAAAATTTGGGGTCAGTAAGGTTTTTTTTAAGTAATTGTTCAGAAAGGATGCATTAAATTGATCAATAGTTACAGTAAAGACTTTTACATTGTTACACAAGTTTTTTATTTCAAATAAATGCTGTCATTTTAAACTTTCTGTTAATCAAAGAATCCTGAAAAAAATGCATCACGGTTTCCACAAAAAAATATTAAGCAGCTGTTTTCAACATTGATAAAAATAAGCAGTATTTAATGGGCACCAAATCAGCATATTAGAATGATTTCGGAAGGATCATGTGACACTAAAGTCTGGAGTTATGGCTGCTGAAAATTCAGCTTTGCCATCACAAGAATAAATTACATTTGAAAAATCATTAAAATAGAAGAGTTATTTTAAATTGTAATAATATTTCTCAATATTACTGTTTTTACTTAATTTTTGATCAAATAAATGCAGCCTTGGTGAGCATAAGATACTGCTTAGTGCAAATAATATATTAAATTACATCATTTAAATAATGATAACTAAAAAAATCCAGGTAGATTTAGGGGCAACACTGTGCTTTATAAGCATGCTTTGTCAACAAATAAAGGTTCATACTAACAATTTTAATACCATGGTAGTGTCAGTATTGATACTTTGTTGCTGAGGAAGCATGTTTTTGTGTTTGCAGATAGACCTCCACTTCATGAAGAAAATCCCACCGGGGGCTGAGGCATCTAACATCCTGGTGGGTGAACTAGAGTTTTTGGAGAAACCTGTGGTGGCCTTCATCCGTCTGTCCCCCGCTGTGCTGCTCAATGGCCTGGCAGAGGTTCCCATCACCACCAGGTAAGAGCAGAGAGATCTTTGCAACAAACTCAAGAAATGTGTTAATGTCTCAATCATACAAGTTCATTTTGCGGAGTGGTGTGCCTCAGAGTTCACTTCTAAGCCCTTTGTCATTGTGCAGGTTTCTCTTCATTCTGCTGGGGCCGATGGGTAAAGGGCCTCAGTACCACGAGATTGGCCGTTCCATCGCCACGCTCATGACAGATGAGGTTAGTACTATGGACTACCCTGTGTTTGTTTCTATTCATGATGATATACTATAGGCAGCTGGCTGTTGTGTGTGCTAATTTCACCTGAACGTCTCTTTTTCAGGTGTTCCATGATGTGGCTTATAAAGCAAAGGATCGTTCTGACCTTGTGGCAGGAATCGATGAGTTTTTGGACCAGGTGACTGTGCTGCCCCCAGGCGAGTGGGATCCCACCATCAGAATAGAGCCGCCCAAAAATGTGCCCTCACAGGTAACCCAGTTCTCAAACTCCATGTGCTAATCCATCACAGATCTGATGCTGGAATTAGTGATTCAATTTTGAAAAAAAATTTCGATTAAATTTCGGTTTTGGCTGAAACAGTTTTGGAGGGCCAAAATTATTGACCAATATGGTGATGTAGTCACCTCAATTCAGTGTCAGTGCAGAGTATGCTTGATCCGATCATATCTTCATCTTTACTAATTGCTATTGCACAAAATAAACAAGAATGAACATCAGAAGGTATGTTGAAAGATACTTAGTGAAATGTATCATGTCTCATGTAATCACTCAATCAGCTTGTAAACATTGTCACATAACATTACATTTACCTCAGGAAAGCCATTAAATGTCCATAGCTCATTAGTCAGCTACTGTAGTCAGCCATAGCAGTTAGTCAACTCTAGAGTGAAGCATTTTGCTAAATATATGCACTATATTGCATATTCATTATATTTTTACTTAACCTGTTGTCTTCATTACTTATTGTATGTTTGAATAAATCTGTCATGAAAATAAGTTTTTATACTAATTGGAGTGGTACTGGTAGGTTTCCGTGGGAAATCTGTGATTCCGAAGTACCTGTACAGTATCCACCGGTGCGGTGACTGATAGCCACACATTCTCCTCAAAGCATTAGATTCATCCGCGCTGAGGAGCCGTGCCGATGCACAACCCATGTAAAGATGATAATCCCGCAAATAACTGCAACTGCAGGTTTCGAACAGAGATGGCGACAAATAGGCACAACTTACGGACTGCAGCTTTAAATATTTATATAAAACTCAGTATTTTGATTATTAAATACATTTAATTACTTAATTGATTATTAAATAAATGTTATTTTCGGATTTGGTTTTCAGCTAAATAAAAAACTTTAATTTTGGTTTTGGTAAAAAAATAATTTCGGTGCATCACTAGCTGGAATAGTTCATATTCTTATTTCTAGTCTGAGATCAGTGGTAATGTTGGTTTTATGTCTTAATCTGGCAGGAGAAGCGGAAGGTTCCCCCTCTGGCCAATGGAGGGGCTGATCTGGGGGAGGCTGAGGAGCATGGAGGCCACGGAGGACCAGAGCTACAGCGCACAGGGAGGTAAATAATCTGTAAATACTGTCCATAACTTTTTGTGTTCGTAAATTCTGTCAATCCCAATGTCGGAGACAGACCTGGATCTCAGATGATGTCTTGTAATTGGATCTACAGGTTATTTGGTGGCTTATTTCTGGACATCAAGCGTAAGGCTCCTCACTACCTGTCAGATTACACAGATGCTGTAAGTTTGCAGTGTCTCGCCTCCTTCCTCTTTCTGTACTGCGCCTGCATGTCTCCTGTGATCACCTTCGGAGGTCTGCTGGGAGAAGCTACAGAAGGACGCATAGTAAGAACACATATACGTGAATTTATATTGGCAAAAACATGTATATTGGTTAATTATGCTGTAACTGATGTTATATTCTTCCCAATTCTCTCTTAGAGTGCAATAGAGTCTCTATTTGGAGCCTCTATGACGGGTATAGCATACTCTTTGTTTGCTGGGCAGCCCCTCACTATCCTGGGCAGCACGGGACCTGTCTTGGTCTTTGAGAAAATCCTCTTCAAATTCTGCAAGTGAGGCTCTTTCGATTAATTTGCAATAAGCAGTTCAAAGTGTGTAAAAGTCGGATTAAGGGAGGAATTCACTAAAAATGAATTGTGCTGATAGAGTTCATCTATCTATCTATCTGTCTATTTATCTATCTATCTATCTATCATCTAATCTTTATGTCTGTCTGTCTATCTAATCTATCTATAATATAATTTTTTTTTCACATGAAAGAAAAAGAGCTTATACAAAATACTTTCCCACAAATCAAAATGTATTAATTCATAATGAAATTATAAAAAATATACAAAGGAAAATAAAAATAAAAATATATTCACATACATATTCATGGATTGTGGGTGATTAGTGTCTAAAAAAAGTTTTTTTTTTTTTTTTAATTAGCTGAAATATCACACAGGAAAGTGCCATAATTATTTAATTATTTTTATAATTTGTAAAAGTCATTTTAATTGTAGGACACAAATTCAAGTCAATCTCATTTTGTGTCTTTCTCCTCAGAGAGTATGGTTTGTCCTACCTCTCCTTACGCGTGTGTATCGGTCTGTGGACGGCCTTTTTCTGTCTTTTACTGGTTGCCACAGACGCCAGCTCGCTGGTGTGTTACATTACACGATTCACAGAGGAAGCCTTCGCTTCCCTCATCTGCATCATCTTCATCTACGAGGCTCTGGAGAAACTTATTCATCTGGGGGAGACATACCCTTTCAACATGCACAACGACCTCAACCAGCTCACCCAGTACTCGTGAGTACTGACACACACGTCATTCTTCCTCAAGGTCACAGCTATAATTCAGCTGTACGTGTTGATAAAGTTATCAATGTGAAATATTGTGATGTATTTGTGTGTGTGTGTGTTTTGCAGGTGTGTGTGCACAATGCCTAAAGAACCCAGTAATGCCACACTGAATTACTGGGAGGAAAAAAACATCACTGCATCTGAGATTGACTGGTTAGGCCTTGATGTCAAGGTGAGTGTGACTGTTGGTGCATTCAAGTCCTCTTGGTAAGTTTGTATTTACAAGTTGAAAAGTCGTAATTATGACATCAGGTACGTTCTAGTCACTGTGGTCGGAGCACAAAATATTTAGCAAGATTTTTTTAAACTCTACTTCTACAAAATGATGAATGAAGAATGTGAATCAGGTGTGTTTTTGCTTTTTTATGTTTTTGTACAATTTCTGAAGGTGCTGTAAATTGAATCATAATATATTCTTTCATAATTGTACAATACTATTGTATTTTGTACATGTGACTAGTTTTATTGTAAATGAAAAAATTAATAATAGCCTTCATTTCAACAAATTTACCGCCAATACAGATGTCCACCATATTTTCTCACTGACATGTTCCCAACTCGGAAATTTGGGCGTAAAGAAAGTTTTATAATCAAAAGTTGTTAAACTTTGCTGTTTTCCTGTGCGTTCAACTTGTAAATACAATCTTTCCAGCATGATTTGAACGTACCATATGGCTATGTTTTAAATGGAATACTAGCATGCTTAATACTGATTTGAAATTAAAAATAGGATGTGAAACTATATGCATCATGCAATGATAATCAATTTTGTAGGAAAAGAAAAAAAAAAGGATTAAAAAACTCTTTGCAGTTCAATCAAATAACAAAAAATAAGAAAAGGGAAAGTAAAATTTTACTGAGGATATTACGTCCTGTTCATTTGTCACAGTAGTATGCTAAATTGTCATATGACCACCACTGTCATCTTGAAAATAAATATAGATATTTTATGGTTCCAATTAAAAACAAAAGTCAGTTTTTGCCAGTCTGATCAAATAATGAGTCAAGACAGTGTTAATAAATGGTACTTCATTTATCACTCTCAAAATGGAAGGTAATCGAGTGCATTGCATTGTGGGATAATGTGTTCCACATATACCATGCTCTAGTTGTATATTTCACATTTTTCCAAATAATGGATCATCTATGCATACAGACAATTTGCATGCAATTTATGGTATACACATTGCATACCACTTTCTTTCAAAAACAGTAGGTAGTATCCCTTATGGAATATACTGCAAAATAAAATGCAATATATTACATAATACATTTCCATATATGGGAAACAAGTGCTTATATTTTTCAATATACTGCAATATATGCATTGACCATGTATGGCTATATATTGATGCATATAAAATATTTAGAAATGAAGACAAAAAAGCATTACATGTAATATTCATAAAGTTTTATCCTTTATTGTGTACATATATTGCACATAAATGTTCCCATTTAAATGTGAATCTATTGTACACATATATACACACATTTACGGAATGAGTTACAATCAGTGGTTACAACAGACTTCTAGTTCCCAGCATGCATTGCTTCTGACTGTTAAAGGAGAGTAAATGTTCAAATTAAGTGTTATTTCATGTGTTTTGCTCAATATTAATATAGGGGGAAATCTTTTAGAATTAGAATATTGGGAAATTTTAGAATAGGGGGAAAATTTAGAAGGTTTTCTGGTATGTCTGAGTTTTTGGGGTTACCACTGTGCTGAAGAGTAGAGCCTGTGATGATTGGCCAAACACCATTAAGACTATAATTACTTTATTTAAACAGTAACGGCTGTGCGCTGTTCAGCACAGTGATAGTATCTTTGCTAAGCAGGTGTGCTTGTGCATTTGTTAACTAGCTTGAAAATATGAAACATTTATAATGTAAATAATTATAAAATATAAGAAATATATTATGTTATATATTTCTCTCTATATATGTGTTTATACTGCATGAGTAAATATATTACACATGCAGTACCATATCTGATCACATGTACGTCTATATATAATGAAGTGTATTACTGAATATAAAATTACATACGTTATGATATATTAGTAAATATATTGTCACATTTTTTTCAATATATGAAAAGTGGCAATTCCTAATGTTCAATATATTGTAATATATTAACACGATATATTATTCTGTATATTTTCAAATATACCATTAAATCCTTTAATATATTGATCATTCATATAGAGAAATATATTTTCTTTGCATAAGGGATACACCATCCCAAACATTCCCACAGACGCCTGCGTCTCATTTCTTTGGCTCAGATATGGGTTAATACATTTCAGTGACTCAGACTTTAATAAAAGCAAATCCTCTGTTGTTTCACCTCAGTTCCCCTCCCTTCATATTTAAGCTCCTACACACACACACACACACACACACACACACACAAATATACAACACACAATCTAATCCACTATAAACAAATCCTTGTGATATTTCCATAGTTACACATGACTGTATATGAATTTATCCTTTTTCTCTGGATGTTGTGTTTATCTGTCTTCTTCATCAGAAGCAGATGTGATTATTTTGTCTTATGTTGTGTCTCAGGGCTGTGTGGAGAATAGGGGTGAGTTTGTGGGCAGCGCCTGTGGCCACCACGGGCCATACATACCTGACGTCCTCTTCTGGTCTGTCATTCTCTTCTTCTCTACAGTTGCTATGTCCTCCTTCCTTAAGGAGTTCAAAACAAGTCGTTACTTCCCCACCAAGGCAAGAAGCTTGTGTGTGTGTTTCAGTGTAGAATAGTACAGACAACTGTGAAAGTATGTGTGTGTGGATTTATGTGGATTTATCTCCCCACTGTACAGCAGTTGTTGTTGGCTAACTGTAACCTATAAATAGTTTTCAATCAGGGAGTCTGTAAAAAATCTAAAGGCTCACAGTTTTATGTTCAGTTTCTAGTGCTTATTCCAATTCTGTGTGTTTCTCAACAGGTGAGGGCAGTTATCAGCGATTTTGCTGTTTTCCTCACCATCATGACCATGGTTCTGACTGACTATGCTCTGGGGATCCCCTCCACAAAACTACAGGTTCCTAATGAGTTTAAAGTGAGTCGTATTACAGTATTACAGTACTGTGTCATTTTCATTTGTAGATTTTCACATAAATCTATCCTCAGAATATGAATATGTAATTGATCACATGACCTCTCACAGCCAACCAGAGATGACCGTGGCTGGTTCATCAGCCCAGTGGGACCAAACCCGTGGTGGACCACTATTGTGACCTTCATCCCAGCTCTGTTGTGCACCATCCTCATCTTCATGGACCAACAAATCACTGCCGTTATTATTAACAGGAAGGAACACAAGCTGAAGGTTTGTCACTACTTCACAATATGCTCCTTTTGGTTAACAAATAATCTTGTACACTTGATGAGATGTCACATGTCTTTCGTTGTGTATGTGTGCATCCACAGAAAGGCTGTGGGTATCATCTGGACCTGTTTGTGGTGGGTGTGATGCTGGGCGTGTGCTCTCTCATGGGCCTCCCGTGGTTCGTGGCTGCGACGGTGCTGTCAATCAGCCACGTGAACAGCCTGAAATTGGAGTCTGAATGCTCAGCACCTGGTGAACAGCCCAAGTTCTTGGGCATCAGAGAGCAGCGCTTCACCGGCCTCATGATATTCGTCCTTATGGGAAGCTCAGTATTTATGACCTCCATACTGAAGGTCAGTGATCTTCTATTGATCAACAGATGATAGTTACAAACTTGCATTGCTAAATGCTTGCAATAAAAAAGAACACTTTTTTTAATGGTTATTATTTTGTTTTTGTCCTCAGCATATCCCAATGCCTGTGTTATATGGAGTTTTCCTCTATATGGGAGCGTCGTCTCTCAGAGGCATACAGGTACTGAAGTTACTAAAGTCATATATTGTGCTTAACAGTTATTAATTCCAACATTTGTAGGTGTGGCTTATGTGTTATTTTAGTATTATTTATATAGAAGTCTCTTATGCTCACCAAGGCTGCATTTATTTGATAAAAAAAAAAAAAACAGTAAAAACAGTAATATTGTGAAATATGATTACAATTTAAAAGAGCTGTTGTCTATTTTAATATATTTTAAAATGTAATATTTCCTCTGATTGTGAAAGCTGAATTAGTGTCCCAGTGTTATGTTAGAATTATTTGTATATTATTATAATATTTAATAATATTTTAAATTAGATTTCCAGTTTTAATTTTAAGTTTTAAGTAATTTTGTCATGTGCTTTTGTCATTTTTATTATTTTTTTTCTATTTAGATTTAATTTATTTTTTGTTTTATTTTCATTTGTATTTATTTTATTTTTGTTTTTTTATTTGTATATCATTTTAGGCATTTTAGTACTAAATTGAAGTTTTTTTTAATTTTATTTCTAAGTTTTTCAAGTTTAAGTTTTTCATCTAATATTTATATATTATTTTAGCTTAATTTCAATCAACAACACTGAAATGCATCCAGATACTTTTCAGGGTCATATTGTGCAGTTCTGACCGTGTTGGGTGTGTTTGCTGTTCAGTTCTTTGATCGTCTGAAGCTGTTTGGGATGCCGACAAAACACCAGCCTGATTTTATCTACCTGAGACACGTCCCGCTGAGAAAAGTTCACCTGTTCACCATCATCCAGCTCAGCTGCCTGGTGCTTCTCTGGGTCATCAAAACCTCCAGAGCCGCTATAGTCTTTCCTATGATGGTAAGACGTGTGTGTTTGTATATATCTGTGTGTGTGATCATGATCATCAAGATCTCATATGATGTCTGTGTGTTTTCTTGCAGGTCTTAGCCCTTGTGTTCATCCGTAAGCTGTTAGATTTTGTCTTCTCTAAGCGAGATCTCAGCTGGCTTGATGACCTCATGCCTGAAAGCAAGAAGAAAAAAATGGAAGATGCACAGCAAGAGGTACCACCACCCCCCATCACACACTGCTATTGGTTGTGGCCCGTGACGACGCTATTGGCCGTCAATGACCAATCACTGAAGACACTGTTTTAAAAGGACAGATCACGAACATGTTCTTTCTCTCAATTTCAGGAGAATCAGTGTGTCTTGATGGAGGATGAAGGAATTGTACAAGTGCCCCTAGAGGGGCATTATAAGTAAGTAGGAAAAATTACAGTGTTTGTACACTGTAAAATTGGTATCCTGCTGTTTTTACCATTTCTACATAATCTAACCTCTAAATCTAGTTTTGGTAATGCATTTATATTGATTCAGTGATTAAAAATATTTTTGACTTGAATAATTATTAGTAATTTGACCAATTAATTTAGACGAAGCACAATTTTGTAGGAAACATACACTACCATTCAAAAGTTTGAGTCAGATTTTTTTAAAAGAAATTATATAGTATATAAGAATGATTTTTCAAGGATTATGTGACACTGTAAGCTGGAGTAATGACCTAGAGAAATCTGCAATCAGTACATTAAAGTAATAAATTACATTTAAAAATAGAAAACAGTTATTTTAAATTGTAATAATATTTAACAGTAATACTATTTTTACTGTATTTTTGATCAAATAATTGCACCCTTGGTGAGCATAAGAGACTTCTTTCAAAAACATTAAAAAATCTTACTGACCCAAAACTTTTGAGCAGTACTGTATTTGTTTTTTAGGAAACATTTTTTCAGTGTAATATAAAAGGCATACTTTGTCAAAAAACATATAATTTCATTCCACATATTTCATTTAGAAACATAAAGCCTGCAGTCAATAATGTCTGTAAAAATGTTTAGATGGTCTCCTCTCTTTTTGAAAGACAAACTTTAAAAATTTTCTTTCAAAATATGACAACAGAAATAGTCTGAGATTAAAAATGCTGATGTGTTTGCATTCATTAAGGGATGATCCATCCACAGTCAACATTTCAGATGAAATGACAAAGACGTCTTTTGGAAATGTCTGGAAAGGCCTCAACACTGACAGCACCAACAAAGATCAAAGCTCGAAAAGGTTTGGATTTAATATTCCCTTAGAACATTCCCTCGCATACATAACAATATTCAAAAATGTCACTTTAATCTCACCGCAGACCTGCAAACATTGCATTTGAATAGATGAAAATACACAGTATTTTATGTTACCATGGGACATTTTCAGTTTCTTGATTCAGTAGCGGCACATTTTTATTGCCCCTTTTGGAACATTCAACTGAAATCCTACTTTTAAAGGGGTCATGAAATGCATTTTTAAAAATTTTTATAATGTTCTTTGAGGTCCTCACAGGCATCTCTATCATTTTGTTGCTCGAGTAATTCTGTGTTTGTGTCTCTCTGTGAATCGGTGGGTGACTGTGACAAAATCCGAAACAAGTCATTTTGGGAGCTTGGTTTCAATAAAAGAGTTCTGAAACTTACAGGATATTTTTATAGTACAATTACCTCTTATATGTCAAAACGTCAAGGAAATTTTGATTTCTCAATTCATGACTCCTTTAAAAACTCTGTTAAAGATCAAATACGAAACTTTTTCATACTCAAAGCAGAGTTTGGTCATGTCTGAGCCCCTTAGTCAAAAAAAAATAGTAATTAGTATTATATCTGTTTAGTGAACTCCTCAAACATACTGTTCTCTTAAAAATGGAAGTGTGAATATCAGGCTCATATCATGACTGAATTTTTCATCCCTGTCACTCATAAGCTCCCTCTCCTAA
Source organism: Mylopharyngodon piceus (assembly GCA_039654765.1). NCBI lineage: Eukaryota > Metazoa > Chordata > Actinopteri > Cypriniformes > Xenocyprididae > Mylopharyngodon > Mylopharyngodon piceus. Next base: position 18,594,855 of record CM077452.1, read on the forward strand.
TGTCTCAGATGCTGATTTCCAAAGGTAAGACGCAACCCAACCTGTCTGTGCACGATCACTGTATATACTCTAGTGCTGTGGATACTATGGTTCATGTTTCCTAAATGTTCAAACCTTTTCTCCTTTTCTGAAAAAAGTTGTGTCTTCCTTTTTAGAGTTTAATGATTATAAAATAATTCCAGGCTTTACAAACAGCATCTTTCTAAAAACACTGGCATCATGAGGGATTCAAGTTCTTTTTTCCTGAGCATTTCAGCCTCTGTGTGCATGTTTGTGTGTATTTGTTGAGAATGTTAATTGCATGGAAAAGCATGATTTCGATAGGTCAAAGGTCAAGCTTTAGCACATGCACAATTATAACTCACTGGTGTCAGATAGTCATGTAAAATAGGGCTGTCAAAGTTAATGCATGCATTTAATGAAATATATCTAATGATGTTTATTTTTTTGTTTGTTTGTTTTTAACTCTGATATTTAATTTGACATCTGTTTTATTCTGTTCTGTGTGAATCTGAATATTCAGTCCCTAGCAGAACTCAGTAATGTTTCTCTGTAAATTCTGCACATACAATATTATTTATTTATAAATCAAACCCATGTGGGATATTTAACAAAATCATTTGCATTTTTTAATAGTGAAATATAAGTCTAGAGTGATTATAGATATGCAGTTTTACCAATTTAGCGATTTTGTCACTAGATTTAGTGACTTCCCCGCCCCTTTTGAGACTTTTTTCAAAAGTTTAGGGACAAATCTAACAACTTCTTGGACAAACCTTATATATATTCTTATTTTGCCCATTTATATAGATCAATGAATTTGCCATCATGATGTCATCTAGTGACATTTAGCTACCAGTTTTAGCTACTTTCAATTGAAAGCAGTTGGCAACACTGTAGATATGCAAATATTCTGCTATGAGAGTCTTCAACACAATAATTATGCTTTTATTTGTCTTTCCAAAATATGCATCAACAGATTAATTATAAAAGAAATATTTAAAGTTAATTAATGTTTCATTTTTTTTAAATATGCTACATATTTAAATATTTTTAAATAATAATATTAATAATGAAATAATTATCATATGAATTATTTAGTTATTAATTACAATAATTAATTATTTTAATCATTTGATAGCACTAATAAATCATAATAATGTTATTTTACCTTTTGATCATAAAGAAGGAGCCAGGGTTATTATTATAACTGTAACTGAAACTACAATTAAGACCCTGAAAACATTTTTGTTACTTGAAATAAAATAAACATTAACTGAAATAAAATCAAATATGAAAAAACCTAAACTTATTTTATTTCAGCTAGTTTCCAATATAACATTTCCCATTTTCATTTAGTTTAACTTGATGTACTAAAACTGAAATAAATATTTTAAAAAAATTATATATGTGTATATATATATATAAAATACTAAAACTTTAACTGAAATTAAAATGAAAATGGAAAATATAAACATAACATCTTGGGGGACCATAGACTACCTTCATAACCCTTTGAAGTGAAATTCAACACTGCATCTTGGGTTGACGCTATGGGGAACAAATACCCACTCCGCCATGCTGAGGTAATGGCTGCCTCATTAGCTGTACCTATACACAACCATAATGGGCATAACATAAATTGACTCTACGGACTTACTTAGCCAGAGTCAGATTTGTCAGTCATACAGGGCGTGTCCTAAGACTCATACAGGCTGTCAAGTGGAAGTATTCCCTCAGCCATTGTCCAAGATTTATGCTTTGTGACAAGGAAACTCCTGGCTTTACAACCTTCTTCCCTTCCTTGTGGACCAGGCATTAGCCCAAGAACACAGCTCTAAGGCTTGGCTATATCAGCTCTTTTGTATGACACAGCCCATTGGGAATACTTGCCTGGGGAAACATTTTAAGCTGCAACCCTGGCTCACCACTACCTCCAGGGGGAACCTGAATACTCGAACCCCTAGGGAACCGCAGGGGAGCTTCAGCACTACTTTCCCAGAGTTTTCAATTGGGGGTGAGTGCTCTGACCCTGCCTGGACTAGTCCAGGATCCAAAGACTCCCACCATTAAAAAAAGGTGCCCAATAACAAGAAGGGATGTTATAGGCAAATATCCTATACTTGTTAGGTTCTACATGGACCAGTTACGGCTTACGACAGGGAGCGGAGGACCTTACTTCAAAACCCCAGGCAGTGGGGGAGGTTCTACTCTACGTTCAACCCTAAAGAGCAGCTACCAAAGGGAGCCTACCAGGCATTTTTGAACAGCCACAACCTTCTATACTGCTTTCCTTATGAAAGGGGGGCTCAGGATACATAATAGACCCACCCCAAGGAGCCATCGGGGAGCTAACCTTATTTAAAGACCCCAGAGCCCAGAAGGGAAGGAGAAGAGATGTTACTTATCCTCAGCGATTCGATCCTGTTTATCAAATCGCTTCTTATTTATAACTTCCTCAGATCTTGTCTTCTGTTCCTAGCATCCCACCTCCTCTGAGCTCTTCTCAAAGGAGGAGGAGCCCAAGTGGCCACCCTGTGATGGACCAGGTTCCCCAGAGGTCTTGAGCGAAGATTTACATCGATGCGGAATGTACTTCCTAAAAGCCGCCAACCTCATCCTCGCCTTCCTAAACTTCCCAACCACCATCTCTAAAGACGTGCCGAAACGTTCCGAGGTGGAGATTCGGTGTATCAAGGAGAAAGCTTTTCTCTTTGTCCTTAATGTCTGCCAAGTTCAGCTACAGATGCTTTTCTTTTGCCACCATCAGCACTATTGAACAACCAATGGCAACATCCTGATCCAACAGATCGCTCGAGCCAGTGACTGAGAGCCTTTCTTGAATTGCTCGATCTCCACGAATTCAGTCTCCGCTGTTTCAGTCTCGGCTACAACGGGGCCCACACCATGGGGTGCAGATACTTGTCCCACAACCCTCAAGAATAGGGCCAAGCGAATCTCTGTGACTGAATCTCTTAGAATTGGAGCATTCAGCTCCCTCAAGAATTGAATGGGCGTGATCCTCACCCAAACATATAACACACAGGTTGTGTGTGTCCTCAGATTTCAAAAACCTTCCTGAACCGCTTGTTCGAGTGCTTCTCCATGACAATCACCTTTAACATGCAGTACCACAAACAAACGGCTCCTGAAGACAAAAAAGCTGATGACGTACCCTCTTATACTTACAGGTGCTCCAGTGATGATGTAATGGACTGTTGTTGGCCAGTTAAATTGTTGTGTGTACACACGTGCTTCAGACACCAGTCACGCTAATTATGTTCCCTATGGTGTCAATCCAAGATGCAGTGTAAAGTTCCACTTTGAAAAGGAACTGTTTGTATCTTTTGCTCCAAGAACAAACGTGTCACTCACTGTTTCTCATCAGCTTTTCGACTATGAATTATTTTTTTCTCATGATGATATGAATCTTTCTCTATTATTCTGCAGCTCAACAGTTGTAGGTGCCATTGGACATGAGCGAGGTGATGAAGAGAAGGAGACAGATTTGGATAGAGAGACGAGTTTGTGAGTTCATGTATTTCAAAACACTCGGTATCGTGCCACACTACAAGCACCATTAAATGCTTCTGTTCTGTAGGTCTGTGTGTGCCAGTCTGTGCTAAGGAACCTTGTTATATTTACATGTTTTTTTATGTGTGTGTGTGTGTGTGTGTGTGTGTGTGTGTGTATGTGTGGAGATGCTGCCCACAAGGAGAATTGTTGGGTTGTGTGTTTAATGGTCCAATTGTAGTTTCACCTATAGAAATTTAAAAACAATTAAGGTTACTTTTGTTTTTAACCAGGTAGAGTGTATTTTGTATGTTTTATATTTTTTTGACAGTAGATCCTATTGAAATTCCTTGTCTTATAGCCTGAATATGTTTATTATATAAAATTCATTCTTTTTTATTATGCATAAATGCTAAATATTCATTTGCAGGCATAGTTAAAATATCATAATAGTAAGAAGCAATTTCTGACGGAAGATGCAAATGTAGTTCTGTCGGCTTTTTCAATGTCTGTGTGATTGTCAAAATGTTCTCCACATCACTTCACAAGATTCTTGATGTTAACATTTACTACTTAAGAACAGTGACCTATATTTTTTAAAGTACTTTTATGAACGGTTTTCCCATTTTGTGAAATTTATTGTAATATTTCCCTAAAAACACAAACGTACGACGTACTCTGAGTACTCTGTGCTCATTTTAACCTACATTTTCTCTTGAACTTCTTGATATGAAACATCCATATTCATAAATTCACTTGTTGTTTTTTATTTTATTTTTTATTTTTGAAAACTATTACTACGAAGCTTTATCTCATTTTGTGTAGCACTCGACCATGCAAATAATAGTAAACGTATATTTTGTTAAAACTTTGCAAATAATATAACTGTATAGTGCTGTTTTCACAATGTTTCTGAGTGACAGGGCATCTGTCTCCTCTACAAGACTCATTTGCAAGCCGAGAAAAGAGACCTCATCGTTTGAACGAACGAATTATACTATTACTGCCGATAATACAAAAATCATACAAGAAATGCAATAATATTCCTTTTAATAAGAGGGGCATTATACCATGTACTTACCAGAGACGAATCTAACATCATCAACACATGTACATGTGATTCTGTATTTTGTCAATGTGTATAATTTTAAATAACAAAGTTATTTAATGTATGGATAAATTTAAATATGTATAAAGTGGGGGAAATGAATGTTTTCATGTTACTATCAGTGTTATTACAGTGTTTTGCCATTTTGTTGGTTGGTTGGTTGACAAAACTACGACACGCACATCTATGTCATGCACATGTCAGCAGTACAAAGTTCTGTTGATTTCACTGTAAAATAAGCATTTCTTCCTGAAAACAGCCACTGTTGTTTATTAAATTATTCATTTAAATGAACATGTATCGTTACAACTGTGAGAAATTTTCATCAGAATAAATGTGACTGCAAATAAACTGACACTAAAGTGTTTTTGCAATGATTTATATTTATGTTAACTTGACAAACCCAACATACTGAAATCCTATTTCTTGTTCTTGTTCTTCTTTTTCTTCTAAGATAAAATTTAGTCAGTATCAGCAAATTCTGTAGCAAATCCTGTAGCAACTAGCTTAAGACATGCTAGCAATGTGTTAAAATATACTAGGGCAAATGTGTTAAAATATACTAGGGACAATACATCGATTCTCGATTCGCGATACAATGATTCTGGATCGATTCTGAGCTTAGTTTTAACAGCAGATGGCGCTCCAGGCTAGTTTTTAACCACACACTCAAATGCTCACGAAAAAGTGCTGGACAGCGATCGAGCGTTCGGCTGAGTCATGTGAGTGGTTAAATATACTTGCACCTTGGCTCAGAATGGTTTTATGACGCGAGATTAATGTAAACACAGCCCACTGTAATTCATGTCAACCTTTTCGAACTTTATGAATGATTATGTAAGGAATAATTGACGACGGGTCGTTGAATTATTATAAAATAATGCACACCCGAGGAGTGGCCATTGCATTATTTTCTAATAATTCAATGATCCGGAGTCAATTATTCCGCTTATACTACGGTTATCACAGCTCAAGACACCGTTCAGATGTTGTATTACAAGACATTTGTCAGGTTTTTGTCCTTAAAACACTTTTGTGTGTGGGACTAATTTTCTTACGTATCTCATCCCAAGCCTCCGTTGCTAATTCCAAAACATCATTGCAGAACTAGCAACGGAGGCTTGAGCCATTGATAGCAGACTAATACAGTTATTAACGCAGTTGAGAGAGAGAGAGAATAAGCATATGTGAATTAGCCTACCTGAGTCTGTGCATCTCTCAAAGCAGCAGTGTCTCTACTAATAGCGAAACTGTAAGTTTATCTACCTCAAGAACTGCACAGTTATTTCCCCGCTGGTGAGAAATGTCATGTAGCTTTTAAGTTGCTAAACTATTTTACTGATTAATTCGTCGGAGCAGTGCGGACAACATGTTTCTGTGCGAGTGTGTGTCCGTACTGTGTGTTTGAGTGAGAGAGAGAGAGCGGGAGAGAGTATGCACTTTCAGGACATATTGAAATGTATTTTGAGGCACCTCTGCCACAAAAGCAGTGTTAAACTTGCTAGTAACATCCTAATTCATTTTAGCAATGTGCTAAAACATGCTATCAGCATGTCAAATCATGTTAGCAATGTGCTAATTCACGTTAGCAACATGCTTATAACAAACACTAATCCCTAACCCTACCCTAACCCATGTTAAAACATGTTAGCAATGTGCTAAAACATGCTAGCAATGTGTTAACAATTGGTAAGACGTGCTAGTAACATGCTAATTCATGCTAGCAACATACTAAAAATGCTTGCAACATGTTAATCCATGCTAGCAATATACGCTATGAACATGGGTTGCACAGGCATACGCATTCCTTTTGGACAAATCATTGTTTGACCATAGCTGTTCACTGAAGGCTTTAAGACCAAGCAGTATCCTCTGCCGGCTAGGCACACCCTCTTCACAGGGAGCGGGACTCACGCTAACGGAAAATCCCTTTCACTGTCCGCATTTAGATTTTGGCAAATCAGTTTGGGTGAACGCAAACAGCGTGATTATTTTTCCAACATCCAGCCACGCAAAAAAACATGCAATCTATCTACCTGAGGGAAGACGTGATCAAAAAGGGAAGCTGTCTGTCACTATTGTAAGTTAATTTTGTAAGAGAAAAAAAGCCTTGAACACCATAAGCAGCCCATACTAGTTCTCTTGAATCGAAAAATATGCATTTTCATTCATTAATACATGGTTGCAAGTGTCATTGTTTAAAAAATGCTATTGACTGAAATTTCATATACGTTCAATTGTTATGCTTTGAAATTTTATGCCATATGTTTCAATGTATCTTCCTGACAAAACAAACAAAAAAAAAACAAACAAAAAAAAACACCTTTTGTATTGTTTTGAATAGAGGTTGATGATATTTAATATGCATTGGTGTAGCTATATAGAAAATGGGTAAAATTCAACAAGTTGCACATGGAGCCACATTGAGATCCCCATATCTATGGGATGGAACCATATTGGGCCTTAAAAATGATGATTACAAAAGAAAAGTTTATTAAGAATGAGAATCTAGAAGGATATTGAGATATCTTTAATACTTTTAGAGTTACAGGTACACACACTTATTGCACTAGATAGGTATATGCAATTGTGTTGATAGAAAAAAAAAAAAAACAAGATACATTTCTAGTTTAAACATTATTTGTTCTTAGAAAATGTGCGACCATTGAAAATGTGTACAATTTACCAATTTACTCATGGAGCCACATTGAGATCCCCATATCTCTGGAAATTAACCATATTGGGCCTTAAAAATTTAAATACCAAAAGAAATGTTTGTTAAGAATTACAATCTAAAAGGATATTAAGATATCTTTAATACTTTCATGAGTTACAGGCATGCAAAATCAAAATTTGAGCCAGGAAACTTTCTGAAATTTGGTTTGACACGGAATGATACAAATGTGTTTATGTGACATACACTGTGTGGTACAGTACAAATATTTTGAGTGTGCGCCTTATTCTGTCCCTTATATTCCTATAAAGAACCACAATTGTCCCTTATTTTCCTTTCCTGAAGTTGGCAACCCTACATGCTAGCAAAATGCAAAATAATGCAAGACACATGCTAAGACATGCTAACAACATGATAAACTTGCTAGCAACATGAAAAACATGCTAGGAAGCTTATAAAACTTTTACATTTTCAGACAAGTCTTTGTCAAGCATACATAAAAGTTTGTCCCAACGAACTTTACTTTCTACTTTTTAATTTACTATTGAGATAGATATACAGTTAACACATAATTAACATAGTTAATCAAGTGTTATTGTGTATAAGCCCAAAAAGTAGTTCCTCATGTCTTTGTTCTTGGTCTAACTGACTTTAAGGGAAACGGAAAGGCCGGAAACTACTTGAATCTAAGGTCATTTAATATTGATAAGCAAATTTCACTATGAAGATCCCTGAAGGTTACCATTTCAAGGTTAGGGACACAACCATCCTCTGAGGTTTCATAAACCAGCTCAACAAGCAGCCAGCTTCAGCAACTGCTAATTAAATTATTTTTTAAAATGTGTTTAAATCAGCAATTCATCCATTCATTTACACTTATAAAACCTTGATAGATTGCAAGTATTTATTTTGGCTTTATTTTGTATCCTTCATTTACACTATAAATTTACATTTACAAAAATGACTTTTTCTATTAAATTCTACATGGTTGCATTTTCAGTGTACAGCTAGTTTGCTTTGTCTCCTTTTGCAATACATCATTTAGCATCCCATGGGGGTTTCCATGTGGAAAAGATATTGATGCTGTTGCCAAACCTTCACCCAGCCTAGCCCCAATTCCAGCTGAGCCAATCAGATCAAAGAATTGACTGCTGTCATATCCCATGATGACCTTGCAAAGCCCCCAGCTGCTGCTGCCCCCAACACGGGGTTAACAGTGGTTACTCTCAGAGAGTGGATGGTATTGAGCAACATATATCAGAATGCAAAACATCTTCACATTAAACAGTTACATTTTCTGTTCCAAAGTTAAGTTCTTAGAGATCACATTTATGTCTACAGGAAGGACTACAACCACCACAAGAACATGCCTTTACCTGCTTGACACAATGGACATCCATACAGAAACGTGATACAAACATTTTTAAAAACTTTGTAGCTTCAAAATTCACGTTTTGTATGCTCGTGAGAACAAAACTCTCCAAGTAATGCTAAATCACATGCCTTATTTTACTCAAATCTTAAACCGATATTCTAAACCCCGGGAAATCTCGAGGGAAACTTTGGGGTTGGCCTACAAATGGACGTCATGCCTGAACAGCTCTGCAGCGTTTTTTCCCTTCTTTCTTTTACCTGTTCATACTAAACATCTCAAACAAGTTAGAACACAGTTTTAAAGTATACATTTATATAAATAACTGCTAAGAGATATTTTAAAATGCAGTGCAGTTGTTTTTACGCTCATGTGCGTTAGCTCTGCAGAGGATGGAGTGATTTTTGTTATTCATTAAAGTTTACAAAACGGGACGACAATAGAAATAGCTACCTGTTTATCTTCCTCGTTTCAACAGCTGTAAATAGTAATGGTGGCTAATTTCTCGGGACGCCAAATGGTATGGTATTAACAACAACACCTGTTATTTTGTAGCATAACGCTGCAAAAAAGCGTTCAGTTTGTCAGTTAGATTGATGTTAACTTTTGGAAGTAAATATCAGACCATTGCTTGAACTGTCATGCACTTATATTTTATCATATATGCAGTATTTTGAGTCAATCGGCCACAGCGTTTGCACAATATGTACAATAGATGGCGTGTTTGCTACATGAGTGTCAAAGTCATACTCATGTGTCCAGCAGGAGGCGCCGCAGTACAGGTTTTAATGCTTTTGCATGTATTTTGTCAGTGAACCTGCAGCGCCATCTGCCGGTAAAACAGCAGCATTTCAATACATTTTCTTCAATACATCTGAACATTTACTTCAGCTAGCCTTTTCATTTCCAACAACAGTCTTGTTTTATGTAATTATTTTGGTATTTACATAGATTTTGCTTTAAAGTGTATTTTGAGTAAAATATATTTTGAGTAAAACATGTAGACTAAAATAAGTTTACATGTTATGGCCCGAGCACAGATGGCGTCCCATCACTGAGCGTTGGAGAGGATCTGGCTCCCAAGGGCAATGTCGTCAAGTAAGATGATAACAGCCCATCAGCTCACATCAAAATGTGGAAAAGAACCCAGCTCAGCCATATGTTGATGCAGCTCCTCAACAAAATGTAAGTAATTCAATGAAAAATAAAAATGTGGAAATGAATGTGGAATTTAACGTAATTGAACTTAATGTTATTTATGATGTTTAGATATGGTTTGATATATTGAATTTATGACATTCATCTATTCAATTATGTTTTAAAATAATAAATAATAATATTTTTATGCATTTTTGTAGTGCAGATTTACACAAAAGTGTTTAGAATTCAAATATTTACATATTTACATTTTATCACTGCATTACTTACCCAATGCCCAAAAATCATATTTAAAAAAGGAACACATCAATTACATTGTTCAATATGATAATTACATGCTACATGTTGTTTTATTCGGTTATTAATAATATATTCAATTAATACCTCAAATAATATAATATAATAGTAATATAATATAATATAATTAATGTAGAATAATATTGTTTTAATTATTGTTTTATATTATTATATTTATATAAATATTATTATATACATTATTATTAAATATTATAATTATTTAAACATTTGACTGTACTGACAGACTGTATGCATGTAGTAGTAGTAGTAGTAGTAGTAGTAATAATAATACATTTATTTTATGCATTTATGAATAGTACATTCTATCAATATATATATAAATAAGTTAAATATTAACAATTAATAATATAATATAAGGTAACAATGTAATGTAGAATAACATTAGTTTTTAATTATTTAAACATTTTACAAGAGATGCTATTTGACAGGCTATATGTATGCAAAAATAATAATAATAATACATTTTATTTTATGCATTTATGAGTAATACATTCTAATAAGTTGAATATTAACAATTAATAATGAATATAATATAGTGTAATATAATATAATGTAATAAAATATAACATAATATAACATAACATAACAATGTAATGTAGAATAATATTACTTTTTAATTTTTTAAACATTTTACAAAAGTTGCTATTTGACAGGCTGTAATGCATGCAATAATAATAATAATAATAATAATACATTTTATTTCATGCATTTGAGTAATACATTCTAATAAGTTAAATATTAACAAATTATAATGAATATAATATAATATAATATAATATAATATAATATAATTATTTAAACATTTTATAAGAGGTGCTGTTTGACTATTACAGTACAGGCTGTATGCATAAGGCTCCATTCCACTGAATCCATTGTTCCAGGTTTTGTGTGACAGGAGCTCCGTGTCTTTCTGAAGGCAGGTAACCTCCCTCTGATTCTCTTCCTGATGCCTGACACAGTCTTTAGGATAGAAGCTATAGAGCTGGTTTGAAGATCTGGGTAAAGTCCAGCCAGCATCACTCAGGCGCAGAGATTCAGAATGAATGATTAACATCACAAAAGCTCCTCTGCACTTCCACACTGTAGAACAAAAGAGCTGGATTCATCTGCCGGTGTCACCGGCTCTCTCTTGTGTCTTCTATCGGAGATCTCCATCAAGGGCTGGGAGTGGCGCTGTCTTTGTGAGAGCAGAGCGGGGAATCCCTCCGGCGAGCTGCGGAAGAGAGAGGAGAGGAGAGAGGCCACTGTTCACACCCTGAGATGCTCTGCAGGCTGGAGGAGGAAGAGGAGATGTCTCTACTGGAGCTACAGCAGAGGGTGGACTGTGTTATCACCCATGTTGGTGAGTGGATTATTCACTGCTGAGGATGATGGGGGTGTGTGACAACTGTGATTGAGCTTTCTGCCGCTGATTCAGGGGCAGTCCATGAATTCTGGGATTTAGGGGAACCCTTGAGGTGAGGTTTGTGCTTGTTTCCTGATGGACATTGATAGAAAAAAAGCTTGATCTTAGACCTTTATTCTTCATTTTACTGCTGAATGTCATGTTATCGCACACAGAATGTGAACATGCGCCATTCAGAGCACAGATTTTAGGGCAGCAAAGTGACAAAATGATTTTTAATTTTAGGTTTTTATTAGTTTTTTATAAAATTTCATTACTTAATTTTTTGGGTTTATGGCATTGTCTTCACATAGAAATTACCAGCTATTGAGTAACGTCTGGCACCTGTTTGTTTCAAAATCACATGGTTCAATAAATTTAAAATGTTTTCAGTAAATCTAGAAAATAAATGAAGCAAATAAAAAAAAGTAAATAAAGAAAAAATAAGAATGCATGTTTTAATTTTTAACAAATATTTGTTTGCACTTATAGATTTAAATATTATACTTATAATAATATTATTAAATATTATATATATAATATTTAATATTAATATGATTAAATTATATTATTATAATATAATATATATATATTCAAATATTTACATATTTACAATTTGCCACTGCATTATCTGCCATAAGTACCAACATTAATATTTTAAAAAAGAAAGCAAATTAATTACATTGTTAAATATGAATAATATTACATATTATTTTATTTATTAATAATATATTGTATTTATACATCAATAAATGAAATATCAGTAATGTGTTATAATAAATTATTTATATAATATAATAAATATAATATAATATAATATAATATAATAATTATAGTTAATTATTATTTGCTGTTTGATTATTACAGTACAGAATTTATGCATAAGGCTCCATTCCACTGAATCCGGAGCAAAAAGCACAGATTTTAGGGTAGCAAAGTACCAAAATGCCTTTTAATTTTATTATTATTATTATTTAATTTTATAATTTAATTTTATCACTTTTTGTTTTAAGGTTATGGTAATGTCTTTGCATAGGAATTACCAGCTAATTAGTGGCATCTAATGAGACTACAGCACCTATTTGTGTCAGAATCACATACCTAAATTAATTTTATATATTTCAAAATTCAAGAAAATAAATGCAGCTTATTGGGGAATTCACAATATTATATTAAAATCAGCTTATATAAATCTAGCTGAATCGGAATTCTGGGTATTTTTAATCCATCTCCTCTCTGAGAGTGTGTTTATTCCAAACGGTGGCATTAAAAGCACGGAAATATCCAGGTGTATCCCCGTACCAGTGAGTGAAGTAGGTTATTGTGCCATGCTGCTGTTACTGCTGTCCTGCATGAGAGAGAGAGAGAGAGGCACTGCTGCCTCCCCCACTGCAGCCCTTGGGGGACGTAAAGTCCGTTGCCATGGAAACTGAGATGGGCCAGTTCAGCCATATTGATTCATGGAGACTCCATGCTTTAAACACACAGTCACTCACTGCTTCCTAAGTTTATTATCCGCATTATAGCACACACCGCTGCTTCAGCTTTCAGGGCCAACTGAAAATCAGCAGGCTTTTTAAACAATGATTAAACCGTTTGCTTTCGGTTCACTGCTCTGAACTGCACTTTGGAAGTTGGAAATATCCAAATGTTGCAAAAAATGTGTAACTTAATGAATGGGCTTTGGTTTTGAGTAAAAAACATAAAAAATAAAAGAGTAAATGCGGGTTATGTTTTGCTCAGAGAAAACCAGCATTAGCGGCATCTCCGGTGATCCATCCTCTCTGAGTGAGTCACAGATGTGACCATCCGGCCCTGTAATAGCAAGATGACTAAACACAGAGCTTCCGCTTTTTGATTGGTCAGCTATGACATCACTCTCTTGTTCATTTCAAAGCTGAGTGATATATTGCACAATTCTGGATATAGAGCTCATGAATATTTAACATGCCAGATGCGCAGTCAAGCATGCTATAAAATAACAGCATCTGACCTGAACGGAATGTGCATTTGCATTTATTATTAGCTTATATCATTCATATTTATATTAGACCTTTGACCATTTCTTTGATTCAGTTAAGTAAGTTGTTTTAGTAAAAATAAACATTGTACATTTTAAAGCATTAGTTCACTTTAAACTTTACTCATCCTCAAGCCATCCTAGGTGTATATGACTTTCTTCTTTCTGATAAATATAATATAATATAATTTATAAAACGCTTAGTTCCTGTCCTTGATTCTGATTGGTCAATATTCACGATAAAACACGGCTATGACCACTTCACCCAACACCCAACAGCCTTAGCAACCACTAAACTGTATGTTCTTAATTGATATTGTTCATTGAAGCTTACTGTAATATGTAGAAGAGTATTGTGAGAAAGAGATCGATTGAGCGAGTTTATTACCTGCATTCAGATTTAGCATTTTCCAATAAAAAAATCGGTTTAAATGTCCGCTGCAATATCTTGTCCTTTTAACAGTTAAGGGGTTTTCCCTGTCAGTTGCGTCTATTTCCATGTTCACAACAATTCAGTCTTTTCAATGTAAAAGTCTTCGCTACTGACTGACACACTTATAAAGACAGTCTTTACCGCCATCTAATGGCGTAATAATGTAACTTCTGTTGCTGTTCACGGGCAGGGACTATTTTTTCTGGTGGAAGGAAGGCTTTTAGTGAAAGTTTACTTCATGAAAGTTGCATTGATACATATTTTTGGCTTTAATATTTGTATTGTGTGGTAACCATTTTATAAAAGCAATAAGGTACTCGAGGCTAGTGCTGTATTGTGAATAAGTCACGGCTGAAGGGCGTTGTTAGGCACGATGCGAAGCGGAGCACAGCACAGCCTTTCATTCCTTATTGCTTACATAATATAATATAATATAATATAATATTAGTTCAAAACGCTTACGCTACGTCCTATGCCTTCCGCATTCAATTTACGAAAAAAGCATAACTGACACGATGTCAGTTACACTTTGAATAAGTTGAATAAGGAAGGCGGTCTGGCGGAAGCTAGATATTTTACTTTATAACTTGTTAAATATGGATATTTTTCTTACACAAATGCATCGCTTCGCTTCATAAGGCCTTTATTAACCCCCCGGAGCCGTGTGGAGTATGTTTATAATGGATGGATGCACTTTCTTGAGCTTTCTTGATCATGTGACACTGACTGAAGACTGGAGTAATGATGCTGAAAATTCAGCTAGGAATAAATTACATCCTTAAATATATTAAAATAGAAACAGATATTTTAAATTGTAATAATATTTCACAATATTACTGTTTTTACTGTATTTTTGATCAAATAAATGCAGCCTTGGTGGGCATAAGATACTTTCACATAAATCTTACCTACCCCAAACTTTTGAATGGTAGTGTAAGTAAAAAAAAAAATATTAGAGACATTGGAGTATAATTAATATCTTTGACTTTTTGTTCACTTTTAAAGATGAATGTTGCACAAATATTTTGGTGATGTTAAATGTACAGGTTTGATGTGGGAAGAGTTTACAAAACACATGAGAACATGTTAACATCATAACAATGTTGCTGCAATTGTTATGATGTTAAAAAAATCCTAATATCTGATGTATTAAAGACATAGGATGAAAATGTTATGAAGACCTTTTCATGACTTTAAAAAAACTTTACAATGTAGCTGTTTTTGTTTTGTTCTGTTTCGGATGGACTTCACCCTAAGAGTCTGTGCTTTAATCAGACAGTCATTCTGACTCCACTGCTGCTTAAAAGTTGTTTAAAACAATAAAAAAACAGAGTTATTCAGTCATCCTAAACTAATCAGGATAAAGGGATTAACAAAAACAAGCCAAATACTGGGCATTGGTACAGAGATAACACACACACACACACACACACACTCTCTCTCTCTCTCTCTCTCTCTCTCTCTCTCTCTCTCTCTCTCTCTCTCTCTCTCTCTCTCTCTCGCTGATTTCCATGTTTTATGGGGAATTTCCATAGATGTAATGGTTTTTATACTGTACAAACTGTATATTCTATCCCCCTACACTAACTCTACCTCTAAACCTACCCATCACAGGAAACTTACTACATTTTTAGAATTTCAAAACACTTCATTTAGTATGATTTTAGCTGTTTTCCTCATGGGGACCATCAAAATGTCCCCATAAGGTCAAAATTTACTGGTATTACTATCCTTGTGGAGACATTTAGTCCCCATAACATAGGGAATACCTGGTACGCACACACACAGACACACACACACACACACACACACACACACACACACACACACACACACACATCCCATCAGGGCCAATAAAAATAAATAAAATAAAATAAAAAAAATTAAGGAGTCAATTAAACTGCAACCATGTTTACAAAGTTGAGTCGAATTCACTCATATCATTGTTTAAATCACAGTCTTTCAGCTGTCTTGAAAAGAGACCAAACCTTATTTTGTGCTGTAGTTTTATAAAATAAAATAAATAGCAATTACAATAAAATGGCAATTATTTCTTACATTTTTGTCTGTTCTTTAATGCTTAGTTCCTGCCTGCATTTGGGTTGTGACATAGACTCTTAAAATTCTATATACAGCCTAAAACTCTTAAACTGGGCTTCGCTCCAAGCTGCCATCAGCGTGACAGTATCTCCAAAGACTTGGACTCACAATAAAACAGCGGCAGCGAGCGGTGACGCTCAACAGAAAATCTAAAAAGGTGAACAATAGGAAGGTCATTGTACTTCCTTCCCTCCCTCCCCGTCTGCTTTTGTGTGCTCCTCTGTACAATCCGTTACAGCTTCAATGCTGCACCCATCAAAATCATTCTATATTCATACTGTCTAGGTTGTTCAGATATACAGGAAGTTCAAAGGCAGAGGTCATCTTAGTTCCCAGAAATCACATTATTATTATTATTATTATTATTATTATTAGGTGACATCCAATAACTGCAGAAACCATGTGACTTTTTGTTCTTTTTTAGTACATTAATTTGATCAGTATTGCTTTAAAAATGAGGCATTCTTAATGTAGGGAGGTGATTTTTGTCTCACAAGCATAACATTTTTATTGCAAGCTCAGCATGAGATTTATTTTTAAGTGATTTTTACTAGCGCCGCAGCCGTATGGAAGAGCTCATGGCGTTTTCTCAGCTAATAGAATCCATTAGATTGTCAATCATTGAAGCTTTATTTATTACCCTCTCATCCTCTCTTATTGTGCTGATGTGCATTTTGCAATCTTTCTCACTGATGCTGAATTCTACAGAGTGCATGAAGATAGTGGCATTGAAGTTGGCATTATTGAGCATACAGCGTACAGTCTGTCTGTCTGTCTGTCTGTCTTATTTATTTAGCATTAATAATAATAATGGCAAGCAAAATATGGTCAATAAAATAAAATAAAATAAAATAAAATAATAAAATAAAATAATCCCATGATTTCCGATGAGTATTTAGAATGCCATAATGTAACATTTTGGTTCATTTGTTTATAATAATAATAATAATAATAATAATAATAAAATATAAAAACAAAACTATGCCAAGTCAATAGAATAAAATTATTGATTAATCCCACAATTATTTAGAATGCCATAATTTAACATTTGATCGGATTTGTTTGTTTATAATAATAATAATAATAATAATAATAATAATAATATAAAACACTATGGCAAGTCAATAAAATAAAATTATTATAAAATTATATAATAATAATTTCAGAGTATTTAGAATGCCAAAATGTAACATTTAATTTGTTTATAATAATAATAATAATAATAATAATAATAAAAACAAAACTATGGCAAGTCAGTAGACTAATATAATTGATTAATCCCACAATTATTTAGAATGCCATAATTTAACATTTGATTTGATTTGTTTGTTTATAATAATAATAATAATAATAATAATAACAATATAAAACACTATGGCAAGTCAATAAAATAAAATTATTATAAAATTATATAATAATGATTTCAGAGTATTTAGAATGCCAAAATGTAACATTTAATTTGATTTGTTTATAATAATAATAATAATAATAATAATAATAATAATAATAATATAAAACACTATGGCAAGTCAATAAAATAAAATAATTATAAAATCAGAGTATTTAAAATGCCAAAACATTTCTTTTGTTTATAATAATAATATTAATAATAATAATAATAATAATAATAATAATAAAAATATAAAAACAAAACTATGGCAAATCAATCGAATACACAATTTTGATTAATCCCACAATTTCCCACAATTTTAGAATACCATAATATTTTTTTTATTTTTTTATTTATTATAAAACTCACGGCAAGTCAAAATTTGTAATTATTTATGAATGCCGTAATGTCTAATAATAATAATAATAATAATAATAATAATAATAATAATAATAATAAAAATAATAATAATAATAACTTTTTTCTTACACTATTTTCTCTTTTCACACTAACTTTTCCACTGACTCATAGCACCAAACATTCCTAATGAGAGTTTTCATGCAGTTATTGGATGTTAACATGCTGCACAATGGCTTGAATGTACCTTTTTTTTTTTTTGGAAAACTAACACTTTTACTCTCAATTTAAGGACATTCCATATACTCTCTGACTGTGATTTCCAAGAGATCCAGATGGTTCCAGAGTAAAAGAGTGCCTTATTTTACAAGCACAAAGGTTTCCATCCACAGGAATGTCTGAAGTTATCCATGAAACATTAGCTCACCTACAAGTGAGCACTCAAACATCCATGAAATCACTGTTTGGGTTTGTTTCCCATTATTTGCTTCTCAATTTAGCATAATACATCTGTTTTCCACTCTCAAAGGGACTGAAAAAAGTTCAGTCCTCAGGTTCAGATTTAACAGTCAGTGCCACATGATGCCGTCTCATGTGTGAGGGTTGCGGGGAGGGGTTTATGTGTGTGTGTGTGGAGCAGGGCTCTGTTTTGGGGTGGAGAGGGGAAAAGGAATCTGTGTGTTTGTGAGAAGTTCTTCCTGACGTACTTTAACCACAGAGCACTGTGCAGTGATGAATGTCTCGCTGGGAGAGAGAGGAAGAGGAAACTACAGTGCTTCTGGCATTCTCAAAGATATTTGTAGAGAGCATGTCAATTACCTGCGTTTCAGAGGCACATGCTCCTCTGGTAACATCTTATTAGACACTCGGGAGTGAGACACAACCTGAAGGAGACACGAGGAGTGAGGGAGTTTGTGGGTCACTCTGGCTCTTGGGACATCTTGCGCAGCGCGGGACACAATGGGTTCAGTTATGTGTGAGTCAACAAACTTTTCAAGAAGATTTAAAGAGTATTTTTGCCTGAAGAAGGATGTTCATGTTTTGTATTTCTCTTTGTTTATATCATGTACCGAGTTATTTCTGAGAGTTACAGCTCTGTTGGCTTTGGTTGGGTGGTGTGAGGTGTTTCTGGGGAAAAAAAGAGGTTTATGGGCTTAATAATGATTAGACACACAGCAATGTGACCAGAAAAATGTGCCAGTAATTATTTAAGTGATTCTGAACTGTTTTACTTCTTCATAATCTGGCTTTGGAGTTTCGTTTGTCAGATACTAATAAGAAAGTTCTCTTTTCTTTCTTAGTTGAGTGAGGTCAAGTGGGTGAATGTCAGAAGTGCTTAAAGGGATAGTTCACCTGAAGATGAAAATTTAATCATTTATGTCTTTACAAACAGACTTTATTTGTTCTGTGGAACACAAATGTGAATTTTGAAGAATATCCTGTCCATATTTTGGATGTCAAGCTTCAAAATACCACAAGTATTTTAAAAGTAGTCCATGCATATCAAAGTTTCTAAAATTACACGGCTGTGTAAGTAAGAGACAGAAATTTAAGTTGTTTTTACTTATAATCTTCCCCTTCGGAGCTGCTGCGACTAAATCACTGAATCTGTGAATTGAACTTGAGAACCAGATTAATGAATGAATCATTCATATCGATTTTGTAAACTAGATAAACTGACGATTCATTACATTTATTCATTTAGCAGATGATTTTGTCCAAAGCGACTTACAAATGAGGAAATTCATTGCTTCTTCTCTCATGCGTTCTCATGAACACTTTAAGAAAAACTAGGGTGCATAACCTCTTTTATGATTCTTTTATGGTGCTTTTATATGCTTTGGAGCTTGATGGCCCCAGTTATGTGGAAATTGTTTTATTTTTTTCCCTTTTGTGTTCTATGTAAAATAGAAAGTCGTAGTGCCACACTGAGAGCTCATTTAGAAAAACTGACACACACACACACACACACACACACACACACACACACACACACACACACACACACACACACACACACACACACACACACAACCAATAGTACTGTTTGCTGCAGAAAGTCTCTTGGGACAGTATGAATTATTACGATGCAGAAGATACTGAGTATGCACTGCAAGTCATTTTCTTACTATCAGTAAGATTTTCCACTAAAAATAGAAAATTCTATAGAAAAAGATTGAGAAGCAACACTGTATAAGATATTAGGACTTGTTTTGAGAAAATATATCTTTAGAAAATTAGCAAATGTTTTTTTAAGCACAAAACTCAATCTTTAACTGAAATTTAATCTAAAATTCGATTTTAATTTGTTAGATTTATGCTTAAAACAAGAACAAACAATTAGATTTTCTGAAATCAAAATGTATCTTATTTTACTATTTTTACTAGAAGAAAATATAAAAAAATACCAAATAATAATTTGATTATGATATAATTCCTTAAGATTATATTCAATTAATATTATTAATATTTTATTTTGTTTTATTTATTACTTAGCTATACTTTGTGGACATAATTATGTCCAGACATCTGCTAAATCCAGTAAAAATGATAATATATATATATATATATTTTTTTTTTCATATTTATTTAATTCTAAAAATGCAAAAAAGTTAAAGGGGACCTATAATGCCCATTTTACAAGATGTAATGTAAGTCTTTGGTGTCCCCAGAATGTGTCTGTGAAGTTTCAGCTCAAAATACCCCACAGTTTTTTTTAATATAGCTTGTCAAATTTGCCCCTGTTTGGGTGTGAGCAAAAACACACAGTTTTTGTGTGTGTCCCTTTAAATGCAAATGAGCTGCTTCTCCCAGCCCCCTTTCCAGAAGAGGGCGGAGCTTTAACAGCTCGCGCTTCGGTTGCTCAACAACAACAAAGCTGGAGAATCTCACGCAGCCAAAATGAGGTTTGTCAGTAACGGTGTTCGGCCTTAAATTGTTCAAACCGGAGTCGACACTGATGGAGAGACTCAGGAAGAAGTTACAACTTTTAGAATGAAACTGGACGTTTCTGAACGGTTAGTGGATAAATTTATGTAGTTGCTGTGGAGTTGATTCAACTCATCGACTAGCATGTGCCGTCATGTTAATCTTTTGTGCAAATCCAGCGTTGAATTGACCCTCATTTGTGAAGCAGTCCGGCATAAAATGACAGCATGGCAACAACACAACAGCTCTTCCTCTTCTCTAAAGCAGCCCAACATGGCCTCGCCCCATTTGTTGCGTGTTCTCGGGGGCGGGGTTTATGTAAATTTTAGGGTTAGTGATGTCACTAACCCGGGAAGAAGCTTGTAGTCCCTACCAGCCGTTTGTTGTAGTCCTTAAACAGCGAATTCTTTAAAAGAAAATATCTTGAACTTTGAGTGTCATAACTTTGCAGACGTTGTTTATCCTCTAACAGCAACATTACACACTAACTAAAGTAAAAAAAGTGAAATCATAATCAACTGTGTAAAAATTGTACCTTTAGGGATACAACAGCTTGTCACTAAGGCAGTACCCTTAAATGTACATCTGTGTCTATCACTAAAATGTGCATATTAAGTGTTTACCTTTTACAGGCAGAAAAGTGACAAGCTGTTGTACCCCCAAAGATACAATTTTTGCACATTGTTATGACCGAGATCTATGGTATGCTCTTGTTTAGATAGGTTGGTAAAGTGTGTGTGTGTGTGTGTGTGTGTGTGTTAGGATGCTGTGTTTTGACAGCTCTGAGGGAGAGACTGTGCTCTCAGGTGGAGGTGTGTGTGTGTAAGTATATCCGCCACAGGAGAAGTGAACTAAAATAGTTCTCTTAATCCAGAGACAGCAACGCTTCTGTCCACTTATTCTGATCTGTCCTTGCTTTTCAGTGACCTTAACAATTCACACTGCTTACGCAGGAGCTCTACAGTTAGTGTGTCGTCCAGAGAGCTGCAGGTTGAGCATGAGCAGGGGTATTCTGGGTTTGTGCTGCAGTATGGATGGCTTTTCACGCTATCAGACCATCCCGTCCCACTGCTCGGTATGTGGGCTTCACTCAAGCGGAGCATCCTTTTCCTTGGTCCGCATCTCGGCCGGGGAAATGGAGTCTTACCATCATTTTCTGGGAGTGTGTCTGGAGACCGAATTAGCAACGAGGAGAAGTATGTCTTCCTCATACACTCCTACTTTCCTCTTTCACTGTGGTTTGTTTCTGATGCAAATTTAGCTAAAAAATACTTCAGCATTGGTGCAGAGAAGGGAGATATTAGTTGTTGTACATGTGTAATTGTGCAGTGTGTGTGTGAAGCAGCAGTGTTAACCATCAGACACTCTTAAAGAGGATTAAATGGCTGGGTCAGATTGGCAGCTTCATTCATCATTGTGGCTAATTTTGTTGTGACAACAGAAATGTCAGAGCAAGTGTGATATATTTCTTTTTTTTTTTTTTATTGTTTTGGCATATTCAGTTTTTTTTCGGTACATTAATCTCTTTGAGCTTAAAAGAGGAACTGTAAATGATGAGAATGTCAGAAGTCAGGCTGTTTTGTCAGACGTACTAAGTCTAATAAGCAGAACTAACAGATTTCAATTTTGTACTCGTACAGTTTATTTGCTCTCAACTTGAATTTTTTGAGTAAGTTAATACATACATTAAACTTAAAATTATTATGTAATCTTAACTATATATATATGACTCTTGGGACCTCTTGCACAGCGCGGGACCGTCGGCACAATGGGTTCAGTTATGTGTGAGTCAACAAACTTTTCAAGAAGATTTAAAGAGTATTTTTGCCTTAAGAAGGATGTTCATGTTTTGTATTTCTCTTTGTTTATATCATGTACCGAGTTATTTCTGAGGTCAAGTGGGTGAATGTCAGAAGTGCTTAAAGGGATAGTTCACCTGAAGATGAAAATTTAATCATTTATGTCTTTACAAACAGACTTTATTTGTTCTGTGGAACACAAATGTGAATTTTGAAGAATATCCTGTCCATATTTTGGATGTCAAGCTTCAAAATACCACAAGTATTTTAAAAGTAGTCTATGCATATCAAAGTTTCTAAAATTACACGACTGTGTAAGTAAGAGACGGAAATTTAAGTTGTTTTTACTTATAATTTTCCCCTTCGGAGCTGCTGCGACTAAATCACTGAATCTGTGAATTGAACTTGAGAACCAGATTAATGAATGAATCATTCATATCGATTTTGTAAACTAGATAAACTGACGATTCATTACATTTATTCATTTAGCAGATGATTTTGTCCAAAGCGACTTACAAATGAGGAAATTCATTGCTTCTTCTCTCATGCGTTCTCATGAACACTTTAAGAAAAACTAGGGTGCATAACCTCTTTTATGATTCTTTTATGGTACTTTTATATCCTTTGGAGCTTGACGGCCCCAGTTATGTGGAAATTGTTTTATTTTTTTCCCTTTTGTGTTCTATGTAAAATAGAAAGTCATAGTGCCACACTGAGAGCTCATTTAGAAAAACTGACACACACACACACACACACACACACACACACACACACACACACACACAGACAGACAGACAGACAGACAGACAGACAGACAGACACACACACACACACACACACACACACACACACACACACACAGACACACAGACACACACACACACACACACACACACACACAGACACACTCAACCAATAGTACTGTTTGCTGCAGAAAGTCTCTTGGGACAGTATGAATTATTAGGATGCAGAAGATACTGAGTATGCACTGCAAGTCATTTTCTTACTATCAGTAAGATTTTCCACTAGAAATAGAAAATTCCATAGAAAAAGATTGAGAAGCAACACTGTATAAGATATTAGGACTTGTTTTCAGAAAATATATCTTTAGAAAATTAGCAAATGTTTTTTTAAGCATAAAACTCAATCTTTAACTGAAATTTAATCTAAAATTCGATTTTAATTCATGTCATGAGATTTATGCTTAAAACAAGAACAAACAATTAGATTTTCTGAAATCAAAATGTATCTTATTTTAAGATTTTTACTAGAAGAAAATATAAAAAAAAATTAATAATTTGATTATGATATAATTCCTTAAGATTATATTCAATTAATATTATTAATATTTTATTTTGTTTTATTTATTACTTAGCTATACTTTGTGGACATAATTATGTCCAGACATCTGCTAAATCTGGTAAAAATGATAAAAAAAAAAAAAAAAAAAAAAATTATATATATATATATATATATAGTTTTTTTTTTTTGTTTTGTTTTTTCATACTTATTTAATTCTAAAAATGCAAAAAAGTTAAAGGGGACCTATAATGCCCCTTTTACAAGATGTAATTAAAGTCTTTGGTGTCCCCAGAATGTGTTTGTGAAGTTTCAGCTCAAAATACCCCACAGATCATTTATTATAGCTTGTCAAATTTGCCCCTATTTGGGTATGAACTAAAACATGCCGTTTTTGTGTGTGTCCCTTTAAATGCAAATGGCCCCCTTTCCAGAAGAGGGCGGAGCTTTAACATCTCGCGCTTCGGTTGCTCAACAACAACAAAGCTGGAGAATCTCACGCAGCCAAAATGAGGATTGTCAGTAACGGTGTTCAGCCTTACATTGTTCAAACCGGAGTCGGACACTGATGGAGAGACTTTTAGAATGAAACTGGACGTTTCTGAACGCTTAGTGGATAAATTTATGTAGTTGCTGTGGAGTTGATTCAACTCATCGACTAGCATGTGCCAACATGTTATTCTTTTGTGCAAATCCAGCGTTGAATTGACCCTCATTTGTGAAGCAGTCCGGCGTAAAATGACAGCATGGCAACAACACTCTACTACAACAACTCTTCCTCTTCTCTAAAGCAGCCCAACATGGCCTCGCCCCATTTGTTGCGTGTTCTCGGGGGCGGGGTTTATTTAAATTTTAGGGTTAATGATGTCACTAACCCGGGAAGAAGCTTGTAGTCCCTACCAGCCGTTTGTTGTAGTCCTTAAACAGCGAATTCTTTAAAAGAAAATGTCTTGAACTTTGAGCGTCATAACTTTGCAGACGTTGTTTATGCTCTAACAGCAACATTATATTTCTTTTTTTATTTGTTTTTTATTGTTTTGGCATATTCAGTTTTTTTTTCGGTACATTAATCTCTTTGAGCTTAAAAGAGGAACTGTAAATGATGAGAATGTCAGAAGTCAGCAAATACTAATTGGTAACACAATTCAGCAAATAGTAATTGGTAACACAATGCTTTGATAACATTAGCATAGCATTCTCCCTTTCAAGTGTCATGGCAAAGCATGCTGGGAAATAGAAATCCCAGCCCAGTTTCAGGTCAATTTAAGTTTGTCTAAATTAAAAGAAACAAGTTCATAAAACTCAAAACAATGAAACAATTCAGATTACTTCAAATATGTCAGTTTCGTGAACTCAAAAGAAAAAGAAAGTTCTAAATACTCATAAAATTTAATTTAACTGAACAAATTTGTTTTATTTGAGTTTGCCCTATTCAAACCAATTAATTATTTTGAACGTTAAGGTTTACAGTGTGTAATGTATAAATTTTATATATATTTCTATTTTATATTCATTTATTTTTATTTTTATAATAATTTTATATATCATTTCATGATTAGAACTGATAGAACAAAGTCAAATATATTTATTTTATATTAATTCTATATTAACATGTTATTTATTTATTATTATTAATCTCAACTTATATTGTACAAATGCCTCACATCCTGTCAAAAAATTTTGCTTTCTACTTCAAGAATGTACTGTAAGTAAAAAAATAAGTGACATTGTTTATATCCATATAGATTTTCCCCTTCTGGAAACATTTTTTAGACTTTATCCTATCATGAGTGGTATATGGCACACATATGCGATTAGTTCCTTAAAGACGACCAAACTCCTTCAAGAGCATGCCGGCATAATCAAACGCACCTGTCCAGACTGGGTCAGCAGACATAGCTTTACACAGCCCACATCTGAACATCCTAGTCAACACACATATTTGTGGATGTGGGTCTTTTGTGGATAGTAGTTGTTTTTACAGTTCTAAATAGGGCAATTGTCTTACTCAGAGCTGTTTTCTTCATTCATTCCAATACAAAATGATTCTGAATATGTTCTGTTTGCAGAAAAATGCCTCCAAACACATTCCCACTTTATAATGGCCTGTTTGTTGTATTTGTTTTGCTTTGTGGAATGCAGGTCTTGATTGCTTCAGGTGACAGGGTCAATGATATTAATAATTTTAAGGGAGTTTTTGTTGTTCTGGGCAGATACAGGATGTTGTCTGACATTCTGATTTGTATCCATGTGTGGCGGCTTCCTTTTCCGTGGGGATGTGGATCAAGATTTAGAGACTGTATGATGGAATTCTTTGCCATTTTGGAAAAGGTATCGTACTTGTCACCTCTGTTTCTGAATGTTCACTTTTGTGTATACTTCAAACAACTCACATTATGCCTTTATTTCACAAGTTCACACTTAAAATAATCAGATAGATTAAAGTAGCGTGCGTATATGGTGTGCTGTTCGAAGAGAGTGCTCCGAGCTCGGTATTTTGGCCTGAACCCAGAGTACTCCCCCCGTATTTCTGGTTAGGAAAGTAACCAGGCGTGTGAGGAGACAGGGTGGTGGAGGGATGCTGAAAACTGTCGAGGAGCATAGGTGAGTCAACTGCGTGTGTATATATATATATATATATATATATATATATAAAGGCCTCCACTCATGCTGATTGGTCAGACATGTTGATTGCTGATTGATTGCTGTTGATTGGACAGATCATTTGAACGTGTTCCTCCCGACCTTTGTTAATAAAACATAATTTAAAGAAATAATTATAAATAAACTGATACAGAGTAAAATGAGAGTAAGTAAATAATGACAGAATTTTCATTTTTTGGGTGAACTGTCTTTTTAAAACATAAAAATAACAAATTCTATTGAATGAAGAATTACTATATTACACGCTCTACTTAAACCATCAATATGAGGCTTAAGGCCCGTTCACGCCAAGAACAATAACTATAAAGATAAATATAATGATAACTAATATATATAAGCATCCACACCAATGCAAGATAACATTCTGTTTACTGCTGTGATGTCGCCTGTCACTTTAAATGCTCTAGCTAGCTCTTTAAAGCAGGATGGATTGTGATTGGCTGTCAGTGTTTCCTTTGAAAGTGATTCCAATATAGCTTTCCTCTGTGCCATTATTGTAATATTTGTTGTGTGGACTCTGCTATTCTTGTAAATTAAGAATGATTTTTAAAACTATATATTTATTGTTATTATTATAGTCAGTGTGCTATTTGCCAGGGGGGATGGAGGGGATGGTCTAAATATCCCTGCTTCTGCTGAATTATTTTTATCCCAGTTGGGGATAAAAATGAAAGCATTTTGTGATTGTTTTGAATGAAATATTGAAGTTTATAAATAAGTGTTTTGGCTCACCTGGCTGAGTGGCGCTACGCATTGTTCTAAAATCAGGTTTTATTCTGACATGTTAAATTAGCATTCGACGGACACGCTGGCACGTTCACCTGTTTTTTTGGGTTTTTTTCATAACAGCGGAAAGAACTTAAAATACTCTGTCATTTTTGGTCATACAGATAAGAGTAAGATATCATTCGAAACTGTATAGGGTCTCTACTTTTATTTCTGTACACTCACAATAACAAGAAAACATTGTGTTTTTTTAAAATAAAGAAAACTAACAGGATGCACTTTCTGGCGTCTCGGAAGCGCGTGACAAAAATGAACTGAAACTTGGTGTATAGTCTACTTGCCTCACGATAAGAAATATGCCTATAGAAAGCTTGAAAAGTGAAAATAAATATTCTCTGATTATGTAATCCATATGAAATCAACGAGAGGTAATCTGCTCGAACGAAGATGTTTATAATGTGTATGAGCACTTCCCAATGAGGAAAGGACAAGGCATAAGACAAGAGTGAAAATCTCACTCTAATTAAATGTAAATCGCTCTGAATAAAAATGTAAAAATGGATTAAAATATTCCTTTGTTGAAGTGTTCATATATTGTTTCATTAAAGTACATAATTATTCTATAATTGTTACTTTAACAGCTGCACGAAATACCCACTGTGGTTCGGGATTTATTTTCATGAATAATAAAAAAAGTTTCAAAAACATCACCACCCCTCTGCTTTTTTCACAAATCGCACCCTGATTATAATTATCATCCTTGGTTTGAACGGGCCTTTATCCGAGCTTTATTGCTTTCTAATAGACGCCTACAGTAATGTGAGTTATGTGTGTGTGGGTTGATGTGTGAGTGTTGGGAGCATTGGGACTTCTTCCCCTACTTTCAGTGATTTCTTTAGGGGAAATATGATAGATTGTGGGTCTTGCCTGCCATAAAATATAGAGATCACATTTGTGAACAGCAGAGCTTTTGATAAAGCTTTACTGCAACCATTGACCTTCTTGTCAAACATTATTAAGCTCACAGGGCTTTGATTTTATGATTATTTTATTTTGGTGCTTCAGATCCAATCGTTCAGCCTAGTTTTTTCTCATACAGCAGCACTAATTTATAGAGATCAGAGGGAAGCCGAGCAGGACAATGGACTGGATGTCCTGTGGACGCCCCGAAATGTCTGAAATGGGATTCAGACAGGCTGTGAAGCTATTGTGTTGATTCTGTTATAGTTATTCAGTGTGTCATGGAAAACATGTACAACGAAACCTAGTAGAAATTTCTCATAGTGTGCACTATAGGTGCTGATGTTCAGACCCCCTACGGATCCGTGATCGAGTTCCAAACTGGATTTGTTTACATGATATATGCAGCATTGACCACAGTTTGACTGCAACCCTTGATGCATTGACCTCAAGTGAAACCATGAATATGTTACTGAAAGAGGAAGGCGATGACACATCTGAAAGCTGATTTGTGGTTTCTCTTCCAGCAGCTGAAGATTGGTTTCATTACAGTTTGTCTTCGGTCAACACATAAGGGAGTTTCTATCCGGTGTGGATTATATAAACACTGGCAATGTTAATTTAACACTAACAGTGTTCATTTAACACTGGAGGTTTTACTGTGTGATGGCCCTGGAGCAAGAGATATTAATGTTGTTGCGTATTTTTCTGAGTAGTGAACAGATTAAACAATGAGCATCATGCCATTTACCAACAGTCAAGGCTTGTTGGCTGTCTGGCTTTTTTCCCCTCACCTGTCTTATTCCTGCTGTACGGGCTTTTTTTTAGATCTCCTCTCTCAGACTCCTTCAGTCCTATTTTGCCCCTCAGCTAATTTTGGTCACTGCATGAACTCCTCATTGCATGTGAATGCAATCACTGTTGAATTAAGTGTGTGAGTTTAGCAATTGCTAATTGTAA